>VYZV01014794.1:1451-35811 GCA_013401275.1 Pandion haliaetus | reverse complement strand
GCCACAGAAAAGACCAGAAAACTTGCTAATTCATCTTCATGATTACAGCAACAAATGCAACCTCTGCAGAACTGTCATCCCATCCAGGGCTTCAAATGTCATCATGAATGCTATGCAGGCAAAAACCACCAACAGCCATGCAGCAGAACAAATTCACTTGGACACCGAGCTGTCTTCTGCAGTCAACCTGTACAGAAGCTTTGAAGGTTGCTGCTGACATTTCAAACTAGATGAAGGGCTTACATTTCCAAGGTTTACATCAGCTCCTTAACTTCTGCCCAAGACCTTTCTCTTAAGGTCCCTAAGCCTGACCTGGGTTCTAGTAGGAAGGTGCTGAGTAAGAAAGGATCGTGCAGCACCTGAATCGTTTAACTGACATCATCCCCAATATTAATATCAACAGTTTGAAAGAATTTTCAGATTTTATGTTTCTATAGAGGCTATTAAACTTATCAACACTTCCCTTGCTGGCAGCCTCCTGAAGGTACCCAGCCATGTTTTCTCTCAAATTCCCTGAATGGTCAAGGAAATTAAATTACATGTGGATAAATTGTTCTTAACTGGTGTTTAAGCTTCGGTTTATCCACACCAACTTTCAAAGGAAAACCAAATACTTTCAGTGCAGTTGGGCTGAATACAGCAGCCACAAGCTTAACAGATGAACCAAGAGCTAAACGGCCTTTGTAATTTAAGTTAATGAGGCCTAAACTAGCTTATACAAACCTCTAACAAATGGCTTCTTATGAACTAAGTGCATGTAAGGCAGCTGTAATTCCTGTATCTTTATCTGGGGAACTTCATGTCCATCAAGGAAATAATGAAAATAATGCCAACCTGTCAAATATTGCAACATGATAAACATGAGATCCTGAATCAAGAACATTTTCAGAGAACTACATAAATGACTGTATGATGGGTTTCACTCTTGATACCAAGTATACCATATACCAAGTACATGGCTGAAGGGATGTCTTCATGAAATGTCTCCACTTTTAAAGTGAAAAAAGCACTTTTTCTAGACTTCAGAATACAGTTATGTAGTTGTCAGTCTTCACGTAGTTACATCATAGGAGCAAAGTAAAGATACTGCCAGCCAACAGTCAGACAGCCGTTCTCCCTCAGTAGATCAGTACTCCACACTTATGCAGATGCGTCAAGTCACGCATAGAGAGTACCTCTGCAAACCTGCACAATGCACTGAATACAGGAACAATACTTGAGTGATGAAGACGCATTTCTTTTCCTTAGGTAGTGCCTTATTTCTATTTCTAACCTGCTTTGTATTATAAACCTGCTTCATTCAAGTTAAAGCAGAAATTGAATCAGAATTATAAAATAAAATTCTGCTGTTTTTTAAATATGAGACATTCACATACATCACATACACTCAGCTATCATCATTCACAAGCCCTGATTTACATATCTTATGCCTAGACATCTGCATGAATAGATAAAAGTGTACAGGCTCACAAAGAAGTTATGTACATGTCTTTGAAAATGAGATTCCTGTTGCCTTTTCAAACATCCATAAATTATTGGTTATTTTCACTTAAGAGCTGGAATAATGAAAATTATTTTAAGTTTGAAAAATTCTAATGCAACCTTGGAGCAAGAGTGAAAGGCCATTACTGTCGTATCTCTCACAAAAAAACAGTTTTCATGCAGCCCATGATCACAGATAAGAATTAAAACTCTTACAGAGAACATAAGAACAGTTTGCCACCATGCATCATGCATAACATCTAGTTCTTGAGCCAAAACAAACAACACAGCCTAGAGAGCCCATGAATATTCTGAAAGGTAAACATGGAGAATGTTTAAGGCTTTTCTTAAACGGACATCATTCTGCCTGTAATGTTCTCCTTCTGATAGTCTTATCTGTGAAATCTGGCTGATGATGGAAAAAAAATGTCAACACCCACTGGATCATGCCTTTCCTTGTGGTTTTAAGACTGCATTGTACTGTGATTGCCTAAGATCTAATTGTTATTTTATTGACTCACTAATACTACAAAACTCTTATATAAATTCAAAGAAATAAACGTGTCAATTCTTCAGTTTGCCTTTTCCCCCCTTAGAATTTATAACCACCCGCCTCCAGTCTGATATTACCATTTACTTATTTACCTCTAGGACAAATATCTATCACCAGAAAGATGCTGAAATGAAACCAGATCCAGTCCAGTCCACTTGTAATCATCTTAACAATTGCCTGCAAAATTCATGGCTTTCCCAACCAAGCAAAAAACGGGCAACTCATCTCTTTAGAATGTAATTCTACATTACAACAACTTCTAAAATTTTGTCAGTCATACACAAGCAGCAGCACCAAGAGCAACACCACAGTACTTCATGCGCAAGTGAAGAGACAGACAAAAATGTTAGCTTTCATAAAATCCCATAGTTCTCAGACAAGACAACATTTTTGCTGACTGGCTGCATATGTAAACAAACAGCCAGTTTCAACACACCTTTGTTATATATGTAACAAATTAGTACATGGGACTAATTTGCCACTTTGTTCAGTAGACTTTAGCTAGCATGCAGGACCAATGACAAGAAAGAAAACATCTTCAGAAACAATATATGATAAATAAGCATACAAAGCTGGGACAGTAAGCAAAATTGAAAACCGTATCAAGCACCACACCAGCATATATTAAAACCATCTGATTAATTGAATTGGCCAGATAAGGCAAAATGCTATTACTAGACTGATATCCAGAGCAATAAAAAATTCACACAGGACTGCAGAGATACCTGTAGAAGCCAGGCCTCTCCCAAAAGTACCACAAGATAAAAAGACTTCTTTTGGTATCAGTAAGTTCAACAATAGCAGCTGAGCAACTCTGAATGCCTACCAGAGGGAGCAACCAACACCTTAATAACCAGACCCAAAGACATGGTCTTGCCAGCTTGGCATTCAGTGAGCTCCAGGTAATCTGCAGACTGACAAGTCTTTTGAGTGACCTTACCCCAGGCTAGGACACACCTCAATTCCAAGGACTTAGTACATTGGTGGCAATCGCCGCCACAGCTTACAGCAGTAGTAATAAGAACAAAGTGTTTACTTATTTAGTTGTCTTTCTGGATTTTCTAATGCTATTTATCAGGTGGAAACAAAAAAAAGAGGATGGCCTTGGTGATGATGCTGTCCATAATGTACAGACAACCAGCAAATGCTGTGAAAAGGGCAAAACTAAACACAAAACATTCCTCTACACAGAAGGCTCTACTAATACTACTGTGGTAGACGCAACTTAAAAACCTTTGACATAGTAATTAAGTGTGAACTTAAAAGAATCTGACAATTTTCATCACACATGAATACATTACAAATGCAGTTGAAAAAATAATTCTGCAAACATTGTAACAATTGATTGACACTTAATATTGAAGCTGGAAAGGATCTTCTAGACAGTGAGCATTCCTTACTTTAAACCTAAAGAAAAGAAATCACAAAGTTCACGGCATCTAAATTGCAACCAGCCTTTAATCAGCACATTAATGAACACTTCCACCATATAAACAATAAGTAAAGTCCCAGAGATTGCTAATTTTCACATCAATTATCTAAAAACCAAAGCCTTATGATCAAGAAACCACAGTGGCCTTTTCCAACTTCCCAGCAAGAGATTTATTAACAGCACACAGTAGTGAGATGTGCTATTACCAAGACATTTACCACATACTGTACAGGCCACTTAATATAATATTATGAAGTAATTAGTAACACCTGCACACAAAGGAGACAGCACATTTGGTTAGTTTCTAAATTGAAAAAATTTAACAAACCAGAGAGATGGAATGAAACCATTTCATTAGCAGAGAAAATTAGAAGATGTTTTATTAACAAAATTCAAAGGCCTGCACACCCAAAAACTTCTCTTGACATCAAAAGGAGCTAAAAAAGCCATGTAGTTCACACAAGAAAAAGTTCACATTATGTCAAAAGCTGAATTGTTCTTCTATTTCAGTTCTACCTATTAGCCTCTCAGAAAGTTCTGGAAATGAAATAAACCAGCTTCATCAGTACTTTTTTTGAAATTAAGTCTTCTTATGGGTTTGTTTGGCGCGGGGTTTTGTTTGGTAGCGGGGGAGGGGGCTGCAGGGGTGGCTCCTGTAAGAAGCTGGTGGAAGCTCCCCCGGCTCCAAGTCGGACCTGCCTCTGGCCCAGGCCGACCCAATCAGTGATGGTGGTAGCGCCTCTGGGAGAACAGATTTAATAAGGGGAACCGGCAGTGAGTGGTGGGATTGGAATGTGAGAGGAACCTCTCTGCAGATACCGAGGTCAGTGAAGAAGGAGGGGGAAGAGGGGCGCCTGAGGAGGCTGATGGCCCTGCAGCCCGTGGTGAGACGGCAGGCTGTCCCCCTGCAGCCCATGGGGGTGAGCAGGGCCCCCCAAGATGGCCGGGACTCCATGGGAAAACCCACGCTGGAGCAGTGTGTGACTGGAGAGCAGCCCACGGAAAGGACCCACACCAGAGAAGTTTGTGAGGAACTGCAGAACGCAGAAAGGACTCATGTTGGAGAAGTTGGTGAAGGACTGTCTCCCGTGGGAGGGACCCCACGGTGGAGCAGGGGATGAGTGAGGAATCTTCCCCCTGAGGAAAGGAGCGGCAGAGACAACGTGTGAGGAGGTGACCTCAACCCCCATCCACCGTTCTCCTGTGCCGCGGGGGGAGGAGGTATAAAGCACCAGGAATGGAACTGAGCCGGGAAGGCAGGAGGGGTGGGGGGAAGGTGTTCTGAGGCTTGGTTTTCCTTCCTAATATCCTTGGTTTTTATTTGATTTGTAGTAAATTAAATTGATTTTGTTTCTTCCCCAAGTTGAGCCTGTCTTTTGCCCGTGACCATAAGTGGGGAGTGATCCTTCCCAGTCCTTGTCTTGACCCACGAGCCTGCCTTTGTATTTTCTCTTCATCCCAATGTGGCCAGGGGCAGGAGTGGGGAGTGAGCGAGAGGCTTCATGGTGCTTTGCTACCAGCTGGGCTGAAACCGAGACCACGACAGTTACAAAAGACAATGCTGGAGTTCCTGGTTCGTACTAATTGACCTCAGTCCACCAGCAGACCTTTCTACACCCAGCAGACTAATCTACTTTCTAGTCCATCCAGCTGGAGCAGACGGTTCCGTCCATTTAGCTTAGCTCAGTGTCATCTCCCACTTCAGGTAAGTCAGATCCTGCAGCACACAAGACCAACTGTGCAGCTCACAAGACCCCCAAACAGATTGCTTTTTTTTTGTTCGCACCAGACACTAGCATCATTTTTGTCATGAACACACCACCACACCTGGCCCCAGCAGGAAGCTGGACGCAAGACCAACAGCATGATATGTGGCCATAAAACACATTACTGCCATTAAATGCCACACATGTTGGGTCTGCAGCAGGTCCTCCCCATGGCTGTTCCTTACTGGCAGCTGGTAGCAGAGGGTGTCACACCCTCTGTATAGGCAGTGGAAAAAAGGACACTCAATGGGCAAAGGTGGAAGGAGAAAAGGTATCATTTCTGTGTTCCTCCTGCTATTCACCTTCACTTACAGCTTTCCCAATCCCACTCAGCCCTCCATGAAGATACCCTTGCTCCCTTTCCTTCTCCTGCCTGCTGCTGGGCAGCCCAGCTCACCGCTCCGCAAAGGAACTTCAGACTCCATCAGGTCTCATGTCATGTCAGAAACACCTGGCCTCTGCCCCTCATACACAGAGGAGGAGAAGTCTCTTCAACTAGTGGGTGAAACCTTTCACCAACTGTCCCAGGACCATATACAGGCAGCAAAGCTGTATACAAAAAAAGTAAGGGGATGGCCTTATTGTTAGATCATTTTTCTGCTACCTTCAGATCCAAATAACTGAAAACAATATTCTGCAAAATGCTACAGACCTAAGCTTGTTATGACTCCTTTCCATAGCCTTTACAAGTGAAGTCAGTAGAGTTTTATCTGTGTGAAGAATAAAGCTATTGCTAATCAGTCTCTGTTAGCAGGCATTTCTTCTGAATTTTCTTCCTATGGTCCTAGCACTAGAGTTTGTATTTTTGAAGAAAAATAGACTTCATTAACCATAAATACCTGAAAAAAAATTCAAGGAGGTAAGATTTTGTGTCTGTTGATCTTGGAAGAACTACTATTTAGTTTAACGAAGGCACATGCGTGTTATATAATTCATGGGTGTTTTCTATAATCAGTGTTCTGTCTTACAGCACTTGAATAATGGTACATTCTTAAAGGATCAAGAGAAAAAAAAAGCTTTATGTGAAGCTCGCAGAATTATTCCATGTGGGGTGAAAGACCACTGAGTGCTTAATATCTCCACTGAAACCTTTTCCTTTAGCAGCACTGTTGTCATCCTGATACGTATCTTGTAAGAAAGCATGTTTGGTTTTCCTGTTTCACAATAATTTAGCAGTAATTTTATGTTAAAAAGTATTACCGCAGTTTGGGACTTTCATATCCAGCAAGGCTGTCCTTTTGTTGTTGTCATCTATGCAATATAAATCCTGAGTTTCTGTGTAAAACTTGGTCTCTTGAAATTTCTTGATCCACATAATTTCACAGGAACACTTGAATGGATTGTCCACCAATATCCTATGGCAAAAAAAACCAATTTATTTAGAATGCACAGTGTCATGCATGTAGAAAACAACAGGGGCAGGGGGACTCC
This sequence comes from Pandion haliaetus, assembly GCA_013401275.1. Classification (NCBI taxonomy): domain Eukaryota; kingdom Metazoa; phylum Chordata; class Aves; order Accipitriformes; family Pandionidae; genus Pandion; species Pandion haliaetus. The sequence continues at coordinate 29,147 of VYZV01014794.1, read as the reverse complement.
AAGCACTCATCTGGATTAAAGTAGAAGTTGAACCCTTTAGTTAAGAAGAATAAGGAATGCAACCTTAGTAACCTCAGTGCAATGCAAGCTGCAAGTGGATAATGGTGCTCCATTTTATTTCATAAGAGTCAAGCAGAGATCACAATTCCTCTCTTCTACACTTGCCTCTCTGCTCAGCTACTCAGAAAGATCATGCCAGAAATGGTTTACTGCTGTGAGGTGGTAAATTCTGTATAGAATCAGTCGTGGATTACAGGCAAACTCTAACACACTCTAATCATAAAAAAGTATTTTACCTAACCTTCAAAATTCATCCGCTGCAACAGTCTAGAAAATGTCACAGTAAAACCCAAGGTAATACCATGAAGAAACACTAACTCAAAAAATGGCCCTGAAACAGAAACATATCACCTACCTATATGGTATGCTGCATGAATTTAAACCACAGGTTAGCAATCGTACCAAATTCTAGTTTTAAAATTTAATAAAACTACACAACAATGTAATGCAATAATGCCCAAGTAAAATATGAACAAAAACATCCCGATGCCTACGTAAGAAGTGACCCAGTGTTATTTTTTCTCCTACAGGCATAGATGAGGTCCAATAAAGCATGTGCAAGTGACTCTTTAAGGCATCTCATTACAAGGAGAACTGTTCTTAACAAAATTTCACAGGTATTTCTGATGTACAGAAACCAAACTCAAGTTGCTCACAGAATCTATGCTTACAAATGCCTCCTAAGGACTTGAAGTGTGCAAATCATGAAACACTCAGCTCCTCAGAGCTGTAACTTGTTCCCCCCAAAGCCATGTGCAGTTCTCTGAGGATTAACAGCTGCAGGGATCATTCTCACAAGTCTCTGAAGGAGCTATGTGTATTCACAGAAGTCATCTGCTGGACTTTAACACCATCGCAGCATGGACAAGAATTGCTTGTGCATGACAGGGTATGAATATTAGGATCCCTTGGGTCAAAACCTACAACATCCATTTTCAAAGTATCAAGATTTACTTCCCATCTTCTGTTTCATTGTATAACTTCCCCGTAAAAGAGAAATTTTGCTTGACCAGTGGCTGAGCAGTCCTTTTCTTCCATTGTTTTACTCTGTGTTAAACCCACCAAGGCTGTTAGGCACATCATAGGCAGTATGCTGGATAAAGGCATGATGGCCCTCCACATACACTTGTGTGAAAGAAAGAATCTGACCTAGTAAAAGCAAATTACGTGTCTTTATCTTGTTTGCTGTAATTTTACAGCTGCAGCTACAGTTTGTTCTAAAAAAAGAAGCCTTTCAAAGCGGCATCTCCTTCTCTACAATACCTGGTGAATATCTCCTACTTCACCATATCCAGAACTTTTCATCCCTTTATGTTTTGATTTACAAGAGTGCTAACAACAGGACACTTGTTTGTCAGATTTAGAGGAAGCTCCTCAGAAGCTATTTATGGCATCATTCTCTCAGATTGCCCTTCCAACACTTTTCCTTCTCTCCTCTCTCTGATTTTCCAGCTATGTATTAGCCACTTACCAACAGAGTTGTTCAACTGATACTATTTTTGTCACTGTTTTTCCTCCCTTCAGGCTCTGCTTTTTCCCCCCCATTTTCTTTCCCTAACTTGCCCCACATCTGTTTATCACACTTCATAGTAATCTGTTTGCATAACTTTGGTTCTTCTATCCCTGTACTCCAACTCTTTCCCAAGCCCATAACACCCTACCTCAATTTTGTATCCTCTCTCTCTCAACTTGTCCCTCATCACACATTGCCTCCACACCTCAAATACTTTAGGTACTTTACTTTAGGTTTAACCTTCACACCATCCATTTTTCCCATGCCTGACTCACTCCCAGCACCCTTCTCCTGCTTCTACTACCACGACACTGCGTGGTCATTGTTTCAACTGTAGTACTCCAACACAAACATATTCATCCTAATTCACATCAGCCAGTTGTTTTGCCGGCAAGTGCATTATTAAACTTCATTAAACTGCCTCATTAAACTTCATTTCCATAATTCCCATCACATATTTTAACATTTGATTCTCTCACACTCTGTCTCAAATCCTTTTTTACTTCCCTCTGCTCAGGAGCAAACCAACTTCTTCAGAAAGATCAGCAACATTGACGTCATTCTTCAAAATCTTTTGGAGTACTCACTCCACCCACAGCCTAAAAGAAGCTGTTCACCTGAGATGGAGACATTCAAGAGTGGATTGATTTGTGCTCTGGAATAAACCTGTTACTGGCAGCAAACTCCAAGAAACTGGGAGCAGAGAATGCCTTCAAAATTGCAGTCACTTCCTTTTTTGCACACATCCTAAGCAAGCTAGAGCATACCCACTCTTACATTTCTGCAACCCTGAGACACAGGCAAAGATGACTCCATTTCTCCACTATCTGCTTAGAAAAGTTAGGAGAAGCCCAAGCTTCACACTGTGCACTGGTCTGAGTCCTGTATCTATTTTTTTGAGGTTATGACAACTACAAAACATAGAACCTACAGCTAAGTATGCACTAACAATGGCTTTTTGGCAGGGACTAGATACAGCGCATGAAGAAACAGGGATTTCAGAACCAACAGGCCTATTCAGGGCATAAAGCAATGGCAGTGCTCTGCAACTAACTAGCCTCTCCATCAGAGTGCTCGATGACCACCAAGTTATGAAAGAAAATTCCTGTGAGCCATGTTCCCTGGCCTGTAAAGAAAGTGATTATACTAATTTAATTATCAACAAAACATACCTAAGGGGTATAACCTCTTTTTGTGGCACTGGGATTTGCTCATTTCATTTCTCACATGCTGACGTTCACCAGAAGAGGTCAAGGATTGCAAGGCTGGTGTTGCAGTACTTGGACTGGCATTTTGGACAACTTCTGACTCTGCCTGGAGCTCTGGGAGAGCAATTTCCCTGTCCTCTGCAGCCCCAGCCCTACGAAAGCTCCTGCAGGCTCTCTGCAGTACCACATATTAGCAAAGAATGCACAAGAAGACCAAAATATTGGAATGTATACCAATACAGAAATTCTGCTTGATGGAACAGAGGATAAAAACGTAATATTGAAACAATCAACAAATATATCTTTACCAGTGCTTCATTACCATTATATAAAGCACAATGTAACTGCAATAATTTGAGAAAATAAAAATATTCTTCAATAGCCAACCATAAGCATAGCAGCTGTGGGGCCAGTATAAGAATACAAGAGAGAGGCTTCATTTGAGGATCTGTAGATGGCTGTATTTTCACTAGCTCAAATATTTGATACAAACACCAGTAGTTTTTTGTGAAGTAATCTCACAATAAAATATTTCAAAGCTCAAGGGAAGAAGCTATTTTGACCTCTACATTGTTTTAAAAGATACACTTCACCTTTTTGAAACCCTGGAACGAAAATCTCTCTGTATTTAAGTGTCCACAATTGCTGCTTTCTTTGGGTCAGAATTTCATTCCTAATCATTGGTGGACCTCTGCCTTCAACAGGACAAAGTCTTGTTCTTCCATTCCAGCCAAAAATAAACTTTTTTTAAGAAATGACAACTTACAGATCAGACAAACCCAGATGGCGAAAAGGCTTCTTGGACAAACTTGAGAGCTTGTTTCTGGATAAATTGCTATGGGAAAAGAGAAAGATTGCATTAATTAGAATTGTTTCTTCTTACACTGAAAATACAGTTTGTGTCTCTTAAAAAAAATTAAGAACTCAAACCAGCTCTGAAAAGCCCTTATTCCTTTGACTTCAGTTGTAAAGAAATGGTGCTCAGTCTCATTTTATGGTTTGATGGGTTTCAAGGGTTTGAATCCAGTCTGTATCTAAAGTCAAATACATTCAAAATCAAACTCAGCAGGGATCAATATTTTCACTTTCAGCACTTCTGTTCATTGCAGAAAAGCAGCAGATTTAATTGTGTTTCTAAAGTATTTTGTAAAGTCCAGGTGTTAATTACATGCTCAATTTATTAATAAGTTAAATGGGTGTATCCCTTTCTTTGATGCTGCACCAAACTCTGTACTCACGTAAGCCCTCCTCACATGCTAGCACACATCCACATCAGAGCCTTTTAGTTATTCTTTTCAAATTGCATGTGCAATATGCACCCACATGGAAGATCAAAAGGAAAACTGTAAAATGCCTATATTGGGCTTTTTTATGTCAATTAAGCATTTACGGTTTCCAGTGGTAATTAAGTGAAAGGTCCTCTCCCATTATGCAGAGCAAAGAAATGTTCATCTGAATCAGAAATACTCCTCCCCTCCCAGGCTTAGAAAATTGCCTTCTCCACCCCAAAGCAAAATAATGCTGTTTTTCTACAGTCTTATCAGTCCACCAATTAAAGACAGTGAGAGCAGTAAACTGTGTAACCGCCAGCAGTACACTGCAAATCAGTGTTACGAGCCAAAATACCACAAGTTTTATGTGGTATTATAAAGGCGCCATAGGGGCACCATAGTTAAAGTTGCATTGCATTTAAAACCAGGGATTAAAGCCCCTTTTTTTTTTCCCTGACTAAACAACACAGTGTTTAGTTCCCAAACTTTCAGTCCTGGATCTCTGAGTATGAGATAATTTTCAGAGAAATTACAAGTTGGATCTTCTACAAATGTTTAGAACAGAATCTTTAAGAGATTTTTACTGTATTTCCTCGTTGATTCCTTGTGGCAAACAACAGCCTGAAGTTTACAAATTGACTGGTCCTAAGGTGTGAGAACAAAACAGACAAGCTACTATTTCACTAGTCAGGTGAACTGGACTGCCCTATGGCAGATGCTGGTGGAAACATCTCATGCACCCCGATCAGATATATAAAAATAAAAGTACCATTTGCACATAGGACAGAAGTCATGTTTAAGTAAAAACTGCCACTAAGAGTTTTTCTCTAAGCTGTATAAGCCATGTGTTGGGAGTTGAAAGAAAGAAGTTGAATCCTCATACAGACTTGGGCTTTTGTCTCCAGTACTGAGGCAATGTGAAGCACATCAAACCCAATCCCTCCACCAGCAGTTCATCACCTGCCATACAGGAGAACCCCTCCCGTTCTGACACTGCCAAGCAGCACATGCAGATGGCCCTGTGGTATTACCAAAGAAGGCATGCACCTGCTTCTCTTACCTGCGCAGCAACTAAATCCTACCTTTCCCACAAGACAACCAGATACACAGTGGGTTTTACCTGCAGACAGGTACCCATGCCACTCACCACTCTAGTGGCAGGCAAGATATTCCAGGTTGTGTGATGACCAGGTTTGACTCCTGGTTTCCACACAGCAGAGGACCCTGCTCTTCCGTATCAGGAGGACTCCCTAACCATCAGACAGTGGGTTCCTCCAGGAAATATCTGTTGAGCTGAAGCCACTTCCTTTTTTGTATGCTCTTCCCTGGCACCCTAACAGGAGAGCCAGGCTCAAGTTCTGATTCCAGATGAAGGCAAATCAAAGCAGATTTTAAACCCTCTACCACCAACACCTTCTAAATACTGAAATATCACAATACAGGTCTGAAAATGAGCCACAAACATCTTACATAACAGCCCCAGCCATTCTCTGAGACAGTATTTCTTTTTCCTTTTAAGAAAATAACACCTTAAAAATAAAATTTTCAAGAATATCTTAAAACCATAAAGACTGACTCTGGGAGAGTGTTTGCTTCTAGTAACCCAGCATAGGCATAACAGTCCACCTACTTCACGGGCAGCACTGAAGTCCCTTCTTCCCTAAAGACTTCCTCCTGGTTGCTTACATGTTTCCTTGCTCAACTTACTCATGGTCATTTAACTCATCCTATCTCTTTGTGAGGTGCTGAGCTGCCTGCTTCAGAGCTATGAACTCTATCAGACAGCAGACTGTGAGAATCAGGTGCTGCCATAGCTATATCTTCTTGTCATTTAGCCTCAGGCCAGTGATTGCTTTTGGAGGTTTACTGCAAACTTTTAGGCAGTAGAATAGCCCTTGCTTAGATTCATGAGCCAGACTTACTGCCCAAACATCACCTGGTATGGAGAACACTTCTGAACACTTTGTGCAGATATCAATAACTCCATGTGAGCAAATTAAAAAATAGGACTGATAATTTAAGTAAAACTATCAAAATAATAAAGAGACATTATTTCAACAGCTCCAGTTTTGAAAAACCAAAAGCATTCTGATAGTTTTAATTGTGTTTTCAAATTTCTACCAGTTGTGCTTGATATGCACCAGGAAAGGGAAGTAAGAACAGGAAGAAAAGTAATTAAAAATTCCTGTGCCAATATTCTTGATCATGGGTTGAAACATTTAGTGCTTCCAAGACTGTAGCCTTTCCTGCCATGTATTTTAGCGCTTTAAGATTTTTCAAGTTCACAAGTAATTCAATAGAAATTTTTCAGACCACTGTTACAGATTTATCACCTTAAATTATACTTTGACAGTAAATTTAATGTTATATATATTTTTCAGAAATTGAGCACTTTATATTGATTATAGAGATGCCTGCTGCTGTCTCTTTAATTCATGTTAAGTGAAAAAATCACTACCAGGCTTATTATGGAGTAGTTAAGGACCATACTTCCAGTTCCATGGAATGAGAATACAAATCAGTCCCCCAATTGAACTACACATAAAAAGATCATGGTGAGCAGCCCCAAGAAGATCCATCTGGGGTTCTAAAGCCTTTTTTTCTAAAAAAAAAAAAAAAAACCAAAAAAAAAACCCAAGGTCTGGAGTATGGAGCCTGGCTCCAAAGCTATACCTAAGGCGAGGACCCAAATTCAGTCAAAAGCATGCCCGTATTTTACATACGAATACCAAGCCCACTTTAAACTTGCTAGCCCTAATTCATCTAAAAACAAACCTGTGGCAATGTGAGGAGTGGAAAAGCAGCCTGAGAAACTGCATAAATATTCACACAGCTAGCAACACAGGCACAGCTCTACCACCTACAGCGCTCCTGACAAGGGGAGGCAAGAAGGAAGAGGAGGGAACAGATCTAAGTACTTGGGGGAAGAGGTGAAGAAATGGCCATTTTGCTACTCTCTGTCTCCCTCCACAGGCAACTGCCTGCTCTGCCTATGGCTGGAGCCAGCCCTGTGTGCAAGCAAGGGAAAATCTGCAGCAAGGTCTCAAATGGTTTAATTTGGCTGCCTTACCTAAACCTGAACAGTGTAGAAAGACAAACATAACTTAATATCTAGAGCTTTATGTATACTACACTCAAAAATCTATGATTCAGTGATGCAATTATACACAGCCTCGCAAATAGCAATAGCTATTTTTTAACATTTTTGGAAGTAACACACTTGCTGTGAAATGTATTTTTATGTTTAAAGGTATGGACAGTATACCATGCATATGTATTACACAGGTCCATTAAAATTACTGTTAGCAGCAGATAAGCTTATAAATTACAGCACTACTAAACTAGGACTACTTAATAGCTTGTTAAATGCCACTGTTGACTAATTTGAGTCTAAGGTCAATGAGAATACCAGAATTAGATGAGCAAGGCTATTAATTACACTTAAGTAATATCTATCAGAGCACTTATTTTCCTGTTGTTTATGTTATTACTTAAATCTTCTCATAATACATAGCTCTAGAAAGATATGTGGGCTACAGAACTTTGGCCAAGAAAATAAGGTAATGACAAAAAAAGGGCTTAAGGAAATGTGTGTTAATAAGTACCTTATAATCTGATATTCTTATATGATTCATAAAATAAATACTACATTCATATAATAAAGCTCCTTAACTATATCAAAAGATGTTTCACAGAAGGAAAAGAAAACTGTAAGAGTATCACTAGCAAAATAAAAGCTTATACAGTTACATCAGTCTGTGAACGTATTTGGAGTTTTTGTTTTCTTTATGGGATAGTAACAAACTGTTGTTTCAAAATAAAATGCAAGACTTCTCAAAGATCTACTCGGTGGCTACTTGTGCAAAGTGAAATGATTTCAGCACTTAATAGTTTTCACTGTCCCAACCACAACAGGGGCTGCACTTCATTCCCAGTGCAGCCAACAGGAGTTTTATTGCTGATGACAACAAGCAGTGATTCACTGGGGCTTTCAGAAACATTTTAGTGTGCATCAAGACTTGCCAGAAAAAACAAACAAATGCATTTTTTGCAGGGATAATAGATCAGCCTCGGCAAAAAATGTTTCCATACTTACTGCTTTGTCATGTGCATATAGAGCAGGTGGTGCCACTTAGTATTTTCCATCTTATCTGGGCTTATCCTGTGTCTGCTAACATTTCTAAATCCCCACCAAAAGAAAACACAGTATGAGACTGTATAAGCCCCTGGTTCATAACGTTAAGTATTCTGGATCAGGATTCCATGTACATCAACCAAACAGATGTCAGCCAGCCTAATTTGTTTCTAACAAGCAGCTTCATGAACTACAGATCTAGTAAAGCCTGCTTACCAACAGATACGTATTCCATGTTTGACTGCATGCTCCAGCTGAAGCTCTTCCTGGGGCCGAAGTATTTTAAAGACATCTTGTCCACGTGGATTCTGTAGTGCCTAGCAGGTCATATAAGCACAATGACACTTTTCCCTTAAGAGGGAACTCTAATAGGGTCTCCCTGTTCTGTCCAATGGTCAGTTTTCAGAAAACCTGTTTACCTGTGTAAGTTTTGGTTAGAAGCAACCACTGGGGACAGAGACACTTCGTGACTGCATGAAACCCATTTCCCTAAGGAAACAGGCAAAAAAGCCTATCAAGAAGACCCCACCAATTGTCTCAGTTACCTTTTGCAGTGTGTACTTGCCCGTACAGCTGGGAAGGTCGTCCAAATGTCTATTTACCTTGCTCCAGAATATAAATTCATTATTTCTCACTCTGTACTCATGGTCATGGAGAGAACTGATTTCTCTGCTCATCATAATTTCTCTTCTTTTAAAGATAAGATGTATGTTCCTATTCAGTCTTCTCTCTATCAGACTGAACATACTCAGCCTCTGAGCCTCCTTAAATTATTTGCTTTACAAGCTCCTTATAGCTCTGTTGGATGGATAGATTCAGTGTCCTAATCTATATACACTATTCTGATAGATGCCTTCCCAACAGCTAAGGTAACAGGCAAAAGATGTAAAAATCTAACACAAAATTCCTTTTGATGCCAGACTGAATTTGTTTTGTTCTGCTCCATTACAGAGATTCTGTCCCCGCACAGCCACTAAATCTTTCTCTGTAAATATGCCTCTCAGCCAGTAAGTTCTTATTGAGCATTTCCACAACCAGGGCATAAGCACTTGGCTTTAGGGAATTTCATCTTTTACAACCATAATTCACTGAGCAATTGTTACACAGGTAAACACATCAATCCACTCTAGAAGATACTTCGTTTTTATCACCAACTGATTATAGTAAAAGCTATTTACTTTATTAATGACTATATGAAGTAATATGTAAGCCTCATAGGCCGACAAGATTTGGTTCACACTCCTCCTGTGACTGTTCCACATTAAGGACAGCAGTTACTGTTTAGGCAGATATGGACATTCACATCCACTTCCTTACAGGAATTAATTGCCATTCTTTGGAAAACACAGGTGCAGCAAGTGATTCCATTTCATTTAGCAAAGTAATCAGCCCTGTGCTCTGTTCAACAGTTCTTCCCTATTACAAAGAAGTATCTTACAAGCCTGAGGCTTGGCCTTCTGTCTTCCCCATATGATTAGGACTTTAACAAAAGTAAGGGGTTAAGTGCTAAGTATATCTAATGAAGATCGATGCACTGAAACACACACTTAAATACTTGGCTAAAACACAGTACCTGTGAGGAACTGAGCCCCTCATAAGATCTCAGTCTTACGTAGGACTAGATCCACAGTTTTCCCTGCAAGTAGCAAAGCGAGCTACTCCATGTCTGTCCTACCAAAAGGCACTACAGTCCTTCAGGGACGTGTACTTCTACCAAAAAGAAAAAAAGCCTTTCATTTTAGCTAATCATTTTGCTCTATGCTTTTATAAAGAACTTTGATCAGTTCAGCCTTTGCTAAATCTAAAGTGTAAGTAATCTAGAAAAACACACTCAAGAAGTTGCACAGGCACCAACTCTGCTTCCTGATGTTCATCAACCACAAATGGCATTTGGGTGTGAAAGTAACCTCATTCTTACATTCTGCTTTGGGTGCGTTAGTTCAGATCTTGAATGAGCTTCTGAAGTGAATCTTCTGATCATGCCCTGGACTTAGGTTCACAGTCACGCCACAGTCTCTGGGCACGCACACTGGTCAAATTACCTTAGATATGCTCCATGCATGCACCTACTGCACTGTAGCTGCTAAAACATGTCCAGCCCATTGAATCAGACTAGAACTAGTCAAACCCATGTCACCGAGTGTGATGCATAGTGTGGACATCATACCCTTGGCACCAACTCACTCAGCTGAGAGAAGCACTCTTTGTGCTACACTACTTACCACAAAAGACACAGCCAGAGTCCATTCTTAAGAGACAAGATAATGAACTGGATGGTCTTTTTGCCACCCAACATTATGTTCTTATGGTCCGACGGTTCCTTACCATACATGTCCTATGTTCTGCCAGTTCCTTACCATACATATCTTATTTAGGGTCAAGTAATAACAGAAGAGCATTTTAAGTCTGTCCTGTTGAAACATTTTTTAAGAAGGAAATGGTAAAAGAGAGAAATAAATTAACATGAGTTGGGCAGTTTTGGCATAGAAGGCAGACACTATTCTTACTCACATGTATTGTAGATTGACGTTTTTCACAAATGCCTGACGTGACACAAATCTTAAGCCTGAATCCACCACGGTCCTGTGAAAATACATAAAACTATTAGAATATTTAATTTAAAATATAATGGAAATCATAATAATAGTAATCGTTAAAGTAAGAGTGTGGATGAAATCTCAACGAGGCTGAACCGCAAGATCTACAACTGTCCTCTGTAACACACAAAGTTAGGCCTACACTCTGATAAGGTCTCTATATGCTTCTATAAAAGAAATAAAGAAAAAATAGCTTTATAAAAAATGCATCCCATATACTCACAGATTTTTAAGTCCAACATAAAATCCAACTTCATTGTCATTGATACTTTCTAATTTTCGCTGGTTTGCAATGTAACTGTTGAAAAAGCAAGACAGAAAAAAGTACAAAAGTGAGTATTTCCATGGCTTTGACTGTTCAGAGATCAAGCACCGATGTCTGGAAGTCAGCAGTGATTGCTGACCTATTGCAATTAACACTATGATCTAGGTAGAGAATCTGCAGAGCAAAAGTTCTTCTTAAAATCCTCCCCATCATTTAAATGGTACTTTGTGGGACAGGGCGGGAGAAGAAATAGTTGAGTTTTACACAGGAGAAATGAAGCCTCATTCATCAAGGAAGCAAGTCACCCTGAAGGCACACTAAATGAAGCTGCATCACCGTTTTCCATTACACACTTCCCTACCTCATGAATTTCACAACAGCAAAAGGGCCAACTTTAATGGTGACAGTGTAATTACCCCCACTTACATTGAGGGGGGATCAGACTGCCCTAGTCTTTTCTCTCATGTTGTTAACTTAATCACTTGTTAAAATGATTTTCTCCCTGCCACAAAGTAGTTTCAGTGCTATTTACAAGGTGTGGCAATAGGAAAACTGAGGAAAGGGAGGCTGTACTTCATCATGTTACATACACAAGCAGAAATTAAGAGAAGAGAAACTCATAGTAGACCAAAGCACTGAGTCCACTCACATAGCACAAATATCTGCCTGAACCCCCAAAGGATGTGGGCATGCAAGCCAGTCCTTTTTATTACCATCATGTGAGATCTATGAATAACCAGTGACATCTCACAGACCGGAAATTAAAATGTTTTACAGACAATGCATGGGTTGATATACCCATGTTACCTCTTGTGCAGCAAGAAAAAAAGTTTCACAGTGCAAATCATGCAGTTTAGGAAGAAGAAATTGGTCAAAACTGCAATTCAAATGGCATTATGGGCAGAAAAGTAAGCCTGATGTAAGAGATGCCTTGCTAAAGAGTCCATGCATTTCAAAAGATAACCCCAGTCCCAGAAAAACTTAAACAGATTGACCTGTACTTTCACGAGCATCCAGAACTAATCAAAGCTGAAGGTTTTCCTAAAAAAGGAGTCTTTCTTTGCTACAAGAAGACTTGTCTGCATTTTAAGCACTTTTTTTTTTATTTGAAGGGAATTCTGTTGAATTGGAAAGAAGATGTATTGCTTTCCCAAAGGCAAGCCATCTACCTTAACTGGTGTGTTAAGGGAAATTCATGGTGTGCCCACACCCCAACAGAAGCTTGAGAATCCTAAAAGTTGGGTTGGGCTCTCCTCCAAAGCTGACGGGCTATGCTCTTGCCAAGCACGAGGAAAAGCAAAAAGTTTCCCCTAATGGAATTCATTGTCTCTTGGGAAGAAGAAGGGCAGTAAAAAGACAATGCATGATGCTAGACGAAACATATTATTACTGCATCATAAGACACTGACTTCTCTGCAGGACTTCTTAGGATAAGATTAACACAGTGTACCCGTTACAAGACAATAGAGTCCTTCGTATTTTGTGGTTCTTTCCTTGGATTTTTCAAGACAATCTGATTTACTCTGTTGGAGTTTATTGATGTATTTTTTTGTTTGTTGGTTGGTAAATTTACATATTTTGCCAAGTAAAAGTGATCAAGTTGTTTATAAAAGCCTATCAATTCTTCCACCTGAGAGTCCTGCAAGGGAATGATTGTACTTCCTCTGAACCTGCCCTAGAGAAGAACTCATGATTTAATTAAGTATCACCTTCTCTGTCACTTGGACCTCATCATGCTAAAATAAAGTTATGCAAGAGGTATCAAAGGTAACTTCCTCATCCTGCCTGCAGTGTTCAACCAACGAGAATCCTGTCAAGACCAGATAGAGATAAGGAGAACATAGAAGAGCAGAAATTGAGGAAAATGGACAGAGAAACACAGGGAGAAGAGACTCAGAAGAGTAGAAGAAAAGAAACTGAGCAACCAGTTGTACGAGCTGAAGATTAAGCCATCAAAAAACTCTCTTGACAAACATGGCCAGAATGCAGATCCATCACTTAAATACACTTATCACCCATGCAAATCTGACATTACAATTTTAATCATAAAAACATTTAACTAGAACCTCCCACTACAAGAAGGTCCAGAACTTGATGTAACTTAGTGTCACACAGAAATACATTACTGTATCCTGTGGTAAGCCTCAACCAGTTGTAAAACAGCTTAGCTCTGCTGAAGTCAATGAAGCTACCACAATTTACATCAGACAAAGATCTGAGTATGAGCACACAATCTATATAAAAAGATCAGTGTTGGTCCATTAGGGAACAAACCAAAAGGATGATATTTGTGAAGAACAAGCAGCATGAATTTCTAATCTTTTCTTTCCATCTCTTACTGCATCCCTTAAAAGAAAAGCAAGGGAGGCATACTTTACTCTGAGCTAGTACTAGTTTCTTTATGGTGGATGATTTATGATTCCAGTTCCTAACTGAAAGAACGAAAAGAATACACTGATTTTCCATAATCATACTTTGAGTAGGGACCCAGAAGAAATTCTGGCTAAGAGCAACTAAGTCAAAGCAATAACTGCTCTGCAATACATTTATAAAAAAAAACCTCTCAGTACAGAACATGACAGTAAAGCAAACCTCATGCAGTTGGAAATCCTTGAAGAAAAGACTGGACAGATGTAATTTACCATAAGCATGTCACATCCTCTTACGCTTCCTTACTTGCTTAACAAGTCTGTTTTAAGTTAAGCCTTTGCAGCTATTTCCTAGCAGCGAGAAAGAAAGGAGTAACGATGATGTAGCTGTACGCTGCAAGGGGAAGTTGTTCTGTTTCATTTAGAGGGAGGTTTGAAATAAAACCTCTCCCTAACTGAAGGCTATTTTTAACTTCTTCAGAACTACCGTACCTTGATGTTACTTATCATCAAACATTAATACTCTAAAAGCTCCGACTTGCAGTGGGTGACGCTGAGAAATGTAATTTGCCTGCCTGCCTTTAAGAATATCCACCCTATTCTTTAACTGAACGTATTTATTGTAGCACAGAAGAAAAACATCCTGACTCACGGCTGGCTGAAGTCACATGAGGTACTTGGAAGCTCCCGCTGCACACCACAGCAAAGCGTAGCACCGCCAAAACCTGACTGGATAGTACCCGGTCGGATCACAAGTATCAGCTCACAAATACCAACTGCTGCCTCTAAACCAAACCCTCAGCTGCCTACAATACTATTTGCTTGATGATACTATAGCATTCTGCCTCTCCTTCAATGAGTCACCAGTAAACAGTATTTGTTTTCAGACCTTTAATTTCATCTCCCCTTTGTAACCCACTGATTAATTCTAATAAAGGCATTCAGAATCACACACCTACTGACTGCACATTGCAACCTACAATAACACATTCACCTCAGCACACTTCAGTAGCTATTGAGTAATGTCACACACTCATACTTCACCACTTCTGCAACATTCTGGAAATAGTATTTTAAAATCCTATCATAAAAGAGTTAATTCCTCCAAATAAATTCTCCTTTAGGAGGGTGGTCTCACTTCTGTTTATTACAAATGTGAAAGACTATGGATACAGTCTGTATAACGTCCATAAAGCAACCTCTGAACTGCAAGAGCATGAAGGGAAAGCAGGTTCTGCTTTTTAAAGCAGTCCAGATTATTTTGTGCTTTAATAGCTCAAAAAAGGATTTCACTCTTTCAAATCTTTTCCTTAACCTGAAAAAAACTGGTCAGCAGAAGTATGTCTTCCTAACTTATTTGATTTACTCTATTTCCTCTGGATTAATGCATTTTAAGGTATACCACACCATCTGGAGCTATAAGGACATGCTGGAAAACTAGTGTACACTAGTCTTAACAACATAGATGCAAGCAAGTAAGACTGTAATTCAGCTCCAGAAATATTTCTGTTGCCAGAAAACTCCCTTTATGGGAAACATATTTTCTTAACACTCCAAAAAATAAATCAATTATATGTCTAGCTCTGGTTCATACAGCTGGGAAAAAAGTTTTTAAAATTAATAAACATTCCCTGGTGAAATGTTTCTGAACTTCAGGAAAACTTTATACTTGGAGTTATTTTTTCACTAAATCTTTAGGGAAAACGGCAGCACACTCCAGACATTGAACTGTCAGTAGATGAATTACCATTTAATGACAGGTCACGTATGTCCCTACAGCTAGGGTCTATACTACTGTGAGAGCTGTATGGTAACATCAACAATTAAAACACTGCAAAGTTTCCTAGTGCTGTATTTTCTTACAAACTCAAATGTCCAAGACCAAGTTCATCAAAAGGTATGCTAAAACTTAGGGACCTTTTCAATACACCTGGGCTGATTTATGTTATGCATCAAATTCATGCAAAATTTGTAAGCTTGACATAACACTTGATGAAACTTGTCAGATTCAAATGGGTTTCATTTGCAGCCCCTCTGAAACCAAATTTAAAATAATGCTCGAGGGGCGTGAACTCACATAGTTTGAAAATGAAGCATAGAGCTACACAATTTTGCATATCAAGAATGCCAGGTTTAAACAGATGTAGGGACCAATGCTACAATCTCCACTCAACCAAGAAATCTTTTTATGTTGGACCAAGCTCCCCCTGGGAAGGTAACTCTAACAGCAGGCAATGAACATGATCTAGACACCTACAAGTGACAAGTTCTCTACAGGTATACAGACTTGCTCCAATTATTTTATTCTATTTTACTGTCTCTGTCTGGTACCATCAGTGCTAGACTTCATGAGGCCAACATCTAGAAACAGAACTTCTACTACAAAATGAGCATGCCGTAACTTGGCAAAGAGGCAGCGTGTCACAATAGTCCACTGTGGACTTACCTGGCATTCAGCAATTTTATAAACAGGTGCTCAACTCCTTGGCTGTCTGGTGGCTCCTGACAAAGTCTGAGGAAGTGCTGTGGTGGCATTTTTTTTAAACTGTGAATCACTCTGTATTTCACAAAAAGTGGAAAACCAACTGCCACTATCACAAGCTCCTTAAATTCATCCTTTACGTTTTTTTTTTCCCTCCGATTTAGAGTATTTAACCATGAGTCACAGAACACTACAGGAGGTAGCTCTCCACATGCCACTACAGCAGCTCTGGAGCTGACATAACAAACTCTGGGATCTTTCTTTACAGCCACAGGTATGCCCATTTTTTAAGCAAACCCTTCACTACGCTTATCCCACATTCAGAAAACACGCGGTTCAGGGTGATCTGGAACTTAGCATCTCATGGCCAAGGTCACAGAACACAGTTACCTTCAAGAATTCGCTCTTCTTGATGTGTGGCTGCATCAACTGCCAGCAGAGGGTGCGGTCAGACATTCTGCTCCATACCAATATACTATGATTATCCAAGTAGTAGTATCCAATTAGTAGTACACAGTTGCCATTGGGAATTGCTTCTCCAAAGCTGTCACTCTCAACAATTAGTGCCAACCCACCATCTTAAAGCAGGAGAAAGTGGGAATTCAGTGGAGATCCCAATCTTGGTTTTGCACTGCAGGAGCAGATCCATACTTTTGCTTATGACTACAACTGACTGGGAAATGGAAAGCCCACGGTTTGCCAGCCAACCTTAGTTCCCTCTTTACAGCATGCAAACATGAAGGCAAAAGTAAAAATAAGTGAATATGTCTGCAATGCAGAGTTTAAGGAAACAGTTACTATATTTAGAGGCATGGAAAACGAAACGTAATGCACCCTTGGGCTTACTTAAGTTTCTGGTTTGGCTTCAAGGTGTTTGTTCTGTTCTCTTCAAATAGCAGACTACCAAATCAAGCAAACTCTCAAGACATTTCACGCAGCTTTCCAGATTTAAGATTCATGTCTTGACAAGCTCCACCTTCAGAATTACTTTCCCCAAAATGTATGCAAAGCTTATTTAACTATTTTGTCCATTCAGAGACCTGTCCTCCCCCTTGAGCTCCATAAAGTTTGTACATTTGATATTTCACCAAGACATCAATTTTTGACATTTCTCCAGAGGACAATTGGCAGCTACAGTCTAGCTTTTCCTTAGCAAAGATATTTTGGAGATGTTGATATTCCTTGATATAGTCAGAAAGAAGTATCAGCTGGCCAGACAATAACCTATTTATTCAAAAAGATATGTCTTAATCACTTACCTTAATCACTTATCTACAAAACACGTTTCACCCACTGTGTACAAAAGCATCTCTGCAGACTGTTAGGAAGAGGCTTAAACTCCTGTACAGTCCCTTTAAAACATATACACTAAAAATCACACATTAAATAACATACGAAAGGAGAGTAGTGAATATGGCTTTTCATTAGTTCTCAACAGAAAGCAGACATAAGACTAACCTTTTCTATTATTATTATTATTTGGCTTGCAAGGAAGAAAGAGCATCTCAAAGGAATGGATAAATACAGACAAATATATGTGACATTTCTTTCTCCTACAGAACCACCTAGTGCAGTGACTCTTCAAAGACTAGTAACACAACCACTCTCTTTTTCAGCAATTGCATATACCACCTCTGTAGCTGTCACTGGCCTTGATGCAAATGAGAATTGCAAAACAGTAGTTCCATAACAGCATAGTAAGATTGCTCCTAACCATCCTTTATATGCATCTTTTTAGGTCCCTCAGTGAATCAAAACATTAAAGCATTTCGGCTGATGTCAAAATCTTTGAATTCTCTTCTTTCCAGGCACCCATGCTCAGGCAGTGACTTTATGGAAGGGATGTCTTGAGTTGCACATCCTTCAGAGTTAGATAAGCACTTGTTAACATAGATCAGTATGCTTCACAACATTTTAAGTCTTCTTCCTGTTTCCAGGTTTTGACATGCTCAGTATTCCACGACTCTTTGATACAACATAAGAAGTTCCCTCTGAAATTCTGAGGCCAGTCTTCCCCCCAAATATATTTTTTACCACTGTTTGTCATTAATACCCACCTTTATTCAGTTTTAAATTATTGGCTCTTGGAATGTCAAATACTCTGTTCAATCTGCTCTGATATTCACTGGATCATCGAGACATAGGTCTGTACCTTCTACACCGTCCACTGTCTCATTCACTGCATGCAATACACCTCGTGCCAAATACAGACCAGAAGGTAGTACTTCCAAACAATGGAATGAAACTGCAAAACTTGAAGCCATCTATCCAGGAAAATCCATCTATATCCTGTTCATGCATTAAATTTGCTGAATGATTTGACTCCTAACATCTCAAACAATATTCCCCTTTCCATAAACCAGCAAAAATTTTCCTTCTTCTGTTTTTATTTAAGCCTTGAGAGTCTACATATGGTCATAATCTCTACACTTTTTCTCTGCAATTATTACATAAAGAACCCAATTGGTAGATGTTTTTTCCATTCTTCAAATGATACCATCTGCTGCCATGGTTCACAATTGATTTCCTAGCCTCTTTCCCAAGACCTGTGAAACATTTTGTGTAGCCCTGACCACAGATCTGTGTCTTCTCCAAGATGTATCTTGTCTTTTAATGGAAGACATATATGAATACATCTTCACATCATGTTACCAAAGCATTTCAAAAGGGTTACAGGTTGTGTTTTTGATCTTCCATGATGCTGACTCTCTTTAACATTTACCTCACTCTTCTAGGCCCAGAACAGGCTGCCACCTTCTGTATGTCAACACCAATCTTACCATTTATATTTAACCAATGCATTTTTCAGGGAGCATTTCAACAGCATTAAAATTGCTTTTTTGCTAAAGTCTTTCACTTTTTACTCTTCCACATTTATGTGCTCTTCACAGTTCCCTGTTTCACTTTCTTTTGTCACATTTATTTCCATTCTGTTCTCTGTCCCATATAGTCCATTTCTCCTCGTTTTAATTGGCCAATCTTTTGAATTTATAGCTTCTTCCATTAGCATTCCTAAAAAAAGCACTTTCTCTTCACTTGAGGAATCCTGTTCTACACTTAATATAAGTAGTTTCTTACTTTCACTGCATATATTAGCATGATGATGTGTTTATTACACTTTCTGCACATTTGTCAGTATCCAGAGTATTTCTAATACTCGTGCTGACTGCCACATTACTGCCACTGTTTCCATAGCTTTTGACATTCCTGTACGTGGCTTGTTTGATTTTTGCAATAGTACACGCAGACAAGCATCCTGTGTCTGTCTTTCAAGTTTCTTTTGGTATTTCTGTTTGTTCTGCTGCCTGACATATACGTATTGCCTATTCTAGAGTGAGATCAACTTTACTTAAAAACCCACTCACGGATGTCTTTATTTAGGAAAATATACTCTTCCCTAAGCATTTATTTTCCATTTTAATATCATTTCAAGTCCTAGATCACCTTCTCTACCATTCTCCCTTCACACTAAACTCTCACCATGCATGTACTTCTTTCATGAGGTGACATCTTTTGCTATAATAGTCTTCAAACTTCTTCACTATTTCTGCAAAGCTGTCTTCTCCTTACCCACTACTACTTTCATAGCATTCTTCATTTACCTTTACAGCTCTTGTCCCTGCCACAGCTTATGCGTAAGAGTAGTATTTCTCTCATCTGCCAGCCTGTTTCTCCTTATGGTTGTTATGACCATGCTGCACCGCTGCACACGCCTTTCAGCACTCCTCCAACTTAACACACCTTTGTAGCATTCCCCTCGCCCCAGAGTGTGCCTGGGGAAGGTGAAGTGTTCACCTGCAATTATATGAGACTGAGCAGACATTTCAATGATACCTCCAACTGTTAGGACTCTCACCTCCTAAACTTTTCATTTCAGATACCCACTGTGAAGAGCAAAACTGCTTCAAGTTAAACTGTTCCTTAAAAGCTGTAAGAATATGCAGAAGTCCTCCACAGCAGGCGAAAACTATGCATACAACCAGACCAAGCAAACAGAAGGAACAACTGCCCTGTCTCTGTGGGGACAGGAATGCCATGGAGGGTTGGGAAAAACGTTCAGGGCAGGGAAGATTGACAGCCTTTCTTCCACCCACGCCCACCTCCAGGACAAGTGGTATCTATATATTTCTGCAGCTGTGCCAACTAGGTCTACGTTCCCAAAATGACAAAGGCTCCAGGCAACAAGACAGTCACTGCACACAGACATGGTCTGAGATCTGCAGTGATGTCTAGCACAGAAGTAGTATCCAGCATTAATACTTTTTCTATTTAGGTGCCTTGATGTCACATGGATTTGTGCCAGCTCAAAATGTTTGTAAGTCTATTTGAATCTAACAGAAAAAGTTTAAAATTTTGTTTGTATGTATAAATGTCCGCAATACACAATCTACAAAAGATACTTACATTGCTGCCACTCTAAACTGTAAAATACTTCAGCATATCCTTAAGTACACTACATAGTCAGTCCCGTGAAGTCAATAGAACTGCTCCCAGCAGGAGAGTACAGTGTATGTGTTTAGCAGGTAAGGATCATGGTATGTATAACGTGTTCCAAAACCTGTTCTAAAAATTAGGAAGAGAGACTCGAGGGGGAAGTAGGAGATGAATATGCAATGAACTGTTGGGGCAGGGGAATTTCACCTTCCTAAACTAGACCCATATTCACAAATAGGTTCACTCATTTAAGGGAAAAAAAAAAAAAAAAGAAAAAGATATGTATGTGGAAAGTAGAAGACCACAGATTTGGAAGAAACGCTGGAAATAATGCTCCAATAGCATCCAGGGGTACCAGGTTCAATTCCTTGCTCTCTGTGAGGGAATGTGATCCCAGTCTCTCAGAAGACACCATACAATGAAGCAACCTGAGAGAGGGCAGTCTTAACCTTACCTGTTTGTGCTGTTCTAATTTTTGCTGTAATTGAACAGTCAGTGGAGCAGGAGCAGCACTCAGCTATCTCACTACACAAATAAGCGTCACAGTCGCTTAGCAAAACAGACTGTCCTGCTCTCTGACCCAAAAGCACATTTAAATACTTCATGCCAAGTAAGGAGACTCAGACAGGAAGAACCAAGGCAAGCCTACATCTGTACGCCATACAGGACAGCAGTTAAGATGCTGACGTGCAAGACCTTGGTTCAGACCCATGCTGCGCTTCAAACAGAGGAGCTCCGCACACGGCTGCCGAAATGGTTCACCTGGGACCACAAAACCCATCTTACTCCACAGTGTGACCCCACTCACTGAAAGAAAGGTCTTGCTTTTTCCACTCACCCCAGTGAACAAAGCCCCCAAGGTTTTCTTATACTCAGTGGAGAGAGAGAAGGGGATGCCTCCATCAGCTATTTTGCAGTAGGAACCTAATTTAGGCTCCTGAATCACTTCCTGGAAGAAGCGAGCTCTCCATTGCTGGCAGGAGAGTAGCCAGCTGAGTTAAGTGCCTTCACTAGACAGTTTGTAGGGAGTTGCCAGATTTTAAATGCTGAGGCCTGGGCCAGTACCAGACATGCTTAGCAAGTCCAGCACATGACACCCGCAGCACATGCTGTGAAATGACTCCCAGTCCATGCCCAGTAAGCCTGACATGCCCAGTATGTGCACATGATTTATCTGCATATGTTCGCTGTGCCGTCTGGCATTCAGAAAATCAGACAGTTGTTGCAAAAGAATGGGAAAAGTCACGTCTTATACGCTCTTCAGATGGAATACAGCATCTGATTGTGCAATGTGGGACATCCGCGCTTTGCAAGGTTATCTCCAGAATACAGCCTCTAATTATTTTTACATGTATGGTTAGGAAATAAAAAAGGTAAAAATAATTTCATTTAAATCTAAAACTGGAAGATTTCTTTTGCGTTAACTGTTAAACCACGAGGAAAAATAGGTAGCTTGCCCAGCCCCAACTGCAGTTCTATTGACAGACTCTTCCATAGGAGCTCAGAAGTGTTGCCCTTTGACTGCTTTTCTGTTTCAGCAATGGACTAACTTTGATTAATGTACTTCCCCTATTTATACATCAGGTAACTGTATACAGTGACACTATATATCCTCTATGGATCCAGCACAAGCTTCTGTAGTGACTAGAGCTGCTACAGGTTCATTTCAATACAGAATTATCTAAAACTTTGTAAAAGACCCCTCAACCTCAGCTTCCTCTTGCCTCAACATACTTAGTCTTCACACAGTAGGAAAATGCTTGAGATGCAAGAAAAGCCGCAAGTCAAATACACATCAAATAATGGAGCCACAGGCCCCTTCTCTTCTAAACTTAGGCAGGAAGATGCTTGAATCAAAGTTCTTTTCATCCTTTGCATACGTCCTCCAAACTACTCTACCCTGGTGAAACGCCAATTCCATCCAGTTTTGTCACTGACTTTAACAAGGCCGGAATGTCCACCTCAGCTTTTCCCTGAAATAAAAGGCTTCTAAGTACCTTGCTATATCAGGACCAGCAGGCTTAACATAAGGCTGGTTCAAGTCATACCATTCAGAGATTAAGATCACCTGAAGTGCCTCTGAAAATGCCTTGGGCCTTTGGCCTGCCTTGTTCTACTCTCTCTTAATTTGGCAAAAAAATCTTATTTCTTCAGGCCTTGTCTAAGAACAAAAGAATATTGACCTGAAATCTGATCTTGAAGAATGTATCCTACTGATGACAACACAAGCCAGAAACAGGAATAGCTGAATTAGTATTAAATATATTTAAGTTTCAGCTATAACTTCTGTCAGTGATCAACACTCAATGCAGGTCATTTTCTTCCAGGAAAATAAAAAAAATTGCATATTCACAGACATGGCATGGCTCCTTTCCCATAAGTCCATTATGATTGTGCAATGTTATGGTTAATAGTAGCTATGTAAGAAACAGGATCTCCATATGTGTATTTCAGGAGGGGGAGTAGTTTGGTTTGCTTTTTGCAGTTTCTGAAAATATAGGCTCACAATTGAACAGGAATTATGGTGTATCCTGATTATATTTGATGTTAATAGCAGCTATGTCCCTACATACATCTGGATGAAAATATCTTAGCAAACATGAACAGCATCCAGTAATAGAGCACATTCACATCCTAGGCAGTACAGGCTTTCAAACCTCTATGAATTTATTTCTCCATTTGAAATGCATTAAATTAATGAATTTATACAACCAGTGTTTCACTTTTTAAAGGACAGTTTTCAAAGAAAGGTTTTTCACATGTAACAAGCTAAATATACATTTAACATCAGTATAGCAATGAGACAGTTTTAGAGTCCTCTGCTCGGTTTTTCATCTTTTATTACTCTTCATTACCTGCTACACTCATCCAACTTGGGCAAGAATATTTGGATGTCCACCTTCACTGACACATTGTTAGACTTTTGTGCACTGGCAGATGACAAACATGGGAGAGAGAGAACTGCAATCCAAGAAAAACAGGGAGGGGTGAGGGGGGTCACCCTTACTTTAAAATGAAATCCAAAATGGAGAAATAAGGCCCTTGTTTAGTTATGTAAAAGTTTTTGCTTTACAGTCCTATGGGATCTAGAATCTTGCTAAGCTACTTTCTCCCTTACACTGTCAGCATAAAAATAATAAAGAAAAAATAGAACTTGAGAAATCTGGAAAATGCCATCCTAAAGATATCGCAGGCTGCACTGCCGGGCCCTCTGTTTTCTCATTAGTATGGAAAGAAGTGGAAGTTTCTTGAAAACAACGTATTCAAGACCAAATCCTTGAATTCATACAAATAGCTTTCATTTTACTACATAAATGCCAAACCTCTTTCAACACTCTTGAGCGACCGAAGACATAGAGGGAGAGGCAGTGTGCTGCCACCCCAACCAACACTGAGTGCCTCCTGAAGGATGCTGCCCTCCTCCAGCATGAGCTGTTTCGTCTCAGCCTGCCGGAGACAGCCCCAGTGGAGCCCCCGAGGTGCCCCATCAGTCCTCATCAACCAGAAGGACAAGGACTAAAACAAGCCATCCAAAAGGTTTCCTGGAAGCAAAAAAAGAATGCCAGTATATACAAAACCCAATGCTTTTTGATATTTGGAGTATTTTTAGAACCTAGAAATTAAAACACCATTTTCTTAATGCTTACTTCCAACTCACCTTAACCAATTACCCAGATCTTTCAAGGAAGATTTAAAAAAAAAAAAAAAGGACAAATTCCTAAAAGCAGCTATTATATCACCACTGTCCAAAAACCCTTTAATAATTTGTAGCCTGATGCCTCATGTTTTATTATAAAATTCCAAGTCACCAGAAATAACTTTTCAATCCAGCCAAGCCATGCAATGCTGCACAGCCAAAAGTTGTTTTGAGGAGGAAGGGGCTAGGTGTCAAGGAGCCTTGTAGACAGTTTTATGTTATATTATATTAAATCTACAAAAGCCTAGAAATCTAAAATGAAAGAGACCCAAAATACCAACAGCTCTGAGCTTCATATGAATTTAAACATGCCTTTTTTTTTAGCACAAGCTCACATGACTTGTTAAATAATTTACTCTATAAATTACTTACCCTGTCTTATTTATTAACAATTCTAGAGTGCTTTATATAACTGCATTAGAAATTTATTTTGTGGTTTTGAAATGTAAGCAATACACAATCACCTCTCCTTTAATAGGCAAGAGCTTAAAAGACACCTACTATTTTGTTGGCAAGCAGCTCTTCCTGAAATACACTAATTAATTTCAAACCCCAGTCACCTTAATAATCACAAGTCAACATATTAATGACTTGATACCAGAACTGTGAAACTAGGCCAGGAATATACTTGCACTGCAAGAAGACACTTTGAAATCAAAGTCTTTGAAGAGTCATATACACTGAGATATACTAACAATACATTTTAGGTAATGAGAAAATATTAGACCAGTCCTTTTACAAGACCTCCTGAACACTTTAAAAATGACTCCTTTACTTTCCTATTAATATTTTTGCTTGAGTGATGTCGCCACTTATTTGCTATTGTGCCTACAATGCATGGATTTAACAATACTTAGATATTCATTTTGCTCTCACCACTCTTGGTCCTTGGCTCTTAATGTGAGTTTCAATGACTGATATAACGATTTTAATGCAGGATCCCATTCTGGAGTTCAATTTACCTCTAATAAGATCAAAACTACCAAACAATTATTACGATTAAGCTCTGCTATGATAAACGATTTTAGCACTGGTACATGCTTTCCAGGTAAAGAGCAGCCCACATCAGCACCCTAGCCAATTGGACAAATCTAAAATCTTGTTAGAGAATTTTCAAGATCTATGATTTATTCACCTGAATAGAAAACTATGCAAAAACAACTAGGAAGGGAAACAGTGAGGAAGATGACTAAGAAAAGCACCAGGCATAAATACTTTTATGCCCTCCCACACCAAGTTTCAGCAGCTGGCCCTCACAGGGCTGATGCAGAAGTGCTCCGGGTGTCTTTCTAATGCTCTCAGTAGATTTGGATGTGGGATCCCACCAGGAAGCAAGAAATAGCTGGACCGGGTGGAGAGTGTTTATTAAGCTCTAAACCACAATTTACCTACGGGCCAAAACAGAGCTGAAGTACCTGGGTATCAAGTGACAGAGGCTGCCCGACATGTGGGACTGCAGCTCTTATTCCTACCAGCACCACCCCAGCTTTCTCTCCCACCTCTCGGAGCCAAGGGGAAGCCCCCGCTGCCCACTCACATCCTGCCTGCTCGGTGCCACCCACCTGGCCCACAGCCAACCCCCGGCACCACCGTGGGTTTCACATGGTCACCCTAACTATGCAGTTATCCCACCACTCCCAGTACATCGGTCCCAGGTGAGGATCTTGACTCAGCCCACATTCCCCTGGCGCCTGTGGATGCTTTGCCTAGGACTGCAGGATCCACTCCCACCAAGAGCAGGACTTAAGCAGCAAATGAAGGATTGGTTTCAACAGACACTCAGGAAATAAATGGGAATATATTACTAGAAATTGTCTTATGCTCTTCTCACTCTTATTTACACCAAGTGTAATTCCATCAGAGACCAATGGAATTGTGCTCCTGTATCCGTAGAGCACATAGAAGAAAAAATCAGGCCTGAAGCTTCTCAAGTAAAACACAATGCCCCAGCCTCTTAAACCAGTTTCTTAGCTAGAATCCAGCAAGATGTGCGGTGTTAAAAAATGTTTCCACAATCTGTATCTACCACATTAGAACCGTTTCCCTACATTGTTACTGTTTACTGAGCTCCCGTGATGAAATAAGGTGACAGCTACTGCAGTCCAAATTTTAATTTATGCCTATAAACTAATTAAAGGGCCTCTGTGTTTTATGTTAAAAGTACACATGAAAAGACCATCTTAAATATGTGCAACAGCATCTCCTGAGAAATCCATGACTCAAAATTATTTTTAGATCACCAAACACAACGTGCAATGTCACAGAATGATACAGTAAAAACTGAAAAGAACTGTAAAGACAGAGATGCTCAAAAACCACAGGGAAATGAAAACCAAAAGCATCAATGCAAAATTACCAGATATGTTTTAAGCTGGTCATGGCTGGAATACATACTTACATATACGTTTTCTCCTCTGGCCTTTTAAGTAGTTTAAATTCTAGGGGGATATTGCTCTGCTACCTCCAAATTGAAAGTACTGGATAATAAGGCTAGCAAAGGCTATGAAAATGACCAGAGATGCATAGCTCAAAGCAAATTTTTTTTTTTAATTAAGCAATCCACAGAATATTAAGCAAACGTCTGAAACAGTAACTGCTGTAACAACTCAGAAAGACTCTTTCTTTACCATAGGTCCTAGAAATCTACCAAAGGTAGGCCATATATGAGTAGGAGAAATGAGAATCTCCAGCTTTTTCCCCAAACACACGCAGGAAAATGCAGAAAATTGACTTAAGCAAACTGCAGAAAGGTAGCCCAAAGGCTAGAATTTAATCTAAAATCACATAGTATTTCACGGTATTTTTACATTGTTTCTGAAGGAAACCAAAAAAGAGCAAAAGGATGGAGAATGCAAATAGTAAGAAATCTGTACAGATTTTGAGGAAAATATTCTGTTATCTTTTACATTAAATGCCATGGAAAACAACCCAGAAACAACACGGACTGGGAAATACGGAGATGGACAAAACAGTTTGAGAAGGTTTTTCTCCCTAGATCTATCACCTACAGGTCCAGTATCCAAAATTTTTTGCTCAGCAAGAGCCTTTGCAGCTTTTCTCAGGCAACATTATGTGGACACCACAGAGTAGAGAGCTGTGAAACGATGCAGGATCGAACAGGAAAAGCTACAGAACTCTCTCACCGAGTATCGTCTTGCAGGCAAATGAGGATGGAGGCTACGCTTAAGTAAGAGAGGAAAAAAAACCCAACTTTTTTGTACCTTCCTCACTATTAACGACGGTTTCCTAATCCTCTAGCACTTGCTGAGAGATAGCACAATGCTCATTCCTCTGCAGACATAGTATTTACTCCTCCCAGCCACCTTACTGAGAAGGGCAAAGCAGGCTCGCATGCCTATGGCCAAGGCAAGGAAGATAGTTTGCTGTCCCTTCCACCAGAATCTGCCGCATCCCCTCCTTTTTTTTACTTTTTTTAACAGAAAAAGAGTATAGATCTGGGCGAGGGGGACAAGCCACCCACCAAAACACTCGGTTCGCAAGAATAAACTGAGGGAGCTAAAGTAAAAGAATAAATAGAATCCCTCCCCCAACCCCCCCGCCGCCGCATCTTCCAGACCCGCTGCCGCCGCAGGGGTGAGGTCCTGGACCGGGACCGGGGCCGGGGCCGGGGCCGGCGGCCGGAGGGGGCAGCCCAGCGCGCCGCC
>VYZV01014792.1:339797-351037 GCA_013401275.1 Pandion haliaetus | reverse complement strand
CCCCCCCCGCCGCCATCCACCCCTTCGTGCACCTCCCCGGCCACCGCTGCAGCTGTGCTGGACCGCAGGCTTAGCAGAGCCCTCGCACACCTCTTCCCTCCGCCCTCGCCGGCTTTGGCCCTCGGCAGCAGTTGCTGATTAGGCAGGGAGAACGCTGTCTGACCCCAAAGAGTCCTAAAAGCCTTTTTTTAAAAATAAATACCTTTGTGCATGAAGATGCGGGCAGCTTTCAAAGAGGGTTTGGGTTTGTTTGGTTTTTTTTTTTTTGCAAGGGGTACCTGGTTTGTGTGGAATTGGCATCTGGGCTTGGGTTTCCCAGCTGTTAAATCCGGAGGAGAGATGGCTCTCGCAGTGCAGGTAACGAAGCGGAGTTTCACTCTATTAAGCAGTGGCAGACCGGGCTGAAACGCTCCAGCGTTCTAATAAAGCATTAAAAATTCATGGTATGGCAAAAACCCAAGAGTGATATTTGTTTTGCTAAAGCAAATCTTACACATTCAGTAAAATTAAGATCATCAGCAAAAAAATAAGACCGCAAATGTGTATTTTTTTCACAAGCAGCTTCCTGATGGCAGAACTTGCTTTAGTGACTGCCAGTTCCCCCCTTCCCATTTTGGCAGCTCCAGTCTCCTGCATCCATCACGCTTCTTGCCCAGGTTCCCAGCCTGGCACTGCACCCTGTCCCGCAGAGCTGTGCTCCAGGCAGAACTGGGCCAGCTGGAAATGGCCATCACTTTGCTGGACTTTCCTTCCAGCAGACCATTTCTTCAATCTCACCTGATACCAGGCCACACCGAAGGGTGTAGAAATAGGGTCTGGCAAGCAGGTTTTTTTAGCTGATAGGAGTTGCTTTTGCTAATACTGACTAAAAATAAAAAATCAGAGGGCGGCAACCGGTGACCAAACCACCCCAGAGCTGGAAGTGGAGAGCAGAGCTGCAGAGAAATTATAAATCCCTAAGATACCTCCTGGTGTCTGATTCTCACCTTTGTGCTCCTCGGTAAACAAACAGGCTTGTGCCAAGGCCACAACTTGCACTATGCAAATTTAGGCAAATTGAGGATGATGTCATGTATCTTTTTGGCTCCTTGTCATTGCAGCCTCAGCAAAATGATTTCCCGTGCTTACAGTGCTGCTTTTGCACAGCTGACCTGTGAAACCACGTAACCTCCCGATGCGTTCGAGCCCCGACAGCTCCAGCCGCCTGTAGAAAAAGAACAAAAACTCATTACTTTTTCTCTCACTCCTTGGGCAAGTCCCACTGCTGCGTTTGCTGTTCTGGCTGAGAGACATCATTTACCGAGGCCAGACGCTGCATTTTGCTGGCGTGGGTGTCTGCCTCCACCTTGGGTGGGTGGATTTGTTACCTCTGACTTCTTCCTCTGCTTCATCAGTGCCAATAACATCACTTCTTCAGCTGCTGCACCCACATATTTTCCTAGCTTTGCAGCAAAATCCCATCCCTATCACTGATGGGGAACTTGCATCTTGCTGTAAATATCATCATTTTGTACGGCCGGGTCCAGCTGCTGTGGGGGGACATGTGCGGGGGGAGAGGGAGCAGAAGGACAGCGGCGTTCCTGATCTCGGGAGAGCAAACCCCACCTGATGGGTCTTACAAAAAACCACAACTGGCCTGAGCCAACCAAGGAGAGGGGCTGGGACACAAACTACAGGAGTAAATATTTATTCATAATGGGACATGAGGTGTCCCAGCCAAATCGGAGCACCCCCGATGTACACAGGGTTCTTAGACCCTTCAAGCATTCAGGTACAACACGATTTGACTAATCACTAACCCACCCCCCCCCATTATTAATCATGGTAATAATCATAGTAAAACTTTGCAACGCAACTCTATTTTTGCAGCATTCTTGCTGCTTGTCTATTGATCCAGATGTCCCTGGAGTCAGTCTTGCTGGAGTTACTGAGCTATGATGCCAGACGATGCTGGGAGTGTTTCAGAGGTGTGTCAGCAGGACTGGGATGCTGGCGTTGTCCCAGGGTGCCCTTTAGCCTTCATGGACAGCTCTAAGCTTCCAAGAAGCAAAGTCCTTATTTCCAGGGCTGGGCTGTCCTTTAGTTTGTTTTACGTAAGCATGAACAATACCAAAGTCTCCAGTAAAATTCCACTACCTGATTACGCTACAGTGTGTAATGTGAACTAAAATATATATTAACAAAGTTAATACACTTTCATATGTACAGACTGGTTGATATAATAGGGAAAGACATTGTCATAACCCATGAGAGCTATGAAATATCCCCAGAATATGAAATATCAGCTCTCTTTTCATTCCCTGCATTGCTTTTTAAGTCAGTCATTTTGAGGATTTGCTGAATGTCACTTTATGCTGCAAAGAGCGTCTCCTGACCTCAGGTGGGTGGCTTGTGGGGTGCTGTGGTGGAAACAAGAGAAGAAGGAAACATGAAGAGGAAGAAAACATGAAGAAGAAGAAAACAAGAAGAAGAAAACAAGGCGATTCTGACCTGTCAGCAAAATCTGATTTATGACTGAAATTGCTAAGACTGTATTCAAGATGTCTTCCTCTGTCACCTGATGGGCACGGTGGATGGTGGAGAACCCCTGTAAGCAGCTTGGTGACAGCCAGCGTGATGTCAGGAGCTCTGCCTGCATAGTTATAGAGGTTAAACTTCATTCCTTGGTGTTTCTGTGTTCTTACGTCACACGCTCTCTGGCTCCCGTGACAGCAGCTTGCTTCTTCCACTGGATTTTAACTTGACACAGTAGTGGCTATTTCACTTCTCTTGGAGAACACTCAGTCCTAAGCATCGCTCAGCAATTTCAGGGCCTGCTGCAGTCTCATGTTTTATGTCTTCAGAGATAAGAACATACCAGCACTGCTCTTATCCATCCCCCAAGCGCCCTGGAGGTGCTGCTGCCAGAGCACCTCTGGGAGAAAAGGGGATGGTTTGCAGTAAGGGTAGGAAACTTAGCATCAGGAGATCTGGACTAAGGGCCAAATCCAGCAAAGGATGTAGATACTGCCCTGGCATTTTTCTTTTTCTTTTTCTTTTTCTCTTTTTCTTTTCCTTTTTCTTTTTCTCTTTTTCTTTTTCTTTTTCTTTTTCTTTTTTCTTTTTCTCTTTTTCCTTTTTATTTTTCTTCTTCTTTTTCTTTTTTCCTTTTCTTGGCTGTCTTTTTATATTTGTGGTTTTTTGCAACTTACTAGTTCCTCTTCTCATCCACCATCCAAAACCAGCTGTAGGACCGCAGGGATAGTTCACAAAAATAAAGTTCCCCCATGGAGGAAGGACACCAGAAATGGCAGCTGCAAAAATGAAATTAATATTGGAAAAGGGCATGGAGCAGAATACAATTTTAGTGTGATCGCTAGAAACCAGTCCATTTTGGTTAGACTGCTCTGGAGCTCTCTCAAGAGAATATGTTTTAAAACATAAACGCTTGCTGTTGGCTGGGGATTTGAATAGTACATCAAGAAATACAATATAAAAGCATGTAATGCGTGGAATAAGGAAGAGTGGGAAGGACTGTACATTGTAGAAAGCTCATCACTGGGATTTCAGAAGTGATGTATGGTGGGCTGGGAAGGTGATAGAACTGGGAAAGCCCTTGCAGATGACCTGTTGTACAGATGTGACTGTACTACAGGGACACCCTCCCTAGTTAGTGAAAGGCTTTGCTTGAGCAGTGTTGGGTGAATGTGGGGGAGGCCACGTGCGACTGGTGGAGCGGGTCCAGGGAGGATTTTTCCCCTGAGGAATATGAGCATCACCTCAACCCCGGGTGAGCACGTAGGTGTTGGAGGATGAGCAGGCTGACACGGACCCTCCTGGGGCAGCAGGACCTGCTCAGCCAGGGTCTCAGCCCGTGTGCCAGGGCCACGCTCTGGCAGCAGGAGGGTTTGAACTCTTTCCAGGACGTTGGTCAAGAAGATGAACAGAGATGTACCAGAACCAGCGAGAGCAACGGTCATTCTCTTAAAAGATGGAAGATGCTCCACTTCCCTCCCACCCTAGCCACAGTGGGGACCCTGGGCCCTCAGCACCATCCTAGTCCCAAAGAGATTTGCTCCTGCTGCACAGCTCTGTTGTGGATGTGGACAGACCCTGTGGCACTTTCCTGTGCTGGGACAACACTGTGCAGGCACCTCTTCGCCTTCACAAACCAAGAGGCAGATGAAGCTGGCTCCAGAAGAGCGAGCATCACGAAATCACGAACACCACAAAACCGCCGGTTCTTCATCCATCAGCATCAGGGCTTCCCTTGCAGCTGAGACTGTAGTGGAGAAAACCAGCACTAGGTGTCAGCGGCATTTACAATCTGGAGGGAGCTGCAGACAACCCCTGAGCCCGGGGACCCCGGGAGGACAGTGAGCGGGCTGGGGACTTCACTCCTGGGCAGCCCAGTGCAGGGAGAGGGAGAGTCACTGGTGCAAGCCAGCAGAGAAGTGCCAGGGGAGTAAAACTTCTCTTGGCGGTGCTGATTTTAAACATCTACTGGGGGATTATTGGAATCGCCCAAATTATCCGTCATTTCAGATTGTACCTACTGGATTTATCTGGAGAAGCCACCGGAGCCGCTTTGTTGTTGTGGCACGGATCCTGTTGGCACCGGGCTATTGTGCGGGTGTGTTTGCAATGCTCTCAGCAGCTTCTGATGGGTATAACAGGGCTCCCACAAATCCAGGGGAAGGCAGGAGGGCTTCCAGGGGGAAAAACCCACCCCGCATGCTGCAGGGGTGCTGGGAACGCCGTGGAGCTGGTACTCCCGAGCAGCAGCTGCTGTACCACTGCCAGAGCTCACACGTGTTGGAGAGGAAGCGCTAAATTCCTTCTGCAAAGGGCTGTTAACAATAGCTTTCAGGAAGAGCCCTGGGTATTTCTGCCCGGCATTACCACCCAAGAAGGGCAGGGCTCGAAGTCATACAAGGTGGCCCTGGCTGTAGTCATCATTGCCATGACTACCCATGGGCTGCTGGAAGGGAGGACTGTGGTTTTGCTCCTGAGCTCTGCTTGTTGTTTTAGTAGCCTAAAGGCCACCCCAACTGTGGGATCTCATCATGTTCAGCAGCTAATTGTGTGACCTCCTAAGGACAAGATGCCTTGGATGCCAGCAGATCTCTTGCTCCATACAGCAGGGCTGCTCTCTGACTGGGTTTCACGGCAGCAAGGATAATGAGGATGGGCTGAGCGGCACAGCAGGAACCTCACTCCTGCAGCTATCTATGACGAGAAGGGGAGTGCGCAGAGAGGAAATCTCCCCTCATTACGGGCTAGGAGGTAGGGTCTCCCTCCTACTCATAAATGGTGAGCCCTTCTGCTGCTGTCATGGGTGAGCCATGCAGCCCCAAGCTGCAGCAGAGAGCAGAACTCGACACTTGCAACGGTGCTAACTGCTTCCTGACATATGTGAAATAGAAACATGTCATGCACTGCTCAAGCTTCAGGGTGACTGTGTTTGTCCTTCTGCTTCTAAACAAAGACAGGGAGACCAGCCCTTTCCTTCACTGCACTGCTCCCTGCCAGCACAGGCTTCCCAGGTTCAGCTAAACAGTCCAGAGCTAAGGAGCGGCTCTGAACCTCACATGGGGATCCATCTCTTTGGTCTTCACATCCTGTCTAGATGCCATGCCATGTGGGTTTTGGCAGGACTTTAGAAATGCCAGTACAGCTTGCCAAAAGACCTTCACCCCAGCATGCCGCCAGAGATCCCCGTCCCTGTATTTAATTAAACCAGAAACTCAGATGTGAAAAAACCTCCACAAAGGTTGAAAGCCAGAACTCCAGAGCTGAAGTCCACCTTGCCACTGTGTCAGTCTGTCCAAGCTATTAATTTCCTGTATTCAGAAAAAAAAGGTGTAATAAAATGCATGAGAAAACAAGAGTCATGATTAGAAGCATCAAGGTACGTACCAAGCAAGGATTTGGGGAACAGTGTGATAATATCAGAGGGGCTTAAAAATTTATTTCAGTCCTGAAATGTGAAGCAGAACAGGATTTTAAGCACAGAGCCTAGTGGCTAGAAAACGGGGACTTATCCTCCATAAATATGTTGTGGAAGACTGGATTATTTTGCGGTGACCGATAACGTGCAGATGAATGCACCCGGGGGCAATAAACCACACAGAGCCAGGTCTAGGTGAGGGCACCTGCCTGAGAGCAGCACGACACGGTGGAATCACCGTACCACGTCTCTGGCAAGCCAGGCTGGCTGCTGCTGTGGGTGGCATCAAAGTGTGTGGGATGGTGGCAATCAGTGCAGAGGGAGCTGTGGGCCTTCTCAGAAGCGGCAGCTGCTGACAGCCCTTCTCCCACCCTCCATACAACCAGGAGCAGCCAGCCCGGCTCCCTGTGGCTCCTCGCTTCCTCTGCCTCTCCATCCCAGCTGCAGCCCTTTCCCCTTCTCCTTGCAAAAGGGCAGCCAAGCCCCAAGCTCTCTCCCCGCCCAGAAAGGGCAAGATTGCCTTTCACGGGCGCACAGGGGGTGCTTTCAGTTGGCACTGCATGGCAAAAAAGTGGAAGGTGGCTGAGGGAGGGGGGATAAATGAAATGCAGGCACCTCTCCGGGCGACAGAGATTTATTGATTCCCCTGGGGTTGAAGTGGAGGGTGCTAAAGGTCGGCATTTAAGAAGGAAAATGGGCTGCTGCACACCCAGAGCAAACAGGACCTGCTGACTTCGTGTGCTTAGTCAGCACCCGCGGCGTTCTTACTGCTTTAGAAATATCGTGCCCCTTTCCTTGTCTGGCTTCAAGCGATTGGGTAGGAGAAAGCAAATGCCGAGGATGCCCAGCCCGGCTGAGAGCAGGGTTATGGCCAAAGGGGTTTGGTGAAGGCAGAAGGGCAAGGGGGGGGAGCAGGCGGAGGCTGGGGTTGCAGGAGCAGAGTGTGGAAGTAAGTCCAGGGACTCCAGGGGCTCCAGTCCACACCCCAGAAGAAGGGACCTGCCCAGAGAGGTTGCTTGAGATTATTTGAGTGTCTAACAACGTAGGGGACGAGCCCCCCACGTCCCTGCAGGAGGCTGGTCTTCCAGGTCAACAGCATCTGGCCTTGTTTCTTCCTTTCTTTCTACTTTTAATTCCTGGATCTGTTTGCTCATTTTGCTGTGAACTGTTTTCCTGAATGACACTGGTGAGACCAAATGTAAGAGTGGCTTGACATCGTGCCTGCCTGTCCTTACTTGAATATAGGTGCGGTCAGAAGAGCATGGAGGCAACTGGAAGGGAAGAAGCCATCAGTGAGTGGGGGGAGCAGGTAAGGAAGCAGAGAAGCCAGATGTTGAAAACAGTTCAGCAAAGTAACAGCACAAAATGAAAACCCAAAATAAGCACAATAAGAAAGAGATTGTTAAGGTTAAAAAAAAAAAAAAATTCTGATGGTGGTATCGCTCTAGTGAATTGGCAGAATTACAACTGGTCCTGAATTTGGGAAGATCCCAGGTGCCACGGTAATTTGTAGACAGTGATGACTTTTCGTTTCAGCAGTGACAGAGCGACCGAGCAGTTGCAGACAGAGGCAGACCGTTGAACCAGCAGTCCCAGGTAACCTGCACACGACGCTATGTAAAGGCTGCTTAAGGCTTCTGACCTGTTACATTGATTTTTTAGGAAGTTTTGGAACACTAGGGAAGTTCTGGAGGACTGGAAAAGACTGATGAGAGGTCACTAATTAAAAGGGAGAGTTTTTAAAGCTCCATCAGGCTGTTGTCAGTCCCATAAAAGACAATTATATGAAACTTCATTAGTAGGAAGTTAAGGGAACGTGAAAGAGTTAACATCAGCCAGCATGGTTTTAAGGGAAATAATAGAATATGTCGGGCAAACTCGATATCATTTTTCAATGAGATTATGAGCTGGCAACAGACATCTTTGATGCATTTGTGTTGGTACTGCATGATGATTAGATTAATAAATGAGAACAATACAAATTCAGCATGCTTATGTCAGTGACTGGTAAGAAAAAATAAACTTCTTGTGGCCAGGCTTTCAAATGGTACAAAGTTTGTGTGGCAGCAAATAATAAAGGCAAGTCCCAGACTGCTCGGTAAGCCAGACACAAGAAATGAATATTCATGTGAAGGTGACCAAATGCCATGTGTCCAGGGACAAAGGATGTAGCTTTTCTTACAGAATGGAAAATTTTATCCCAGACGGCAGTGACCTGAAAAGAATTGAAAGTGATAGTGGTAATCAGATGGACATCAGCCTCGGTGTGACCCTGTGGCCAACGGGACTGGCTGATGGTACCAACACAATGCTGAGGAGGAGCAGATGGATCATATTCTCTTTGTGCTTGTTACTAGAGCCACTGCTCTGTCCACTTCTGGCACCTACAGGCTAAGGCAAATCTTAAAATATGGTGGTTTTTGCAAAAAATGCATAAATGAGTAAATTACTGGAAAATGTGCCTTAGACTGAAAGGCTCCAAGAACTCAATCTGTTCAGCTGATGGAAGAGGAGGTTGGTTGATCACAGACCTCAGGACCATACGTGAACACCAAAGACTTGATAACAGCAGACTTTTGACTCTGCCAGGCAAGGGTAAAAAGAGATCTGCGGTTGAAATTTGAAGTCGGAGGCCGGGTGGGATTTTCTATGGCAACAAAACGAGCACTAAGTTTTCCTCTTAAAAATATGCTCAGATTTCACCATAGCTTTAGAAGCCAATCAACGCATGGAAAATCTATGGTTGGTGCTCCTTAGAAGGTCCTCCTATTAGGTAACAATATCCAACTCCCTCCGCATTTGATGTGAATATTTATGAATCTATGGAAATGGTTTTAGTGCTTTTCTCTCCATGAGAAAAATGTGATGGTTTGGTGGATATCTTTTAAAAAA
Organism: Pandion haliaetus; assembly: GCA_013401275.1. NCBI lineage: Eukaryota > Metazoa > Chordata > Aves > Accipitriformes > Pandionidae > Pandion > Pandion haliaetus. Next base: position 342,216 of record VYZV01014792.1, on the reverse strand, counting down.
AATATTTATTTTTATTCCATTCGAAACCAAACATTTATTTTTAGACAGACTGTTACAGTGCCTCGTAGCATCTTCCCATGTTGCTCTGTGGAGGTTAATGCTCTGCTTTTCTCCAGGACGTGGTCTTGCTGACTGAATCACACCACGCTCCAGGCACTGCGCTCCTCTTCTTGCTGAAGCACTGCATTGAGGCATCGAAAACAGCGGTCCTCATTCTTTCTGCTGGGGCAGGAGAGCAAGACTAAAGTAAGACTAAAGGCAACATCAGAATTTCATGACTACTTGATTTTTAAGTTCTCATCTCTGTGCTTAAACCCCTTGTATCATAATCTAGTAGACGAAGCACTGTCCTCATAGCAGAGAAAGCTAGACCCTGTTTCTGAGAGCCTTATTTGTGATAATACTGTTGCCTAACAGAGCGTTCAGGATTGAACCTGGCATTGGTGTCATTGGTAGCAGTTCTCATCCTGTAACTGAAACCACTAAGGATCATTGCCAGCTACTCACTCTTTGACCGTTGGTGTTTAATCCTGTTTCTAAACGTCAGTGAAGACAACGCAATAGTTACCACTGACTTCAGGAATGTTGGCTCAGTCCCCAACAGCACAAGCCCCTACTAATTTGAATGAAAACAGTAATCTTCTTGGCTGCTAACAGCGGTAGATGGTGGTATCCACAGATTTTACACCAAAGCTGGGTAGGTATCACACACTGAGCAGCACATTATATATTTCCCGTAGCCACAGGTAGGTCATCTCGACGGTGTGAAGTCCAAAGCAGTTTAAATCACAAATGATCTGCTCCTTGCAGCAGCCGTCACGGTGTTTTTCCAGGGGCGATTGCCCCTGTAAGCTGCGGTGCTGGAAGCACCAGCCTTCTGCTGCGGATGCCCCGGCTTGCCTGCAGCACCAACCAAGGCAGAGCAGCTGGGGAAGGCCAACACAAAATGCACGGCGCTTTCCCCTGATACAGCTCCCGACGAAGCCCTCGGGGAAGGCAGCGCCAGGCTGCTGGGCTCAGAAATCGCCCTGATATTTTTAGCTGCTTTTCTTCCACCACTGACGTGTCTCTTTGCTTCTTGGTCCTCAGAAAGCTTCTATCAGATCTCCATGGTGACTGCTGTCAGAGGACAGATTTCCTTGCTGGTGTTAACATATCTAAAGCGACATCCATCTGGTCTCGCACGACACCGTGTTTGGCAACCGTAGGCATAGTGTGCAAGAGCTGGTGAACTTCACGTGAACTAATGAAGTTTTTGCCAGGCTCTCCTTAACCCTCCTGCATTTTTCCAGTCACCGTGCATCGTGTTTTGGGAATTTCTTTTATCCCCTTCTCATTTAATTGAGTGATGATACGGGGATATTCAGACCAGCAGTGTTCAACCTTAGCAAGCAGTGGTGAGGGAAGCCAGAGAGGCGTGCTCATACAATTAATGTAGTTTATTTATATCTCAGAAGATGAAACGACGAAAGCAAATGCAGAAACCGTCAGTGGTATGCATAGCCTGGTCTCGGTCCTGCTTTTCATCCCCGCCGTGCCTCTGGCAGAGCGTGGGATCTCCATGCAAGGAGGGCTCCACTGCACCCAATAACGCGTGGCTGGGAACGGGACCCTTCCAGCATTGTTTGCACAACACAAAATAGTAACAATAATAACCAGCTGCTTCCAAAGGAGGGAGCCGCACCAAGAGCTGCAGCGTTAAACCCGGAGGAGACCTTGACATCGGAGGATGTTTCTGGGGGCTGGTGGTGGTTTTTGGACGAAGCTCTGCCGCGTTCTTGGGCGAAGGCGCCTCTTGGGTTGTGCAGCTCGGGGAGGGGATGCACTGCAGCTCGGCAGCTGGTGGGGCGTTTTAGGATCAAACTAAAAGGCGGTTCGGTGTCAGCGGGGAGCTTTCTTTGGCACCACAGTCAATGGCACTTTTTCAGGGCAGGGGTGACGTCGTTTATAGGGCTGAGGGACAGGATGGGGCAGGAGGAGCAGAGGTTCATCCCTCGTGGGGTAGGCGGATGGCTCTGCTCAAGGCAGTGACAGGTTCATTCCTGCTGGGACCTCCCCTCATGGCGGGTGAAAAGAGTGTCACTGCCACAGGGCTGTGTCCCCTCAGGGGGAGGACGTGGGGTCCCTGCCACGGGGCTGCATCCCCTCATGGTGGGTGTCATGGCCATGGGGCTGTGTCCCCTCATGGGGGATATTGCTGCCACGGTGGCTGTGTCTCCTCATGGAGGAGGACAGGAGGTCCCTGCCACGGGGCTCTGCCCCTCGGGAAGGTGTCGAAGCCATGGAGCTGTGTCCCCCCAGGGGGAGGACATGGGGTCCCTGCCACCCAGCTGTGTCCCTTCATGGGGGCTGTCATTGCCACGGGGCTGTGTCTCCTCACAGAGGAGGACAGGAGGTCCCTGCCATGGGGCTGTGTCCC
>VYZV01014792.1:307420-328961 GCA_013401275.1 Pandion haliaetus | reverse complement strand
CTTAGCTTACTTGAATTTATGCTCTTTAATTTTCCAGAGTTGGAATATTTTCCTTTTATTCCTTGAAAGTCTCTTCTGCTGTTGAACCATGGTGGCTGAGGGGGATGTGTGTGTGAGAATGTTTAAAGCCTTTTTTCACAGCTAGTATACTGCTGCCTTAGAGCGCATAAGTATGTCTCTTAAGCAGTTTCATTGCCACCCACAAGCATTTAATACTTCTAGCTGTTCCTTTTTAATTTCCTATTTGGGTAGGGAAGAAATGAAGAAGCACACTGTTTTTCTTCTTTGTAGTGATATGCAGTGGTAACAGTTTTCTTCCTGTTCCCACAAAGGTGCTTGGTTTGGGTGTTTTACCCTGACTGTTGCAGGGAGCTCACTGTTAATTCTGAACCCTTCAAAGAGCTGGAGCAGAAGTACTTTCTTCTGTAGGTTGTCCTGACTCTCTGCTAACAAAACCCTTTGGCAAACCTGAAACCTTAATCTTGGCATGGCTCCCTCATTTACCTACAGACCGTCTTGGCTGAAGGGCTTGAAAAGTAGGGTAGACATATGTCTGTCAGTAGTGGGTTAGGGAAGGTTGACCTTGCGGCGTCGACTGAAGTGGAGGAGGTGGCTTCTGGAAATCCCTTCCCTGTGAATCAATAGGGTGCTTGACTTTGCCTTCATTGGCCTATCTGGTCATGAGCTGAGGTCCAAAAGTGATAGCTGGGCTGGCCGTGATGTCCTTTCAGTAGGAGGTGGTGCTATGCAGCATGCTTCTCTGCCCATCATAAATTTGGGGGGGTCAGTATGCCTCTAGCTTTCTGCTGAAGCTCATCTTACTCTGCTTGTGCAGGTCAACTGCCTCGTGTGCGTGACACTCATGGTGTTTCCAGTAAGCATGTGTCTTAAGTTTCTGGGGAGAGTTTGTCCCACTCTCACAGGGTTTGAGGAGCCACCGGAATGGCTCTCGAGAGCATGCTGCCACCAGAGCAGTTCCTTCAGCCTGGCTTTGGCTGCTGTCCTTTGTCAGCCCTTGCAAGGGCAGCAAGCTGCGGGCTGGGTTAACTGTTCTGCCGGACACTGTCCTTTTCAAGGTGGTTCCACCTCCAGTGCCATAGGTTAGGTGCCACAGTTTCTTGAAAAGTCTGAAAACGTGAGTCCAGGCTTTTTGATTTCCTGTGGCCATACCTTAGCAAGTAACCTCCTTTAATAAAATCTCTAGATGCGGTTTTAGGTCCTCGAAGACTTGTTTCTTTGTAATACCCAGCTTGTTTTCCAGGTGCCATCTGCCTTGCAGAAGCGAGGGTGACAGTGTGCCTGTCTGCTGGAACTTCCTCTCCCTGCTTCCAAATCCATTTTGGTTTGGAAAATCAGTGTATGGATAATTAGCTCTCCTGCTTGGTTCACCTTAGGGCTGGCAGTTTGCTCAGGCAAGACACATGCACACACTGATTTGTGTACTTTCAGTCACTTAGACACAAAGGAGCTGAGCAGCGTTAGCTGGGACAGAACAGCAGGTGAGCAAATCCTCTGCTTCTGTTCCTTCTCAACCATAACTATGGAGAAAGCTGTGAATGAGGCTAGTCAAAATGCTGCTTTTTGGGGTGGACTGGTGCCTTTGGGATTTTAAACTGCAGGCGGCAGCGATGGGAAGGTCCAAATCTGCAAAGGTGACTGTTTCTTCCCGAAATCCCTGTGGCACGTTTATCTCACCTGTATTGTAGTAATTTGCTTCCAGCCTGAACATCTGGTGGGTTGTGAATGTGCCCGGTGTTGTCACTGGTGCGTCAGGAGCACGTGAAGTAAGGGCACCCTGTGCATGGGGAGAGGCTTTTAGGGGTGCTCTGGAGAGCGTCCTGGCCTGTCTGCCCAACATCCTTCTGTCGGAGCAGGACTGTCACAGAGCTGATTTCACTTTGCATTGCCCGCTCTGGGTGTGGTGACTTGTCCTACACAAGAGATAGCAGTGCTGTGAGCACACGTGTCCTTGCATGCCCCAGCTGGGTGAGGAGGAAGCCTGAGGATCTGGGTGTATTAATAGATGAGGATTTAGCTCAACAGCTGTGTGATGAGCTGTGGCTTGGGTGTCTTACACTCATAATCAGCTCCTGTCCCAGTGAAAGAAAGTGTTTCTTGTGTTCCTGAAAATCCAGAACTGACACGTGACTCCTTGAGCTCAGGTGTCCCCACGGTTGCTGCTGCTCCTTTTGGAGATGCTGTGCTTCTCAATTTGCACCAAGAGGGTGAGGGTGCTGGTAGAGCCACAATAATCTCATCCCTCCTCTGCACCCCTCTCCCTGGGCCAGCCTGCTGATGATTTATATGAGTCCCAGAAGAGCNCCCATCTCGGCACTGAAGTAATTCCTTGCCTCCCTTTCTGTGACAAATAAAGCGCCAAACATCTCTCCCACGCTGCTAGCTGGCTTCACTCCCCCCATGCAGTACCTTCTGCGGATGTCAGGGCCAAGGAGACTGACACAGCGGAGCAGGGTGTGTGGCTGTGTCGGATGCTTAGCTATGCGCCTGCTTTGAGTTTCAGGCTTGCAAGAGCAAGCAAACAAAATCTCCTCCTTAAAATCTGTCAGTGATGTTAAGAGATTTGCCAGGTCTTCCATAAACGGTTCACTGAGAAGCCGAGTGATGTGGGGCTTTTTTTGTGTGTTTTTTTTTTTTTCTCCCTACGGCCATCCAGGAGGAACAGAAAGGGAAAAGATGAGTGTAAGGAGCATTTTTTTCCCCTCTCTGCTGAGTAATGGAAAGCTCAAAAGTAAGATAAGTTGATGGAAATGTGAAGGCAGCTCTTGGCAGCGTTTCGGATGATGGACATGGCTGTAGACTTTGCTTTCAAGCTGATGTCTTGAAGCCCAAGTGGATGTGAACCTCCTTACCAGTAGATACAATCTCCCAGAAGATGGTACCTATTAACAGAATATTTTCCAAATATCACTGTTCATAAGCTAGCCTTTGCTTTCCCTCCGGGTGGGTGGTTATTAGGAGCTAGAGAGAGTAAAGGCAGTTGAACCATCTCGTGAATCCATTTCCTTCTTTGTCTGCTCAATTTGGAGAGAATTGGACACCAAAAAGTCATCATCTGACTTTATTAGAGAAACTATGCCCTTCTTGAAAGGCTGTTAAATATATTGCTATTGTTCTCAGCTTGCCTTTTCCTGACAGTTAACATAATCTGATGCTTCTCTTTATAAGTTGGTGTGGTGAAGCTGAGCTGGGTGGCATGTGCAGGTGTGGAGAAGACAACCAGAGATTGTGCCCTGCAGTGGGAGACGGCTGGAGGACATGGAGCTGGTGAGGTGGTTATGATTTGTGTGCGAGTAAGAAGGGTTTGGCCAGGGTTGGGGCAAGGTCCAGGAGCAGAGAGCTGGTGCGGGTTATGGGATGTTAAATGAACAGGCTGAATCAGTGATCTGGTCTTGGGGTAGGAATGGAGGAAGCCGGTGGCTTTTAAATTCAGAGTGAATTTACATGCGGTCTTGGCTTAGAAACCAATCTCATGGGGTCTTCCTGCGCGAGCGAGATGTTGCCTTTGGTAGAAATAGAAACTCCATGCTCAGCTTCTTTGGTAAGGGCATATGATCCCAGATTACCACTTTAAACTTACAGACTTCGTTGCTAATCACTTCTTAAAAGGAGGCTAGATAGAGATCTGCTTACCATGAATTCATTGTGAATCTTCTGGAGTAATTTTTCTCTCAAATCAGAGAGTTTTCCTTTGTTCAAAATGTACATCTGTAGACATTTTCTACCTCTGTGGCTTCAGGGTGAAGTAACATGTGTTTGTGGGGTTCTTTAAGGTTACAGTCACCTTCCCGTGCTGCAGGAAAGGTGCAGGACTGAGAACATAACATGTTCCGCTCAGCCAAAGACCCCGACCGGGAAACAAGAGCCTGGCTGTGCTGTGCACTGTCATAAGGACGTTCTCTGTCCTGATGGATGGTTGTTCTTCGGTGTCTTGTGATTTTGCCTGTTTACTTTTATAGATTTATTTAAGCTTAACAACAGCACCCTTCTGAAGCAGCAAAAGAGCACTTAATTGATAGGTGATGTCCATGAAATGTCCATGTCCTCTCATGAAGAACTGAGATCAGTCTTGTCCTGGTATTTGGCCAAGCAATTACAGCTGAAGCATTTGTCCTGGAAGGAGAACCTGGGAATTGCACATGATCCATTTGGGGAGTACACGTTTTCCTTCTTAGTTTCTTCTAGAATGGAACCGAGATGCCAAAAGCGTTTCAGCTAGCGAACAAAATGGCAGCATTTACTGGGGCTGCATGGTTGTGTTGATGACACCAGCTAGTTTGGAGGCTACTTGGAATGCCTGGTGAAGGTACGCGAACACATACATGTGTGGCAGTGCTTTTTGGGACACTTAACTGTCCATGCTGCACTCGGCATCTATTGCCTCTGAAAGAAATACTTGGTAGATGGCTCATCTGTCTTCTGCCTCCTGTTCTGAATAATCCCGTGTGCTGCTTTTATTCTAAAAAGTTCATAAATGTCTGGGAAACTTAATAATTTAAAGTCAGAACTCAATTTCAAGTTAAAATGCTATTGTTTCTGGCTTGCATCTTGTAGCCTAACACAAACTGGGGAGTATTTTGCCCGTAGGACTTGAACCAGCTGTTCAGGGTAGCCATAACCATGAGCTGCGTGGGCTCCAAGGTCTGCTCTTTACAACAAAATGCAGGGAGCTTGGCTAGCTCGCCTTGGAAAGGCGCAGTCTGTGTTACTGATTTTCTTCTGCTCTTCTGCCCTGGGTGCTCTCACTGAAACTGAATCAATCTTGCAGTTTTAGGTGGAATCCGTCAGAATTATTTGATGTTATTTGACCTCCTTTGCATTTAAGTGCTAGAGAAACCCCAGTCTGAGCTTTCCCTTAGATCCTGCCCTCCCCTGCAGGACTACAGCAAACTTCTCTTTAGGAAAACATCTCTTTGGCCTTTCAGTATATAAAGGGAACGTATAAGAAAGATGGTAAGAGACCGTTTACCAAGGCCTGTAGCAACAGGATGAGGGGCAACGGTTTTAAACTGAAAGCAGGTAGATTTAGATTGGATGTAAGGAAGAAATGTTTTACGATGAGGGTGCTGGGACACTGGACCAGGTTGCCCCGAGAAGTTGTGGATGCCCCATCTCTGGAAAGCGTTCAAGGCCAGGTTGGATGGGGCTTTGAACAGCCTGGTCTAGTGCAAGATGTCCCTGCCCATGGCAGGGGGGTTGGACTAGATGGTCTTTGAGGTTGTCTTCCAATCCAAACCATGCAATGATTCTATAAAACAAAGCAACAGAGGCTAAAGCTGTGTAGTGATGGTTATCTTTGTGGTCGCTCCTGTGAACTGGTAGCACAGCATGGCATGTTGTGGTCCTGGTAAGAGGNTTTTTTTCTGTAGTGCAAGCTGGAAATGCTGTAGCAGGGCTAGGAAGGAAGTGTGTATTGTGGTGACCCAAATAGATGGGGACATTTATGTTCTAGACAAGACAAACTGGAAATTGGACTTTTCCAATTTGTCCTGTACTTGTGGTCTGTGCTGCAGGTGTGGATTTATCTCGCAGTCCCTGGGAATATGTGTGGCACCCACCAGTGACCAAAAATGCATGCTGCAGTGGTTGAGACCACCTGCTAGCAGTGGGGTAACACAGGTGGGATGCAAGTGAAGTAATAAATTATTGATAGAAATTTTTTTTTTGTAAGCCAAAGCAGGTCTGGGGCCATGCAATACTAATAGGTGGGTGGCTCATCTGTGTCCACCTGTTCCTACCTGCTACCAATTTTTTGTAGTGAAATTATGTTGTTAAGAATAAGGTCTTTGTTTTGAATTTATCCATTGACAAAAAAACCTCCACCAGCCCAACAACTTCTTTCTATATACTCTCTCATATGTTGGTCTTGCTTGCTTGCTTCTTGGTTTGGAAGCAGCAACTAAAAATGAACAGCTTTTGTTGGTATTGTGCCATGAATTGTTGCGTGCCAGACAAACTTGCGTGCACTTTATTTTGCAGAGAATTCCAAAATAGGTGCTGGAAGGGAACTTGGTAGATGACACATCCACGGATTGCAGTAAAATATGTCAGGGGTGTTTGTGTTTTTATAAAAGCCTCAAATACTTTGTGTGTCTTAAAGGGAGTTAACTCTTTTGCCACAAATAGCTGTAATAGGAAAAAAACCACCAGTTCTTTTATTATCATTTTATGGTCCTGCTGTCCATTTATGTGTCTGCACTTAATCTTCATTTGTCCATTTGCTTGATTTTATTTTTTAAACTAACTACATGAAAGTCTGAAGTTAAGAACAAAACATTCTCTCCTGGGAAGCGTAATCTAACTTCATTCCTCTCTGATTCTCCCGAATCATAGAAATCCATGCAAAATAACCTTGAAATGAAGTTGTGTTTTGTTATTTTCCTTAAAAACAGCTGTCTGTTGGAGATATAGGTGAGGTCAAACACTGGCTTTCTAACGACTCGATCCAAAGCACTGTGAAATCTTCTGTAGCTGGGATGCAGCGTGCAGCTTTGTTTGGACTTCAGGCTGATTTCTTTAGGTTGCCCTTCTTGAATGGGTCTCTATCTTGTCTGGATCAAGATTTTGGTCATGCAGGTTAAAAGCATAATCACAATTATTTTTTTCTTGAGCATTTTTAGTGCTGATGCTCAGATTTGGCTCTGGTACAGATTCATCTGAAGTGTAATACGCAGGATGCTCAGTTGGAGTCTGAGGTTAACTAATCCACACTGGGCTAGTTAGGCAGTGCTTTCATTTTTATTGGAAACTATAAGTGACAATAATAAATTACAATTGAGTTGGAAGGGCAAAATATGAGGGACATAGGTGCTTAAGGGCCTGTTATACTCCCTGACTGTACTCAAAGTCCTAAATCTTTAAGAGGTAATAATAACAAAACCATGTTAAAAATGTTTAATTACACACATGGATAAAACTGCAGTGCAGAGGCTGCAAGCAGTGGTGAGGGCAGAAAAATAAATGGAAGTTGGAAATAAAAGCAGGAAGTGCAAGTTGAGATTCAACCTGGCTCTGCCCAAGTGACGTTTATTTGAAAAATGACTTGCCTTTGAGTGTCTGGCAGCGTACACAAAAATAAAGCTCCTTGTCAAGATGAGAATATAATCCAAAACAAAGAGTCCTGATGGGAACAGAGCACTTGAAAGGTACTGCCAGCAGGAATTTCTTGTAGAAATCCAGTTGCTTTTGTATTTGCACCCTCTGTGGCTTGTGATGTGTGCTGGATCTAAGGACTAGGCATGTACCCACTGCTCTGCCCGCAGCCTCTGTGCTGCAGGGCTCAGCACCTTCAGATCTAAAGCTTGCTTTCCATGGGGCAGGCAGGAGTGGGGGGAAGAGGACCTGAGGAGAAGGGAAGTCAATGCTGAAAGATGGGATGGGGTAGGAGAGAGGTCCAGAGAAAGGAAACCACCTCTTGAGATTGTCTGAATGTTTCACGTGCTAGCTGAATGCTGTGATGCTTATAGCCCCAAAACGTGCTGTTGTCTCCTTGTGCTTCCAAGTCTCGACTAAGAAGGTGCTTCCTCCACGATCCACATCCAAGCTCAGCCTCAGCGATGGAGTTTGTGGTGAGAGCAGCAAGACTGCCTGGTGGGCGATTTCTCAGCCTTCTAAAGCAACAAAACACGAAGCTGCAGAAGCAAGCCGAAACTGCTGTTCAGATTGAATTGCCCCTAGCTTAGTTTATCTTACGTGCGTTTTCTCTATACAAAGTACACATGCATAAATTCGAAGATAAATGTGCTTTGCTGAAAGGCTGTGAGGTTTTTTCAAGTTGGAGTGGAATATACTCATCTGAGTTACAAGTCAGAAGAGGAGAATGCTGCTTTCTGTATCTTAGGCTAGCAGTTGTTGTTATGTTGTAAGGAGCAGTCCTGCAAAGGCTAGTTAAAAAACCAGGGTTTATATCCTTCTGCATAATCTGTGTGACACTTAGGAGTGCTTTAGCAGGTCTTTTTCTGTCTGATGTCTGCAACTCAGTCTTCTGGGGGACCATCCCCTTCCACAGGACTTGTAGCTCCAGCTCTGCTGAATAAATTGACAGATGCAGCACTCTTATCGCTGCAAGCAGTGTGAATATCCCCATTTTCTGCTCTATTTCTTGGGAGAACTAGCAAAATACATGAAGAGTCACAGGACTGTGAGGTATCTTAAAGCATTTCTTCAGCTGTTCCATATAAAGGTATTTTTCTTCACTCCTCTGAATTTGTGAAGGTTTGATGCTAGCATCCCTGCAGTCTGCAACTCTCTTCTTGGCTAAGAGGAATACAACCAGGCAGGCACTGTGCAGATGCTCCAGCCTGGCCCCATCAGTGCAAAGTCCGAAGGCTGTCCCAGGGGTGCTGATAACACGGTCTCCATTGGTCTCTGCTGAAATCACCAGCAATTACTGTGTCCAGCGAGCAGGTTTTGTGACCTGGCCATCTGCTCGCTGGGGGTTGGACTGAAAACCCAATAAACACTGTGATAATCGCTTTTACACATTAGAAATGTGAGCCAGTTCGGGAAGGCAAAATGCAGAAAAACACTTCTGTCCTGTTTTCAGTTGAGTGAACTGTTGCCCAGGGATGACTTTCTTCACTAAAATCTGTGTTTTTTCAGCATTTCTTTTTTCTTGGCCACTACTTGCAGCATGGCTGCGGGAATGGGATGTTTGCATCCAGTCCTTTAGCTGGTATTGCTGTAGTGTGCTGGGTGTTACAGTTTTCCAGCAGAAGCACATTACCAAGTGTCAAAGCTTTAGAGTTTTTTACTGTGTTTGCTCCGAAAAGGTATAATAAAGGAGCAATTTGTTTATTTTCGGTGTGTGATTGGCCAGGAGTTTTGGAGAAGCTAGCTCTCCTAGGTGGGGAGGGATAATACAAACAGATAAATTTCCATCCAGAAGCTGAAAAATGCCATGAAAAATCCAGCAACTTAACGTTGGCAGAGATGCAGAATAAAAATGTGCTGTATTTAAGGTAATTGCATTTTGGAATATGGTCTCTGAAAGATTTTTTTAAAGTTTCAAATATAAGATTTATGGTCCGCTTGCCCACCGTCTGGCAGGAGGGAAAAGAAGTAGGTGTGTTTCTGGAAGCTTGCAGGCTGGTCTGTATGTTCGTTCTGGCAGGGTTGGTAATTATTGGTCTGTTAATTTGTGGTGTTCAGGAGGTGTCATTTAGACTGAGCAACATGAAAATTCAAAGATAGAGCAGTTGTGTATGGGCGATGTCACAGGGACATCTGCGTGAGGACCTCAGGACCCTTCGCTCACATCAAACTCTCCCGCATCTGTCTGTTGTGGGGCTTTTTCATGCTTTCCAGCATCTCTTGGTGGTCCATGTATGAGATTAGATAGAGTGACTCTCCTATGCTGTGGCACACAAACTATTTCAAATTCAGAAATAATTGCCTTTCTGGAACCAGTTGGTCTGACACCACTAAACCAAAAGTCTGAGGCATTTAATGAATGTGAGGGCAAACAAGTTGCTCTTATTTTTTTTATTCTTTTTAAAGTGAATTTGTGTCTTGAAAATAATGAGGCATTCCAAGCATTTCCCCATTCCTGGTGGGTTGTTTCCTCTTCCGTCAAGAGGATTCGGACAGAAGCGGAACTGTTAAATTCTGGCATCATGACTCATGGCCTCCCTCTTCTATCAAGTTATATATATGGTTTTATACAACTAGATTGTTAAATCTCTGCTGCAGGCCCTTCATGTGAATGCTTCTCCTCCCCTTCTTTCCTAGATAATAGCAGTTTTATTTTTATTTTCTTAAGACCACAGCAGTGATCATTCATTAGATTAATCCATAGCATTACCTCCTTGTTTGTCCTGTTACTTGTTTAATGCAATCGGATGCCAAGTTTTGCACCTGCTCCAAGTTTTGTGGTTTCCAGCTGTTACATATAAACCTCATATCTACATGTGTGTATATATATATGTATTTTAGCCATTGTCTGCAGGTGCTGTGGAGGCTGAACCTGCTCTTGGCTTCAGAGGTGTGCTTTTCCCATGTGAAATTTCAGTGGGCGATGTTTCTCTGAAGTCCTCCCCATCCTTGTTTGCAGGCTGAAGCACAAGCTGGAAGGCTGTTTTTCACTTCGACAGACTTTCCGCTGATCTTTAATGAGCTCTTGGCATGCTTTTTTGAGTCTCCTTAATGTGGATTGTATTTTTAGAGCAGCTCATGTTTGAAGCAGCTACACCCGTGTAAAGATAATTCCTCAGTCGTGAGTTTCACCGTCTGAACTAGCTGAAAATAGCTGTTCCCAAGGGGTGGGTGGAGGAGCACGCGTGTGTGAGCAGCCAGCTCCGTGCAACTGCTCCGGTGACCTGTGTCTGTTCGCTTGTATGCTTGGGAACCGCGTGGGGAAAGATTATATGGGGAGTTTGATGTTTCTTTGGCTTTTGTGGTTGGTTTTTTTGTTGTTTTAGTTTTTGTTTATTTGGTTTTTTTTCTTTTTTTTTTTTTTCCTCCACAGCCAGGATGGATAAGGTGGGCTGGGAAAGCCAAGGGATGATTTGGGGACCTGATTCAGGTTTGGAGATGGACAAAACCAGGAGCTTCCAAATTTTGTTGCTGTGTCCCTGATGTACGTATACTATACCATCTCTCCCTGAGCCATGCTAGGGTTGCACACCTGCCCCATGGCACGCGGAATGGGCTTCAGTGTAGCTGCAGCCTGTCCTTTGCTATCTAGGGTCACCATGGATAGTTTTCTTTTGATCGACCGACTGCCTCACTGGGACTTCAGTCCAAACCCAAGGTCTTCTATAAAGGCAGGACCTGCTTTAATTTGTCCTGACTGGCATCAAACTGATCTTAAGTAAGGACCAGAGGGTCCTTCCAAAGCTTTGAAACATGCCTTAAATTCATATATCTTAGTGCTGCAAGGCACCCGTTTTGGCTGGTGTTCCCACATGGAGCGTGCAAGTGTGGGTAGCTGCTGGCACAGGGTGGGCGAGAGGGACAAGTCCCTCTACAAGCTGAGAAGGTGGGACTCGTAGTTGATTGTCCAGATCTAATCAGGAGCCCTATTTTTACACATCCTGTGCTGTGTATGTTGTGGTTTTTTTTTTTTTTTTGTTGTTGTTTTTTTTTTTAAATTGACCCAGCATACTGTGATGTTTTCCCCTTGCCCACTTCCCAAACAGGAAAAGTCAGGAATTTATTTTTTCCTCTCAAGGAAGACTTCTAAACTCCGGCTGAACAGCACCCATATTTTGACAAGCCAAAGGTGTGAATATATGAGAGATGGGGTTTGGCGCTTTAATCTTCACGTGGGATGGGGCTTAAATCTCTTCCGCAGGATATGCACGAAACTCCCTTGGTGGTGGTTGCTGTCTGCTGCCACCTCTGCTGTGTGTTGGCTTGGAGGTGAAGTGGCTTTGCAAGCTGATCTTTGTGGGGAAAATACCCTGGGATAAGAGGATTCATTTATTATGTAGAGTGATGATGCGCGTCTGGCAAACTGCTCTTCTGTTGGGGCACTGCTGGGTTATCACAAGGGAAATCACTCTTGCCCAAAAGCATCACAAACCAAATATATGGAAGGTGTGTTGGGAGGGGATGTAGCCAGAGAGAAGATCCCCTGTTCTACTCCAGCACCCTTTGCCTTCCTGTTTCCCTGGCTAAAATGATGATAAGAGTTGCAAACTGATTTAAATCCCATAGAGGAAGTGGTCTGCGTGCACCCTATTTGGGCTGGATTAGGCATTTGTGGATGTAGTAACTTCAGAATGATTCCGCCTGCTTTGGGAATTGCCAGGCTGCTTTATAGCATGTGTTTATGAAGGAGATCCGATGGCCACGATAGCCCCTCCTGGCCTGGAAACGTCTGGGTCGCGTGATAACAAGCAGCTCTGCAGCCCCGGGGCTGAAGAACAGATTTAAGAGCACAGCGTTGCACGTGGTCCATCGTGTACGGCTTGTTGCTGGAGGCAAAGGACCCTGCAAAATAGAAAAGCTTTGTGCATAATTTCTTTGTTTTCTACGTGTCTGTTTTTTTTTCTTCTTAATTTCCCCTTTGGGGACACCAGGGTCCTTTGAAGCAAATTGGCTCAAGGCCTGAGACATTACATGTTGCCTTTTTAAAATTCCTTTTGCACTATCAGTTGGACACAGCATCCTTCACTTCCTGTCCTAAATAGCTGCAGAGAGTTGCTTTGTTCTGCCTTAGCGAAAGCTGTGTTTTGAGTAGCACATGAAGCTGAAGTCTGAAGACTCTCTAGGAACCCTTGAGAGGTGCTCTCCACCATTTGGGGCTATTAGTGTTACTCTGTTAAATGCACTTGTGTGGGTTTTTTTTAGTGTTACTCTGTTAAATGCACTTTAAAAAAAATAATGAGCTGCTTGCATTTTGAAATAGCTTGGTGGTTTTGAAGTGTATCGCTGGAGGCTTGCAACTCTGCAAGCTCAGAGCAGTGATGAGCAAGCCGTGCTTCTGCATCGATTTGTTGTGATGTTTTATAAAGTCTGAGTGGTGGGTCCCAGGACCCTGCTCGGGGAACATTGAGCAAAGGGAACCTGAGCCTGGGAGCTGTCTGGGATGGGGAGAGATAAGGTTGAAGCGATTACTACTGAGATCACAGAGATGGAGGTGGTACAGTGAAGGTCAGTGCCTGGACCGAGGCACTGAAATGCCTCGTTTAAAGGTAGCACAAGAGCAGCCCTAAAATAGGTAACTGCTTTTGGTCAGCTGAATACTCCGGTCAGAGTACCACCTACATTGCTCTGCAGATCTGCTCTACCAGTCTAGTGCTACATATTACTATGGTTGTGGCTGTAGTCTTTTAGCTGGATCTCACCCAATGGATCTAGAAAACAAAATTAGGCGATGTGGATTGCTAATGAATGCACTGAAGTCACTATCTCAATTGTTGTTTGTCAAAGCACAGTTTTTAGGGGCATTATTCTTAGCTAGTTTAATCTGAAAACTGCCAGCAAGAAAGCTTACTGTCAGCTTGCTGCTTAATTATACTACAGAACCATGCAGATTTAATTTTTTCCCTCTTCTGTCATGCTCTTGGTGGATGTGGGTGAATTTGCAACCTTCGGATTGGGTGCTGTTCCTCTTTGGTGCTAACAGTAATGAGAGATTGTAGCTCCATATGGAAGAGGCTTTTTGTAAGTTGTGCAGCCAGAGTTTCCCTGCTTTCTTGCCTTTTCTGGAACAAATTTCACAAGGTAAATTTGCAAAAGCCTTTGTAGGTCTGGAAGAAATTGACCTAAGCAAATGTATGTTCTCTTTGCTGTGCATTAAATGCTCACGTTAGTTGCTTGCTTTCAGACCCTGCTGTATCCTGATCTGTAGTTGATGGAGGAAATTAAATATTTTCCTGTCTCTTTACCCTCCATCTCTTGGATTTCTTGTGTTTTTTTGATTAACCTATTAGAGCTCGATACGTTGTAAGAAGTATAAATATCCATGTAGTAGACATTAAGGAATGTAAAGTGGGGGTGCTTTTACTCAGCTCTTGAGTCAGTTCAAAATGCTTTTAATAAAATTTTTTGTTGTTGTTGCTGAAGGTGCCTGCTTTGCCTGAGGACTGGTGAAGCTTTGTGATAGCTGGACAAACCTGATGTTAAATATGGATTTTAAATGTTGTTCTATTGTTCCGCCCCCTCCCTGGAAGGCAACCCTGCAGCATTGAGAGAGGTGACCCTGGTGTGGTGGCTGATCAACCAGTGATTACAAACCCCCCTTTTCCATAGCTGTCCTGGAAGTGGTGACTTGGGCTCTTCTGTTTCCCTGAAATCCTGCTTTGGCTCCAGGTCTCTTCCTCATGGGCTGCAAAGGTGGACTTCCCTGCAGGCTCTTGTTTGTGGGAGCGTGTCCTGCTTCACTTGGCTTTCTAAATCCGTGGTACGATTTGGCTCAGCCATGGAGAAGAAGGAAGCTTACGGGGTTTTGGACACGCAGCTGCGTCGTCCCGGGTGCTGCTTGATTCAGCAGGACCACAGGACTCGGCGCTCTCCTCACCAAGGGCTGCTCTGGCTTGCATTGGTTCAGGTAGTGCCATTCAAGGCAGGCATGGACCAACGTGTTGTTGCTGTGTTCAGCCTCCTGTCCTAACTATCTGAGTAGCATTCCTTTCATTGACAGTGTTATAGGGTGAATTAATTTATCTACTCTGACCTTTGCACAATACAGATCATAAATTCCTGAATCAAGGCTGTGACCTTTGCTTGAGCCAGGTACAACTTTGAGTTGAGATTAGGTGTCTTTGTGAAAGATGCTGTGATGGAAAGTTTGTCTTTCTCGATTCTTTATTACCAATGGATTACTCTTACTGCTTGCAAAACCCTGCCTTGTTCCTAATGGGAATTTGCCTGGCTTCAGTTCCTGGGTGGACCGAGTCCTGCCGCTGGAAGCACTCCCATAAAGTAATATTAGTGATGAGATAGTAAATGATCTTAACAGATCAAGTTACTCTATACCTTGACTCCTCTATTTTTCTCTTTAAGCCAAACAGATGGCACTTCTTAGGTCACTTGGAGGGCAGTTTATCTGAGCCTTGAATCAGTATGTCTGAATCTGTTTCAACTTCTCCTTTCTCTTCCAGTTTTTCAAATAAATGTTGCATCAGTAGTGCCACCATACAAATGTTAAGCAGCAAAGACATGGCGTTACATTCATGGCACAAGCGTTATTCTTGCATGAATATTTAAAGTGTTTTGTTACAAGCAAAGGCTGTTACTCTCCCGTCTTTTGGGAGATTTTGCTGCAAGTGATGTGTTCTGTGTGATGTAGTTTCCTCTATCATGTGTCCACAAGCAGCCATGCAAAGTACGGTTCCTCCTAGTAAAATCATATCACAGCAGTGCTGAGAAGTTTAGACCCAGGTGGACAAGTGCTGATAAAATAACATCCTCATGAGGTTCAACAAGGCCAAGTGCAAGGTCCTGCACCTGGGTTGGGGCAATCCCCAGTGTCAGAACAGACTGGGGGATGAAGGGATTGAGAGCAGTCTTGCCTCTGGAGAAGGACTTGGGGATACTGGTGGGTAAAAAAATTGGACATGAGCTGGTAACGTGGGCTTGCAGCCCAGAAGGCCAACCGTATCCTGGTCTGCATCAAAAGAAGTGTAACCAGGAGGTCAAGGGAGGGGATTCTGCCCCTCTGCTCCGCTCTGGTGAGACCCCACCTGCAGTACTGCATCCAGCTCTGGGGTCCTCAGCACAGGAAAGACATGGAGCTGTTGGAGCAGGTCCAGAGGAGGGCCATGAAAATGATCAGAGGGCTGGAACACTTCTGCTGTGAAGACAGGTTGAGAGAGTTGGGGTTGCTGAGCCCCGAGAAGAGAAGGCTACGGGGAGACCTTATTGCAGCCTTTCGGTACTTAAAGGGGGCCTATAAGAAAGAGAGAGGCTTTTTACCAGGGCCTGTAGTGACGGGACAAGTGTAACAGTTTTAAACTGAAAGCGGTCAGATTTAGATTGGACATTTTTTACGGTGAGGGTGGTGGGACACTGAACAGGTTGCCAGAGAGGTTGTGGCTGCCCCATCTCTGGAAGTGTTCGAGGTCAGGTTGGATGGGGCTTTGGGCAACCTGATGTAGTGAAGGACGTCCCTGCCCGTGGCAGGGGGGTTGGACTAGATGGTCTTTGAAGGTCCCTTCCAACCCAAACCATTCTGTGATTCTATGTATTGAATCCAGTCTTTCATTAATGATTCCCTTAACGTTGTGTGCAGCAGGACATAAGCACCTCGCTATTTAAAGTCAGCATTCCCTGCCTATATATGCTGCGTAATGTTTTCTATCTATAAAATGTGTCAGTGCACTGATATGTCTTAAGGTTATTTGTTGTAATTCAGCGTTCCTAAATTGTTCCTGAGCAGTAAAAGCGACCTGCATTCCCAATTCCTAGATGAGCACATGCTGTTAAAGCAAAGCCTTTACACTTATTGAGCAATAGTCTACAAAGCAGTCGCCATTGCGGTAAAGCTAATTTGTCCTTATGGGTTTTTGTTTTTGCTAGCACAAGATAGTTTCATTTTTCTGGCTGCCCCGGCTGATGTATGGCTCTGGAGATGAATATTTGTGGCGGTTTCTGTCTGACACTGAAAACAAGCTCGCTTTGTATTTTTGGTTTTAACTTTCAGCATTGGCTTTTAATTAAGATTTCATGCAGCTATAATGTAGAAGGCTGTCTAGTCTAATAACAACAGATATAAATTAGAGGTAAAATCTTCTTGTATGTTTTTGAGACTAGTGCTTCTTAATAGGTCCTTCTAAGCAACTAGTAAATACTTGTTTCATGAGTACCTGGCACAAGTAGAGCCATATCCCAGACATTTTCTGAAATATGCTATGTTTTAAAAACACTCAAACCTGCTTTTTTTTTTTTTTTTAAATTTTTCTTTTCCCCTTTTTGTAGCCACTTCAGGCTAGTAATTCTTCAAAATTAAGAGGTGCTCTGGGGAAAGCAGTAATGAATGTTGATATGGCTCCCACAGGTTCTCATTACAGACATATTCTGCAGAGAGTTGGGGGTGAAATTTTTGTCCTCTAACAGTGATGCAAATGAAAAGCAGTAATCCGTTTAGTTCCCCGCTGGGCAGCAGGTGATGGGAGGATAATCCAGGCTGGCTGTAGCAGGGGAGTTTTCTTAAATGTTTTGCAGCAGGCGAGTGCTTGGTTCTGGCTTCAGGTGAGGGGAGGACTGTCCTTTTCCAGCTGGACAGGTTGCGTCCCAGGGGTGGACATGGTCCTGGGTCTCCTGTGCCAGTGCAGCGTCCCAGGACTGTTTTTGTATGCTGAATGAAGTTTGGGGTAATCTAGCACCTTGGCATTGTGGCTGACTCTTGATTAACTCTGGGTAACTTTAATTGGATTGTGGATTTACCTTGTCACCCCTTGGCTTGGTGGAGGTCCTGCTGGGGCTGGCAGGGCTTGGTGTGCTCAGGGTTGGCTTTGGCTTGGTTGTCCCAGGTGCTGAGCCTGTGGTGGTAACCCCAGTCTTGGAACTGGTTTCTTGCTGCTCTGTCCTGTTCCCCCTGCCCTGCCTTTTGGCAGCATGCAGCTAAAGAAGAGCTGGCATACAAAGCACGGGTGGCGAGTGCCAACTTTGTGCTTGCAACTGATGAGAAGGGTCTTCTGAGATAACATCTGAAGAGCAGTGGTCAGCTGTGATCTAATAGCTTTGGTGTGCAAATTGGCCTTCTTCAAGCTTTGCGATCACGCTGGGCTCCCACAGTGAATAACTGGTGCTCCTCGTTTTTGTTGGTGCTGATATCTTGTCACCAGCTGATGCTGGTGGATTTGTGTTGTGTTTTGTCATCGGAGTTGAGTTGCTGGTTTAGGTCACGTGTGACCTAACCTATAAAGACCATGAAAAAGGCTGTGCTTATAGCCTGTAAATACAAGTGGTGTGATCTCTTTTGCTGCAGTTTGGATGCAGGAATATTATGGTGAGGAGACAGTTACTTTCTTGTGTTCTTATGCAAAGCCTTAGCCATAAACTTTTTCCTTTAGGTTTTAAAGCTTGTCCTCCCTGCCTCTTGTAAATCTGGCCTGGTCATATGAAAATTTAGGATTTTCTTTGGTGCCATCAAGTGGCAAAATGCAGTATTGTTGCTTGGTTGAGATGATTCTCGGGACGAGCAAAGGCTGCAGTTAGGAAACAAGTTAAGTTGCTCAAGGGTGCCGTGAGATTACTTAGAATGTGCCTTGTGTGGAAAGGGTAGAACATGGGGATGTCAGGAATAATTTTACCTCGTCAAAGAGTGAGGTTATCGAGGATCTAATGGATTGCCTTCTATTTCCCTCTCGTTCCTGCCCTACTGATTAATCTCATGCACTACCTTATTCAAGCACTTGTATTTACATGGCTTACATCATTTGCTCCTAAGCAGCCTCTGAACATTTATTTTAATTCTTACATTAAACTTTGAAGAGCCGGTCAGATGTGTTGGTGAGCAGTGAGTAAGAGGAGTGAGTAGAGGGTGCTCAGTAGCACAGACTGAACCCAGCATTTCTTTGACAGCAGTGCTGAGGATGAAGGACATGACCAAGTATACCATATTTTACTGTACAAAGGACATCCCAGATTCTGTACCTTTTGCTCTTTCTACTCCATTGAATTATCTTTATATATAAAAGCACTGCTGGAAACAAGAGAGCCCATTTACTGTGCTTTCTCTTCTGTTGCCAAAACCTGCATCATGTATTGTTGTGCTGTGGGGCAAGGGAGGGTTGCAGACAGGATTTGCATGGTATACTTCCCACTAGGTAAATTTGGGTTTGCTGCTTCTAATAAAGAAAACCCATGATGTTTTCTAATCCCAGTTTTCTAATTTGAATCTGTGGGCTTGTTGCAAAGCATAGTTTTTGGCTGTCGGGAGGGTTATTAGCCACATGTACAGTTTCAGTGAGGCTTTCTAGTTGATCCTTCCCTTATTTCTTATTGCTCTAATGAGCTGAAACAGATGCACAGATGTTCTGTTGCTGCAGGTTACAACTTAATAAGTGGAGGTGATGTTTCAGGCCTTGATGGTATTTTATCAATTGCTGGAGTGAAACCTGAGAGCTTGAAAGGTGTGTTGCAAATGCCAGACTTTCCCTTGGCAGTGTGACGCTGATGTTCGGATCAGGCTTGGGTTGGGAGCAGTCCCTGTGCACCTGTGTATCACCCTCTGCAGTGCAGACCTCCAGCCTGGCTGATTGTTAAGCAATGCTGGAAGACAAATAACTCCTAGGTGCAAACACCAGACATTTTATGCCAAATCTTGAGGATGGTAGTTTTTCAGGAGAGAGGGTCAGCAAAAAGTTAGTACTCTGAAAAAACCCTTTTTCTTAAGCCTGAACTATGGAAGTGGCTGAGCTGTTTTGATAGGTATAAAATGAAAAACTTAGAAAGGGGAGAGAGAACCACCTGGAAGTAGATACCTGATGTATAAGGCTTCAGCCCCCCGCAAACACTATTTATATATAATGCAAAACCAGGTAAGAGTACAAAGTTGGTCCAGAATTCTCCCAGAGACAACAGCAGCAGGCACTTCAAGAGAGTACAACTCTGTCTCCTGTTCCTCGTTATTCATATATATGCTCTCCTGCTTCAAATATTTAAGAGATTTTGGATTTTCCTGAGCCGGAGCTATTCCAATTGAGTCAGTGTTTACTACTGTGGATCGTAAGCAAACAGCTGTTCAACACAGAGCCTTTACCAAAGGGATGCTCGAAGCTGTAGGATAAGCAGGACCATTAGTCTGTTTAGTTGTGCAATCCTTGTGATAAGGATTTACCATATGTATGCAGTGAGTTGGAAGCCATAGTTCCCAAAATGGTGGTGGAAAAGGCAAGTAATTCCTCCTTGGCTCTTCAGTTCCACCTGGCAGTCTGGGTTCCCTTCCTCCCCTGCAGAGAGAGAGGTTTAAAGGTATGAATGTTAGCACTTGACCTCATCCGGTGGTTTCAAAATAACCTAGTTAGCCTTAATCCGCTGACTGCTTGAACCGCACACTGGCATTGCGATCCTGTGATGGATCAGGTTTGATGTTCACCTTGCCTACAAGTTTGCCTCTGCTAAACCTGTGTCTTTGTGCCTCCATCTGCAACAGGAGTTGTGGGTGTGCTGGCTTGGGCAGCTTGGCAGGTTTGGAGCAGTATGATCCTGTCTGGAGCAGGACGGGAAAGTGCAGAGCATGTATTAAGAGGCATGGTCCTTTGACTGTTTAGGCTTATCACACTGGCTGAGGAGGATTAGTTAACTCTGTCAATCACTAAATAGGATTTTTGGACAAGTGATGTTTTCCCTGATGCAGAAATGCCTGCTTTCTGCCAGAGCATTTCTTGTTTTTTGAGCGCAGAGAGCATTTGAAAGGCAGCATGCCTTAGATGTCTTCAGTTTCCAGGCAAAACCCGTTACTGCTTTGCCTTATGTCCCTTGAGGCTGGGCTTGCGTGCTGGGCTGCGCTTCGTGCTAGCTTAACCCCCCCCAGCATGGATGTTGTGATACAGTCCAAGAATGTTTGACCTCTCGAGGAGTCTGTGGTAATGAAGTGCTGTGTGTTCTTCAGCCACACTGAGACTGGGGTTTGTTTCTTAAAAGCATAATTTGCAAGCAACATGTTTTAGGGACAGTGATTCGGCCAGCTGAAGGCATGCAGTTTTTTTTTCTTCCAGGTAGACTTAGCTGGACGTTTGCAACACATGCAAAAGGGGTAGGCTGGATGGCCAGGGACCTGTAAACTCTTAAAACTTGAACCCATAATCTGGCCATCTGCTTTATATAGCCCTGGTTCAAATGGGATTAGTTTATACAGCAGCTGAAATAAAACAATGTTTTGCCTCCGAGTGGAAAAACTGAAGAGCGATGCTTCGCTGCCGAAGTTGGTCGGGTCCTTTGCCTGGGAGCTGCGGCGTGCAGCATGTTCCTGTGCTGCCATCTGGAGTGTGCAGAGCATGTGTCCCGCCTCGCTCACAGCCTGGACACGACATGCTTGCACACTCACCTGCACGCTTGCACACCCGCCTGCTGCTGCCCATGGCCCCGAAACTCTGCACATTCTTCTGCTGGCTAATGCTTTCTGGTGGTAAATGTAGCTGGAGCAAAGGGTTTGAGATCTCAGACACCCTTCTTGGGAAGAAAACTTACTTCTGGTAGTCGGAAATACAGTTAGAAAGTGCAAAATAGATTGCTTCTTAATACTGTTGTGAAAAACACTACTTTATTTCTTTAATACTTGCAATCGAGTATCCCAAACTGCTCCTTAGCTTTAGGGAGCGGCTCTGATCCAACAGCATGTGCTCTAGGTCCTTCAGTAAGTGCTGTTGCTGAGGCTTTGGGGATTACGGCACTACCGATACATTTACTTATTCCTCAGAGAATAGGGGAAACTCCCAGGTACCAGATCCCAGGTCTCAGTGTACAGGATTCGTGTTGTTTGTACCTGTTGGTATTACGCTTGGCCAGCTTGTTTTCCCTTGTCTTCAAGCCCTTTTTGTAGGTAGATAAATTTCCAGTGATACTGATAAGTTTTAACTGCTAAATCTACTGTTTCAACTGTCTGGATGTAAAAGCCCTTAATCTGCCAGGCCTGTCCCTTGCCTCCCCGTGAAGCTGGTGGAGTGCTACACCGGGAGTGAGCTCAGCCTGTGCCTTCAGACAGCCAGGCTTCAATATAAATGCTCAGCGTTATCAACTGTTGACAGATTAATCACTTTCTTGGCTTAAAAAGTGGTTGCTTGGGTTTACTTGCAATACACAGCCTTTAAATGAGAAATGTTACATCTCAAAGTTTAGGTTTGGCTTTTTTCAGCAGCATGTTCTGGATGACTTTACCTGCAGATGGGCAGGGAAAGGAGATTTTCTTGATAGTTCAAGAAACGGATATTAGCATGCTCCCTTCATCACATCAACCATGCTTTCAGTTGTGGATCTGTAATGTTTGGCTTGGGTAGGGCTGCATTTTGCTTGGCTACTGCTTTGGTTATCTGTTACTTTTGGATATTTGCGAGGAGTTGAGAAAGACCTAAAATTGCAGCTCTTTCACCTTTGGCCACAGAAGTAAGGTCAGATAGGTTGTTCCCCCCCC
>VYZV01014792.1:295670-307410 GCA_013401275.1 Pandion haliaetus | reverse complement strand
CCACCATCCTATAGCTTTCCTGCTGCTGTTTCGGGACTGTTGTTGGTGTGTTTTTCCTCCCTGGGGAGATTCCTTTCCTTCTGTACTGTATTTGCTTCCCATTCTTCCTAGCTGAATGTTGCCAAACTCGTTGCTTTGGTTGCTCATCAGGTTCTTGCAGGACCACCAAGAAGGCTCTGGTGCCATGGAAAACCTTGTCATCATCCAGATACTGATGTTTCGTATTTATTTATAAAATATTCTTTCTTTCAGCTCTTTACTCTGGAGTGTGTAAAAGCACAAAGTGTAATAAGAACTGGAAGCTTGCTTTCAGGATAAAGCCCCCAATGCCATGAAGTAGTCAAGTCAATCTTTCAAAAGACCTCACGGTTTATTTTGTGGGTACTTAGTGCTTATGAGTTGTGTGCCACATCCCAAGGCGATTCATCCAGCCTGGGATCTGTTTATGCCCATCATCTTGTATTCCCTCCTGCCCCTTGCTTAGGGGATTGCCTTGCCACATAATGTAGCATCCTGTGAGTGGCCCTTGATTTAGCAGAGCTACCTAGATCTGCCCAGATCCTCTAATAATAGTAATCTCCCAAAGAAAACAGTAAGGCTTTCAAGTGACAAAAAAGGAGAAGGGGGGGGGGAGGGGAAGAAGAGCCAAGTTTAATTAGAGTAAAAACTGGGATAATTAACTTTAAATAGTTTAAGGCAACTAAGAAATCAGTCAAGCTGAATGAAGTAAAGGCCACAAGCACTGACTTATAGGATATAGAAGACAGCAGTGAAGCTGGGTCAAGATCTTTTTATTTCTGTTTAGTGTAGCCCCAAAGGCAGCCCTGTCTCCCGGTCCCCAGGGTCCCTGGGAAGCCTTCTCCATCCCCTTGGCGTCTGGCTGCTCCTTGCTGCAGGTATCCAGCTCTGTTCTGCATTGCCAGGCTGCTGAACCAGGTATCTTAATAAAGCAGTGCGAAGGTCTACTATATTAAAGGCAGTAGATATGATGAATAGGGGTTGTATTCTTCCTTAAAAATTTGTCACGCTTGGGACCTGGGGACCCTGTCTGGGTATTGGCGAGTGTCTTGCGTCCTGGTTCTTAGCTTGTGCATGCAGAGCTGTGACAGCCGGAGCAATCCAGCCTATACAAAAAAAAGTCAACTTCCCTTTGCTCCTTTCCGAGTGAACAACATCCTGGTGGTAACAACCCCTTTTGGCTCTTATTTCCATTTAGATGTTAAAAAAAATTGTTTGCCCAAAGTGTGGCTTAGTATTTGAGAGGTTCCTATCAGCACAGTTGCTATCTGGTATGCTAAAACTGTGCTTTCAAGNAAAAAAAAAAAAAAAAAAAAAAATTTTAATAACTTTGGAGTGAAATCTTTCTGGTGGGAGCCTTGGTGTTTGGGTGCTCTCTGCAGTGTCTGCCTCTTGGATACTCAGGATCCACAGCTGCCTGGCCCTTGATCAGATCCTGTTACCTCATCCAGAATTAGTGAACATAGGAGGGGAAAAAGTCTTACGGCCTCTTTGTATGTGGGTCAAGTGCCACTTAAGGCTTGCTGTGCTTTGAAATGACTTCAATCTTTGTGAATGAAAGTATATTTAAGCTGAAATTTGTGCTTAGCTCAATTCGAAGCCTAAACAAGCACATGCTTCGCTTCTCACTGTGATTCTGTGAAACAAATTCAGAACAAATGTTATTTCTCTCCAAGCCAGCGGAGACAGCTTATTTTTGTGTGTGACTAAGAGCTCCCTTCTCTGGTAGCTATGCAGAATTGCTGCTGCTGTAGGTTTTTTAGCTCCTCGCTGCTCACTTGCTAATAAAATAATTTTTCATTTATTTGCAATGATTGAACAAGTTTGATATATGCTGTCGGGTCATCAGCACTTTTAAAAACCACAGGATGAACAGATACCTCACTACAAGACCAACCATGCTGTCTTGCCTAGATGTTTGCATGTAAATGTTAAGTAATTTTCCTAATTTTTCCTGTGCTATCATAGTGTTATTGTAGTAATTAAAGTAATGAAGAATTGCATCCTTAAACAATGTGCTGTAAAGCAGCAATTCTGGTTGATTTTTCTCCCCCAGACTCTTGGTTGAAGTTACAAATTGTCTTTGTACATAATGGAGCGGTCTTTTGCCAGCTAAGAAAAAGCCCAACCTTAAGTTCACTGAAATGAATTGTAATGAGTGCGGTTATTTGAAATGGGGAAATGTCGGCTTGACTGGAGCGGAGGAGGAGGAGGGTGTGAATGTGACTCAGCTCCTCAGTGAGAATTGCCATCAGATGGTGATGGGTGGTGGTGGATGAACGCATTCAGCTCCTGAGCAACAATTGCAGTTGCGAGCACACGAGGGAATTTCCCTGCTGCTGAAAACAATTGTTGGCAACTGGCTCCTGCAAACGGGCGAAGAAGAAAGGATGAAACCCTTTGAACAACTTGGGCATAGCTTTTTTTGGTGCTGTTGCAGGGGTGTGTGTGGCCTGGTATGTCTCTAGGGTCACCCCCCTATCACTTTTCTAGCACAGTTCAGTCTTGCACGAGGGCACTTGCACTTTACCTGCGCAGATGGCAGCTGAAAACAGTCTTTTAATTAGTGAATCTGCATGGACAGCTTCTGCTTGTTGTAAAAGTACTATTTCTAGGAAATAAGTACTAGGACAACTTGTCTGTGTGTTTATGGTGGGCTTTCCCCTATGCCAAAGCTGCTGTTGCTTGGAGGCCATTTAATTTGGGGGGTGGAACTGGAGCAAGGGATAATGGAGATGATGAAATTATGGGGGAGAAGGAACTTTTTATGGGAGGTGTTGGAGACTGAGTGGCAGAAACAGTCTGGTATAAACTACTTGTGTTTGCTGTCCTCTCCCATTGAGGGGCTTGCACAGCCTCAAGCGTGCAATGCGTGCCACGGCCGATAGATGCAGCAGCTCGTGCTGCTCCAACATCACACTCCAATTCTCTGTGCTCAATGCTGGCGTGTTTTCTGTCTTGCTTTGGAGGCTGGAATAACTGACCGCTGAATATCAGTGTTTCTGAGGTGGGTCAGAGGAGAACTAGCCTGGTTCATGGTCTGAAATCTTTGGTGTCTTACTGTGGTGAAGTTAAAGCCTCCTTGGCTTTGCCTTGCTCCTGGGGAAAGGCCTGGTGGCTGGAGGCACTCTGATTTCTGGCACAGCCAAGGCTTGTTGTGTGGCCATAGGCATTTCACTTAATTCTACTTGTGTTTGCCAAGGTGTAAAATAGACATGATGCTTCCCTTCAAAGGGAAATTGAGACAGATTGGTGTTTGTAACGTATTCTGGTAGCTTCTAATAAGAGATAGTGTTTAAGGGTATGCAGTTGGCTTAAGTTCTTGTTTTAATGTATACATGATTCAAGAAGTATTCCACTGATCCCCAAATAAACACAAATGTTTTGAGATATCCTTTGTAACATTATACTTCCAGGAATACTACAGAACGTACGCTTTGGATCCACTTTTACAAGAGGGAACCAAAGCTTACAGGCTGCGACCCATATTTTCAGGGCAGCGAGGCCTTGTGAAACGGTGAGCTGAGCTTATTCAACCAGGAGGCGATATGCTATTTCCAAATTGCTTTTGGTAACTCTGCTGTTCAGGTTTCAGTTGTCTGAGCAAACTTTCCTCTTGCTGATTCTGTGTCTGGCTTCAACTCTTACGAAACCCGCTGCAGTTGGAGTCTGGATCGTGCATCAGCGTGAAATACTTGGCTTCAGCGTCTCTGTGGGCAGAGTTCAACTCGAGGCCTTCCAGATAATGAAGCTGGCCTTGCTTTAGCTGCCTTCATGCTGAAAAGCGTATTACGCATTGTTTGACGGTTGCTGTGCTTTGGGGGAAGCTAAACTTCAATGCAGTTCAGCCATCACAACACAGGGTGGCGGTGCCACTTAAAGGTCTGGTGGCCCAAAGGCTGGGGTAATCTCGGTTTTCAGTTTGCTGTCATTAGGGCTGTGTCCCTTTGGTGGCTCTGAATTACCTTTGTGTGTGTCTGCTTCTTCCAAAGCCCCCTCCTCTGTGCTCTGTAAGCCACAAGCCAGCGAGCTGGCATTTGTGGAAGAGCTGGTGAGAAAGCTCTAACATTAGCAGTCATCTCTTGGGCTAAGAGCCCCCAGAATTTCTGGCAATGGTTAAATCACCCCCATACCTGGCACATGCAACTTCACCTTCTCAGTCTTCTAATCTCTGTTTTTGATCTTCCTCTTGACTTAAGTCTGCTTTCTAGATCCTGCTGGCTGAATATTGGCTTGGTGAGGACTTTAGCTGACTATGTGTTGGTATGGCCATAACTTTGCACAGTGCTACCTCTGAGGAGTGTGTGTGTGGAGCTTGTTTTAGCCAAGCTCTGCCCTAAGAACAATCTCATTTCCCAAATTTCCCTGAGTATCCCAGCCTCCTTCCGGTTTTCCCATTGTCTTGAGTTTGTCTCTGTAACCCAGAGCTGTCGTGACTCCTAAAATGCATTGCCCTAAAGACCTTTTAGGGGTCACACAAGTTCAGGTGCAAAATGTTTCTTGGTGCCTCCTCTTAGTAGTCCATATTTCCCTGTAACTGGGGAAAGGCTTTGGGCACCTATAGGCCATCTTTGTTGCTTGCTCGGCCTTGGTAAGGTCAGTTTTGGTGTTGGCAGAGGTCTCTTCCTTCCAGTTCTTGGCCTGGTGCTGCTGTTCTGTTTAGTGTCTGGCGTATTAAGCTCTTGTCAGCACACCTTGCATGGGATTGGTTTTCTTTATGCTGTTTTTTGATAAATAGTAGCCTGAAAGAGATCTTTAAAGCATGCTCTTGCATTACTATTTCTCCCTTTCCTATGCTGCTCACCCTGTGGCCTTTTCAGAGGGTGTCCTCTGCAGCTTGGGTGCCAGCTGACTTGCAGGTCTCTGCTAAGGACTAAGCAGTCTCCTCCGCTATAGAAATGTCCCGTATCCTGCAGCTCTCTCTGAAAGGAAAGCATGGCAGAACAGCTCTCCTAGCCCAGCTCTTCCAGGCTCAGAGGACTGGCCTGACTCGGCTGAAGTCCGTTTGAGTCATTTATCAGTCTGTGACCAGACAAGCAGGAGGGGCTGGAGAAGTGCCCCCATGATCTCTCTCTGGCAAGGTTGAATCTATCTCGTTTTGAAAGGCAAGCCAGCCTGTGAAAATCAACACTGCAAAAGAATTGCTGACAAAACTGCTTCCCACTGCTTTTTTTTTTTTTTTTTTTTTTTTTTTTTTTTTGTCTGCCTTGTGGTGGTCACTTGAAGTAATCCTTCTGGAAGCCTTTATATAGGGTAGGTGGGGAGTCTGGATAACTGACCTCCCTCTATAAAGCTGTATAGCAAATCAACAGGATGTCTGGTTCCAAGAAAAAATACATTATAGGATGGTGTCTGTGCAGCATTTAGGAAGCTTTTTTTTTTATTTTTATTTTTTCTGTCCTTTAACTGAATTGTAACATGCTTGTAGGCAAGTTACTTGTGATTCTGTTACCTAGCTCCATGTAGCTCTTCCTTGTGTAATTAAGGTCAAATAAGTGTATGAAATACTGAAGGTGAAGACATGTTTTCAGTCTTAAGCTTTCTGTTACTGAAATGCTTATCAGTGGCATGATGAAAATCACTTCTCAGTATTTAAATGTCTTCTGATGTTTTGTTGTATTAATCTGTTAGAGCTGAGGCATGAATAAGGGAACTATGTGCCAGAATAAGCAAAACCACATCTCATCACTCCTTGTTGCTGTTCCTTCCAAGTGTTTAAAGGCAGTAGTATTAGCTCCTTCCTCCCAAGCTGGAGGAGGGATGACCTGCCTAGACACAGGGACCATAGTAGTGTGTGTGAAGAAACTGCAGGAAACCTGAAGTTTGTGGCAGTCCCAAATGTGTGACGGGTTTTGTGGTTACCTTCCTACCACCACAGGAGGTGGGCCAAGAGGGGTAAGAGATGACAGCACCGGTTCTGTTGTCACCCCATTACCCCCACTTAGGTGGAGCCTCTTTTATTGTCCTTGTTGCAAGATACTGTACTAGTGGAGATAATGTCCTTTAGCCTGTGTTCCCAAAGTGGTCCCTAAGCTAAAACTGGTTATGATGCCTCTGGGTTCCCTCTCTAAGGGTATTTGGATTCGGCTGCCTGTGTCATGTATTGGACAGAGATGTGGGAGTCTCAGAGGTGTTGACATCCTACAGCTATCATGAAGGCAGATGGCCTGGTAGATCAGAAGAGACTGTAGATGAACAAAAACATTAAGTCTGTGCCTCACTTGACACTGGGGGATCTACATGGACAGTATAAATATCCCATTCATAGGATGAGGTTGTTGATGCTTGCACCTTCTGAGACACTGAAATCCATCAACCATGGGAGAGGAGCCTGTGAGAAACAAGACTTGGTTGGCTCAAGTGTGAGTGTAATTACTTGAGTTTTGCTTTAAGCCAAGGTGAAAGCAGTGTGTTCATCTGCTGAAATCTTGGAACCTTCTGAAATTTGCCATGTTTGGGAAGAAGAGGAAGATGAGGCTTAAAAGCAGGACCCCATTGTGAGAGGTGTTACAAAGTGAAGGTGTCTCTGTGCTGCTGGATACTGATAGTATCCTGTCCCTAGAAGATGATGAGCTAACAGTCCAAAAACTAGTCATTTTTAAATGGCAAAATGGGGGAGGATGTTTAACTTATGAAAACAAACCCAGAAGCAAAGTCGATGTTGTCCATCAGTGCTCTTGTGCAGGTATTGCAGGTTGTAGGGTTACTGTTGTTGTTAAAGAGGCATTAGCAGGGGGTAACTGTACTCTGAGAACAGAAGAATTACCTGAACTAGTTAGTCTTCATTTCTGGTGGCTGCAATTATTAATAGTGGTGTCCTGTGTTGGGCACAAATAATGTGACTCCTGTAACTTGGGGTATTGCTGCCTGGGGGGCTTTCGTGACATTTATGGAATAGAGGAATGAAACATGCCATTTGGTTCACCCCATTCTCCTTGTTTCCCCTGGGAACAGTACTATATAGACCTTTAGAGGTGGCTTTCTCTTCATGTCACATTAAACTGTTTTATATAATTTATAAAAATACAGCCATTAAAATGCCAGACTGATTAGAAACACTTTCTATTTCAATATAACTCAGAAATAATATTTTACTCTAACAACTTTATTTCTCTTTGGCAATATTTCTGCTTGGATAAGAATCTCTGTTAAATTATGATCTGTTTCATCATCAGTTTAACAATTTGCTGGACCCCTTTGAATGCTGAAATGGTTTTCATTGCATTTTTCTTGGAGATGGAGAAGGAAAGAAAAGCCTGGTGACTGATCTCTGTTGGTAAAAATATTCACAGAATCACAGAATACCTGAGGCTGAGCAGGACCGCTGGAGATCATCCAGTCCTACCAGTCAAGTAGGATCATCTACAACAGGTCACTCAGGACTGTGTCCAGTCTGGTTTTGGATATCTTGAGGGATGGAGACTCTGCAGCCTCTCTGGCCAGCCTATTCCAGTGTTTGATCACACTCACAGCAAAAAAAATTTGGCTTTTTTTTTTTTTTTTTTTTTTTCTTTCTTTTTTTCCTTACATTTAATGGAGTCTTCTGTGTGTTGCCTCTTGTCCTGTCACTGGGCACCAAGGAGGAGAGTCTGGCTCTGTCCTCTTTACACTCCCAACCCCCATCAGTTATTTATATACACTGATAAAGAATTTTCTCCCTTCAGCCTTTCCTCTCCAGGCTGGGCAGTCTGAGCTCTCTCAGCCTTTCCTTGTATGAGAGGTGCTACAGTCCCTTAATTGTGATAATGGCCCTTCACTGGCTCCAGTAGCTCTATATCTCTCTTGTACTGGGGAGTCCAGACCAGGACCCAGCTCTCCAGATGTCTCACCACTGCTGAGTAGAGGGGAAGGATCACTTCCCTTGACCTGCTGGCTAACGCTTTTCCTAACACAGCCCAGGAATCTGTTGGCCTTCTTTGCTGCAAGGGCACACTGTTGCCTCATGGTCAACTTGGTGTCCAGCAGGACCCCCAGGTCCTTTCTAGATGGTCAGCCCGAGATGTAGTGGTGCCGGGGGCTGGCTATTCCTCCCCAGGGGAAGGACTTGGCACTTGTTGACCTTCATGAGGTTCCTGTTGGGCCATTTCTCCAGCCTGCCCAGGTCCTTCCAAATGGTGGCAAACCCCTCTGGTCTGTCAGTCGCTCCTTCCAGTTTTATATCATCTGCAAAGTTGCTGAGGGTGTACTCTGTATCCACACCATTAAGGAAGAGGTTAAACAGTATTGCCCCAGTATTGACCTCTGGGGTTATACCAGTACTCTAGATCATCTTAATTGTGTTGCAAAATATTTGAGCAGCAGTGTTTGCTCTTTTCTAGTTTGGGTTAGCTGTGGAGTTTTGTCAGGCTAAGGAGAAGACTGTATGTATCCTGTTACAAGGCAAGTTATATTTAAGGATGTTCTGCACAGCATATCTATGCTGCAGATTGTAAGTTTTCACTCTTATGCCTACATCAACAAGACAAGGTGTCTGGTTAGTTAGTGTATGTTGCACTGAGCAGTGGCCAGCTTGAAAAATACTAGATGGAGAGGTTGATTCTGCCACTTCTTTTGTTGATTTCAACCAATGGCTCTGGAAGCATGCAAACAAAAAATATTGTGCCTTCTTTCTGCTTTGAATTTATCTGGCTTAAGATTGCAGTGATTTTATGCTATTAAGATTTTCTTCTCTGAATTAAACAGCTCCTTGGGACCTTATTATTTTTTTTTTTTGTTTTTGTTGTTTTAAAAGGAATATACTCACATCTAGTCATTAAATTGCCTCACATTCTCCCTCTGAATAAGACAAGTGGGGACATCTTACAGTGTCCTGACACATCCAAGGCACTTTGTCCAGCCCGGGATCTTTTGTAGTTATTTTTTTGACTGGGACTTGCGTAGCTCTGGGACTTGCATATTCAGTGCTCTGGTGTTGGTATTTCCTTCACATCTGACTTACTAAATAAAGGTAACTCACATTGTCGTCGTTTCAGATGTTTTGGCTTCCCCCTTTAAAAATCAGTGCTTCACTAAAGGTCAGGGTGAGAATCAATCAGAGAGGGAGAGTAGGATGACTCCACTGAGCTTTCTTTCTCTCGTTATAAATAGGACATCTGATGTACATCTACTCCATTACTCTGAGTGTGTCCTCTCCCGCCAGCCTCTGCCTGTCGTAAAGGATTAGACGTGCTGGAACACCATTGCAAGCACAGCAGAAGGGAGATTAGAACATTTGTGGTGGCTTTACGTCCACATCCTCCGATTCTTGTGGGTTTGTGTCTGCCCCCTTATTTCGACACTTTTCCTAACAATAGTACATATGGTATAAACTTTCAGAAACTTCCTGCAAAGTAAGTGCGACTAGGGTGTATCATTAGATTTCTTCCTTTTTTAAACAGTGTTGTTTACAGGCATTGTAAAGATGATTCATCTCTGTGTTAATGTTAACCAGCTTGGATGGGATGAAATTTATCTCGCTTGGTTCTAGCGAGCATTCCTATCCTACACATGGTGCAAATCAACTGTCCTTCCAACTTGAAAGAGTTTGAGAGAGTAGTGCCTGCTGACGCATCGCTTTTGTTCTTGGGGGAATTGTTTCCATTGTGCTTGCAAAAAGGGGAGGGAAGTTGAAAGCTCTGCTCGTGGCCAGTTCTCTCCATACTTGCCTCGGTTGGGGGCATTCGTGTTTGTTGTAGCTGTTCTGGCTTGCCTGGGTTTGGGTTGCTCCTTACGTTTCCTGGCTCTTCTGGAGACTGAACGATAATTTGTTCAAGCTCTCCCTCTTAATGCCTTTTATCATCTGAAATTTGTTTTTTAATAGGGACATTATAACCAAGTCGTTCCATTATATTTTCAATTAGGGTAATTACTCTTCATTTCCTTCAGAATCTTGTCTCGCACAGAATAGCTATATTCCACCCCGGAGATGGCTGTGGCTTTATGGTGGCTCTATTTTTCCAGTAACGTATAGTCTAAAAGTGCTTTGTTGTCATAAGTGCACGCTTAAGAAGGCTTTAGAGTATTTTATAGTTAAAGACCTGATCTTGTACAAATGAAGGAAATGGGAATTTGTCTGTTGCCATCAGTGAAGGTTGTGTTGGGTTCTTTGAAGTCCTTGTAAAACCCCAGAAGAGATTAGTACCCAGGGCCAGAGACACCATTTCTTTTGGCTTCAGGGCTTAGTACAGCATTGGTTAAGATCAGGTGGTTTCCAGAGAGGTTCAGCTAATTATAGGTTGGACCTATAGAAAACAGGGCTTCAGGGGGATCTCAGGAAGCCACCTACTCAATCTTCTCCCTATCTGAGGAGGTATTTGGTGTCCAGCAGCAAATGCATCTAAGCTGCTCCTGCTTGTTATTTTTCTAGCTTATTCTTAAAATGAACAATTTGAAGAGATTCCGTAACATGCCTTGATAATCCTTGTTGGATTTCTACGACTCCTACAGTTGGAAAACTTTGTATAATGTTTAACCTAATTCTCCTGGGCAGTTTAAGCCCATTACTATTTTTCCTCTCTTCAAGAGGCAGAAATATTTGCATGGGAATAAGAGTCTGGGCCTCCTCTGGTAGTCATACGTCCCAAACGCTGTTGCCTTTTAATCCAGCTTTCCTCCCTGAGGATGTTGCTGTTACTACGTCTCATGTCCTCTGGCATCTATAGTTAGAAAGAGGATGAGCTTTCAATTACAGCACTGCAGTTCAGAAGTGAGCAGCAGTTTGGGGAGAAGGTTGAGGTTTGTTGGCAAGGAGGGCTTTACTCATCCGAAACTTGGTATTAGAGTCCCAAACCTCAGCCTTGGATCAGTTGGGACAACAGAGGCTTAAGGCAGGGTTAGTGACTCTCTTTTACAGAGGTCTTTTGGTAGGTTTTGTCAGAGTCCAGAATGCTGCTCTTGTTGAGTGGCTCCAGCTCAGCGGGGCTAGCTCAGCTATTTCTGTTTTTTATAACAAATGCATGCCATATATTGAGCTCCCAAGCCCTAACAGATAGGCTCTGAGCTTCTGCATCTAGGTTCTGTTCTTAGAGCTCATCCTGACCTGTTGTTTTGCCTTAAAGTCACTTCACTTCCCACCTCAACTGAAACACAGTCTGTAAAATGCCCTTCTGTGGGGCATTGTGAAGGTTAGGTGAAAAATTCATTGTCGCTTTGAGACTCTTGTGCTTCACTATTATGTCCTATTTTAACTGCATAGGTCCTGGGGATGTGGTGGAGTACCTACCTGGAGAAATGAAACAATGGAGAACTACAAGAGTAAAGTAAAATGTAATAAATATATTCTTCCATTCCCAGTTTTGACTTTTTGGGAGGCCCCTTCACGTACAGTCATCAAGCCAAATTGATTTGTGAGCATGTCTCCTACAGAATCATAGAATCATTTAGGTTGGAAAAGCCCTTTAAGATCATTGAGTCCAACCGTAAGCCTAACACGGCCAAGTCTACCACTAAACCATGTCTCTAAGTGCCACATCTACACATCTTTTAAATACCTCCAGGGATGGTGACTCCACCACTTCCCTGGGCAGCCTGTTCCAGTGCTTGATAAGCCTTTCAGTGATGAAATTTTTCCTAATAGTCCAGTCTAAACCTCCCCTGGAGCAACTTGAGGCCATTTCCTCTTCTCTACAACCTCCTTTCAGGTAGTTGTAGAGAGCAATAAGGTCTCCCCTCAGCCTCCTTTTCTCCAGGCTAAACAACCCCAGTTCCCTCAGCCGTTCCTCATCAGACTTGTGCTCCAGGCCCC
>VYZV01014792.1:282852-295532 GCA_013401275.1 Pandion haliaetus | reverse complement strand
TTGCATGGGGTTGTTGTGACCCAAGTGCAGGACCCAGCACTTGGCCTTGTTGAACCTCATACAATTGGCTTCGGCCCAACGATCCAGCCTGTCCAGATCCCTCTGTAGAGCCTTCCTACCCTCGAGCAGGTCAACACTCCTGCCCAGCTTGGTGTCACCTCCAAACTTACTGAGGGTGCACTCGATGCCCTCATCCAGATCGTGGATAAAGATACCAAACAGAACTGGCCCCAATACTGAGCCCTGGGGAACACCACTTGTGACCGGCCACCAACTGGATTTAACTCCATTCACCATAACCCTCTGGGCTCGTCCATCTAGCCAGTGTTTTACCCAGCAAAGAGTACATCTGTCTAAGCCATGAGCAGGCAGTTTCTCCAGGAGAATGCTGTGGGAAGCGGTGTCACAGGCTTTGCTGAAGTCCAGGTAGACAACATCCACAGCCTTCCCCTCATCCACTAGGTGTGTCACTTTGTCATAGATGGAGATCAGGTCAGTCAAGCAGGTCCTGCCTTTCATAAACCCACGCTGACTGGGCCTGATCACCTGGTTGTCCTGTACGTGCCACGTGATGGCACTCAAGATGATCTGCTCCATAACCTTCCCCAGCACCGAGGTCAGACTGACAAGCCCTTCTTGTAGATGGGTGTCATGTTTGCTAACTTCGCGTCTTCTGGGTCCTCCCTGGTTTGCCAGGACTGCTGATAAATGATTGGAAGTGGCTTGGTGAGCGCTTCCACCAGCTCCTTCAGTACTCGTCAGAATCTCTGCTTTTTGGCGTGTGTAAGTGTGGGTTTGTAACCTGACTCACCTCAAACTGAACAAAACGGCTTCTTGTTCTTAAACTGAGTTAATGCACGTGGGGAGTGACTCGGCCACAGGAACAGAGGTAGCTAGTGCTGCTTGCTGTGCTGGGATGCATCTTGTCTGGCCTCCAGCTGCCTCTGAAAAAGCACTGGTCCTTTGTAGGTCCTGTGCCAGGTTGACATGCCCTAGGCAGGTGTCTCAAAGGATGCTAGACATCTATATTTAGGCAACTGAAGCCTACATGTTTTCTGAGATGAGACTTGCACATGAGTTTTAGAAAGCAATTATTAGGCTGTAAATGAGAATGAACCTCCTGTAGCTCACGCTGTGCTGATGTGAGGAATTGGGTCAGCAAAATGCTTGTCTCTGCCAGAAGTCCCTGTTGTATCAAGTTTCCTTCTGGAGCCACTTGTGTGATTAATCAAACCAGGTTAGGAGTAAATTGATCATGGTTACAAAAATGTTTAAAAGTAGCCTCACTCTTTTTGGGGTGCTGGTGGTGTGGGAGAGGGTATAAGGGCTGAGGCAGGGAGGCAGAAGTTGTTAGTGGGACTGGAGTAAGAGCTGGCAGAAAGCTATTTTCCACTGACAAAGCTGTGTGCAGAGCACAAATCTGCCTGCTGCTGAAAGTCAGGAACTTCTCGACACAATGAATTGGCAGAGAAGAGCTGAATTGTGCCATGTCATTCAACTTTTGCCTGCGAGTGAGACCTTGAGTTGACCTTGATAATGAACCATGCTGTCCTGCAAGAGGAAAGGAGCTGGAAACTGGCACTGCTGAACACCGCACGCTGCCAGGCAGGGACATCCGTGCCAAGTGCTGTTTTGTTGTATGCCGTACCCCCCTGTGGAGGTGATGGAGGCAGCGAAGCTGCTGCTTTGGTTTTAAAGACCATGCATGAGCAATGCCGTAAGCCCGTGTGTCGTGCTGGCTAGCCTTGCTGCCCTAGTCCTCTTGCAAAGGCGCTGGTACGCAGGCTTTGAGCATGGAAGTTATCAATCATGCTGCTGTCAATTTTAATGTGCTTTGTGTGGTTTTATAATGCAGCACTTTTAATATCATGCATGTCTTGAAGATTTGTTGTGCCTCTGTTGGATGTTATGACAACATTGCTTCACAGCAGAAAGGAGGGTTCAAGACCTAAAGCCAAGAATGCACCAAAAAAAAAAAAAAAAATCAACTTGTTTAAACAATGCATAAGACAACAGAATGAACTTTGTTAGCAGGAAAAACTTTTATTGGACAATAACACAGCAAGTATAGACATTAAAATTTTTCTGTAGTAATCTAATCTGCTTTTATAGATGTAATGGCTAAAGTATTAATTCCGTAAAGTTTGTAAAAATGATATTCTGTTATCAGTAATCTGATGTGTGGATGCTTTGGGAGGGTGCTTTTCTTCTTCATTGTCAAATGTTCATTTTCTCCTCTTTCTTGTGCTGCTGATAGGGTACATAGCACAGCAAGAGAAGAGTGGTGTCCAGTAGAAAGTGCTTGTCTCCAAAACTGTCACCCGTGTGATGGAGATGGTCTTCCTCTTGCTGTGCTTTGGGAGTGGGGAGTGAGACATGGCCAAACTGCAGTCTTTCATGTTCTCTCTGAAAAAGATGGGGCAATATGCATAGTTTTTAACTTGATGTCATAGCATTTACATTGAATGGTGGGAGAGTATTAAAAGCTTTTTAATAAGGGGATAATTTGCACCAAAAATACTGGTGCCTTGTGTCTAGTTTATGAACCACTTCTTTCCCTCTTTTGTCCCTCCTGCAATCTGTAGATATATACAGAAATACAGAATGTTGACCCTTTCTGGAATTTGGTGGTTCAGGTAGGCTTTTTAGTCCAGCAGTGGCTTTGTAGGGTGGTTTGTGCCTCTTGCCTTGTCCTGCTATTCTGGTCTTTTAAGATTTTTATCACTATACTGATGTTGGGACTGGTAGAGTCTTTTGTTCTGCATGTGCAGTGTCTGGGCTCAGGTGTGACTAGAGCTCACGTATGGTGTGGTGCTGATAAAGGCCATGTTATAAAAGATACTTTCCAAAAGAAAGGATTTTGCATATTAATAATGTTCCTACTTTGCTTTCACACAATGCTTGTTCTTCTGTTTTCATAGTATTATACCCACGTGCTGCCTGTTGCTTGCAGTGGCGTCTTCGAGGGCACTGCTGTGGCAGGTGCCTCTTCATGATTAATCATGTTTTAATTTGGCTTTTTCTCAGTCTGCTTGGCTGTGTTCTGCTAGTAGTCTACAGTTTATAGTGTATTGCTCTGGTGGGGCTGAAACGGCTCTCTTGTGTTGGATGTGGGAGGTGTAAGGTTGTACTGATGCTTCTGTCTGTGCTCTGCTCTGCTCCGGTCTCTGGCAGTTTGGTGTGGAATAGGGATAAGAGCTGAGGTTCTGTAAATTTCTAGTTGTTTGATTGCTTTTAAAAAACAGAAATTAAAAAAAAAAAAAAAAAAAAAAGGCCAGAAGGTGTTTTAACTGTTGCTGAACTGCTCCGCCACCCCAGACTGGCGGTACTGCCCAAGAGCCTGTGGTCCCGCATCCTGTTCCCTCCTGAGGCAGCATAAAATCCTCTCTCCATCCCTGAACAAACATCTCTTTGGCTTATTTCTAAACTCTTGAGTAGGGTTTCCAGTGTCCCAGCATGCTTTCTTCCAGGGCTTTGATTATCTTCAGTTGCACGTCATCAGAAAATCTACCCTAGTTCTTTGCAAATCCATCTGCTCTCATCCTTCCTGTAACAGCTCTGCAGAATCCCTCACCTTCCTCCCTCTTTAACATAGCAGAGGACTTCTTCCATGGCTCTGAGCTGCCCGTGTCCTCATCAGCCCTTTTTCTTCAACTCAACCCAATTCCTTTGGCTCTTCACAGGCCAATAAATAAGGTGCCATGGCAGGTGGCTGGTGTGGAGTTTGTGGTCTCTCCTGCCTCCCCTCCGATTCCCTTGTACTTGTGCTGCTGATTTTGACCTTTCCTTGGACCACTACCATGTGCTTGCCTTTATTGACCTTCATCCTTCTTGACTTCTGGAAACACTTCCAGTTTCTTGAGGTCTTTGGCTGCTTCTTTCCAGAAGGCTTGCGGCTCCCTTCACTTTGTACCAACATATTTCAAAAGTACAGCTCGCATTATATTTTCTAATTTGCTAATAAAACCGCTGAAGAAAACCAGGCCCAGAACAAATGCATGTAGAAGCCCTGTTGAAAAGCTCCTTCTGGTTGAGGCCAGTCATTGACAAGTGACTTCGTTTTTAGGATGGTTTTTGAGTAGCATGCGCATGTGGCTTATGGTAATTTTCTGTGCAGCATTCCTCCTGGAGTGCTTGTGAGAATACCCACTGGGGTCATGCCAGGACCTTGCTGAAATCAAGGTGTTCCCAGCTGTGAAACCAGGGTTATCCTGCCAAATAATAAAGTATAGTGGTGCTCTTTAGCAACTGCTTTGTGTTCTACTCCAGGATTACTTTGATAATGGGATATTGCTGATATTTTGCTGAATTTTAGTGATTGGAATGATTTCTGTTGTAAACTGAAAGTGTGGTGGTGGTGGTGTGTGCAAGATAAGTGGGTCTAAGTAGGAAAAGTACATGTGGGAATGCTTTCTAAACTATAAGAATGAAAAATGTTTATGAGTAAACATTTTATACTTCTCCAAAAAGGAAAAAAAAAGCTTTTTTCTCTGTATTTGTGATGTAAATGTAAACCTATGTGGGTGATAAGGCAAAACAGAGTGGACTTAAATTCTGTTTAATTAGCAGAATGAAAACAAGAAACAAATTCTACACTTGCTCTTCCACTGAGATAATTTCAGGTATAATATACCAAGTGAGAGGGGTGTCTTCGGATGTGTCAGTACATGGGCAAACTTGGTGAAGCACAAGGCTTGAAGCTGTGAACTCTGATAGTTAGATATTAAACAGGTATTAGTCTTGCAAACTTTCTTTGACCTTTTTTCCATGGAGCTGTTGCACCACTCTTGAATTTTATTTTTTTTTTTTTCATTGCTCAGTAGTTAATTTGTTTATTACAAAAGTTAGAATAAGATTAAACAAACTGCTAATGCTTTTATGTAGCTTAATGAGAAGAAAATGTTTCTGAGGGATTAAAACCACTACAGAAGTTTAAAGGGGAAAAAAATAAAATGAAATTGAAGTCCACAACAGACTCAGGAATTTGTTCCACTTATTAATTGAAAACAAAAGCGAGTCACTTCTGTTCCACTGTCCCCAGAATGTCCTCCTTGCATTGTTCCAGATCTCTTTCATTTCGCCCCCAGAGATTTCCCTCCTCTGTACTTTCAGCTGAATTTATTTAGGTTACTTCTGAGTCCCCGTCCTGCAGGCAGCTCTCGTTGGGAATGAAGTTGCAGGGTCAGACTCGTGGCTTGGCCTTCTCCAAGACTGCCTGAAGCCCTCTCGTTAACCAGTTGAGCGTGAGGCGTAGGAAGGACCTGCAAAGCTAGTTCCTAAATATTTTCTAGCATTAATTCATACACGTGCAATAATTTTAAGCTTCTCTGGCATTTTTTCAGTGTGTATATGGTGTCTGGTGTAGGACTTGCCAGCCTGAGAACAGCCAGATGAAGTGTCTAAAGCATGTCTGGAGAGAATGTAGGTTGTGTTGGTGCTTGGTGGCAGGACCCAAGATGTCCTGCCTCTGATCACGTTTTAAGGAGATTTGTAGCTGGGCTTCTTGTCTCTTTCAGTCTTGGGCTGTATTCCCCAAACCTCTGCTCTTTGCCCAGTTTTTGCTCTTGTGGATGATGAAGTGATTGAGAATGCAGTAGAGTATCCAGTGCAACATGCGGGTTGAATATAGGCAGAGTCGAGTGAGGCTCTGGGATGTGGGGAAAGGATGAAGGTGTGAAAGGTTCACCATCAACATGTCATGCTTTGGCGTGAGCTGCCGCTCACTTTCTGCTGCGTGGAAAATCAAAAAGGCACCTGAGCATCCGGTTGTGCCACGAGTCTGTGCCTGCGGCATCCCCCTTGTTACTGGTTTGGCCTCTTGGTGTTGGCCAGGTTTGGTTGCCCCTGTTTTGGGGGATAAACTTTGCAATTAACGCAAGGCTGCAGATGGGAGCTCCAGATGCATTTGCCTGTTATGGCTTTCCTGGAAAGATTTTTCCAGTTGACCTTTTGGGAAAAAATGAAGTGGATTTTTTTAATGAATGCAGAAATTGTGAAACTTAACAATAGACTCCAAGAACTTTTTAAAGCCATCTTAAATGGTTTTGTTTAGTGAGTGTACTTTAAAAATGTAAACCAGACAGATCTGTCACTGAGCATGGTCTTCAATCAGAGAATTACAGCTTTTTCCAGAGTTACAAGATAAGTGCATGTGCGACAGACCTCTCTTTCTCAGACTTTTTTAATCAAAAGGCTTTTTGTGCGGGAGGCTTATACTAAAGCTGTCTGACTAGCAATTTTTTTATAGCAAAGGGGGGAAAAAAAAGCCTCAAGGATAATCTTCTATAGCATTGTTACAATGCTTTGTTTTTTACAACCCAGGGAAGGAACAGCCCAAAGCAAATCTCATTTTTATTTTTGTTTTCCTTACTTTATCTTTGCATTGTGTGCTGTTGT
Source organism: Pandion haliaetus (assembly GCA_013401275.1). NCBI lineage: Eukaryota > Metazoa > Chordata > Aves > Accipitriformes > Pandionidae > Pandion > Pandion haliaetus. Next base: position 289,136 of record VYZV01014792.1, on the reverse strand, counting down.
GATTATTAGTGGGTATACATGTCAGATTTTTTCTTCCTAGCAGTTTTTTTGTGCATCACCTTCTAATGTCTTCTGAATTGCTAGTCACTTCAGGACAGTTAACTGAAGATCCAGATCAGGCTATAATTAGTGTTTGAACTAGGAGAGATGTTACTAGAAGCAGAGTGTATATGCAGAAGAACGGAGCAGCTGGAGAGACCTGGAGATCAAGAGCAAGGCAGTGGGTGTCCCGAAGTTTTGGTAGGCAAGAAGTGGGAATTGTCATGACCCAGATGTGGTAATCTTGAAAAGGAAGAATTCTGTAATGAAGGTGCTCAGTTGAGTGGATCAGGTGAGAACCAGAGTTGGTCTTGAGAAAGCTGGCATTTGCTAGGTAGAAAACAGTGCACATATGTCAAGGATATGGGATCACAAGGATGCTTTTCCGAGAGTGATGCTGTAGCTTGGGCAGCTGAAGAAACAGCTGAGGAAGTTGGAACTCTACCAGAGCCAGGGAACTAAAGGTGATGATGGTAGAGTTTGGGACTTGAGGGGTGTTTTGATGTGATTGCAGGGGAGAGATTTGTTCTTCTTGCCATCAAATTGAGTCCCTGCGTTTTTTGTTTTGAGCTAAGTCGCTGCACAGTCACTGCAGTCTGCTTCTATGATGATGTTCAATACAGACCAAGAACTTGACATCTCGTAACTTTGGAGTTGACATCCTGCAACTTTGGAATGCGTTGCGGTTCAGTCTGGGACTTGCTTGGCAGTTGGCTGTTTGCTTGTGTTTTTGAGGGAGAATGGAAGTGAAGGATGCTGGTTCTGCACTGGAGGAAGGGTTGTGGATGAAAGGAGAGCTCCAAAGGGAAGATACAGAGTTTGTTTAAATATAAGCTTAGAGCTGACCCCTCAGATGCTGGGGTTTCATTGCTGCCTGTCGCCAATTTTTTTTTTTTTTTTTACACTAGAGTTTGGCTAAAAAAGAAAAGGTTTTAGTCATTGGACCTTTATGTCTTAGGTTAGCCATCTCCAGAGGAAACTTTGCCTAGAGTTTGTAAGTAATTTTGAGATTTTTTTTTTTTTTTTCTCCCCCGTTGATAGATGCCTCTGTAAATGTGATGGTATTTTCCTTTGAATGCAAACACATTTATTTGGCACCCATAATTACTGTTGGGTTTTTTTTTAATTTATACTTGAGTGGAAACACAATTTCTAGCTTTATTTACTTATTGTATGCGAGTTACCATCTTTGAGTGAAGAGTTCGTTAGACCGGAGGTGTCTTGTTGAGTTTCATGAGACACCCTGCAAAGAGGCTGTGCAGCACTAGATGGCACTCTGTCTCCAACTTTCATATTTCACCAGCAAAACTCTGCTAAGCTGTAAGGAGAAACCACTAGTATCATGCTAGTGGTGGCTTTCATATAATTTGAGGAAGTTTTATCTCTTTAGCACCAACCAGCTTCTGCCTTGGAATGAAGAAGGTAATATGATCACCTTTGAAGACTTCTACTCTTGGTGGCATTTTACATTGATTTTTGTACAGGCTTATAAAGATCTGGCATTTTTGTTTTGCCATTGAGAATGGTTTACTGAAACTGTGTAATTGAAATTGCTAGGGCAGGTTTTAAAGAATGATAATGAAATAAATTTCCTCCAGCTTTATTCGTGTCTCAGTATTTTTTGTATTACCTTGAGACCTTTGTGGCTTGCAGAGGTGGGGCTCTCCAGAGTGACTTGTGAGCGCAGATGACACCAAAGGATCACATCACTGTCTGTGGGCAGAAATATTTAACGTGTCCAGTTAAATTCATCTAGTTCTGGTTCTTTCTGAAGTGTTGCTTGCCACTGCTGTGATTACTGATTTTTTTTTTTTTTTTTTTAATTCTTGTGTGCTTGTTACAGCTCTGACATTCTCCATCTTTTATGTTTAATTGCTGCATGGAGTCAGTGTATAATTAATTTAGCCTTACTTTCTGACACAGTACAAACTCAGACTCCATAAAGCTCACTGCGTACTTAATTTTTTGGGGCTGGGAGAGAATTCAGGTTTAGGAGTTAGCACTACTCCTCAAAATACTAAAACTTCACAAAGACATGTCTAAGGATGGGATTTCCACACTCTGTAGAAAATATCTGTGTTCACTATAAAAAAGTCCAAGAAAACAACCCCCTTAAAATCCCATACCGTTTCAGAGTGTGATACAACCCCTCTGCTTTCTAGAGTAACATTCACTTACTTTGCAGTCATGATCTATTGCTTCTACACAGTGGCTGTTTTCTGTTGGTGAGAGCATCGCCTTCTAGGCTGCTTTACAAAGCGGTTGGAAATAATCATCATTACCAGACAGTGTGCGTCGGTAATGGGCAGAACAAAAAGTGTTTTAACGTGGCAATTCAAGCTTCTCTTCCCAGTTGGGTGGAATTTAAGAAAATATGAAGGATAGATTTTTTTTTTTTTAACTTCAACCCTTAAATTTAACACTAGTGTTTTTGTTTAGTTGTACCAAAGATTACCCGTTACCTGCAGCTTGCACAGTGTACGCTGTATCTTGGGTTGAGGTGTCCCCATCAGTTTGGGTTGTCTTCAGCTGTGTTGGCCTTTCAGCAACAGGGTTAACTGTGCTGGCAAAACTGGGGGTAGGGAAGGGAAATGGATTTTGGCAGCTGTAGAGGTGATATTTTTCCGCTGTGGCTTTTACCTTTGAGGGCCAAAGAGTATCCAGAAAATTTTTCAAGAGGAGCATTCAGCGTTACAGCATACAACAGCAGATAGTGATCAGAGATGGCTGAGCTCAAAGACAGAGCATGAAAACTTTGTTTCAGATGATTCAGCGCTGGGTTGGCCATTGTGATCTCTGAGGGAACATCAAGCTGGTGTTTGATAGGTGGAAAAAGAAAAAAGAAAGGCTGGAATAGAAAGATTTTCAAACCTGAGTTTGGTGCCTGATGTATGCAAATAAAACACAGAACTATCCCTTTATCACAGAGTTTTTTTTTAAAGCTCGTGTTTTGTCTATTTCTTGTAAGTAATGACAGTAACAGATACTGGAATCTTGACCAACATTGGCGTTTTCTTTTTAGGTCTGTTTATGATGGAGAAGAACACGGTCGTTTCATGGAGAAACTGGAAGCACGAATCAGAAACCACGATCGTGAGATTGAGAAAATGTGCAACTTCCATTACCAGGGCTTTGTGGACTCCATCACAGAGCTGCTGAAAGTTAGAGGAGAAGCTCAAAAGCTGAAGGTAAGAGAAAGCTGTCTAGACATGGTTCTGGGCAGCTCGTTCTAGGTGGCCCTGCTTGAGCAGGAGGCTTGGACCAGATGACCCGACCTCAACCACTCTGGGATTCTGTGAAACCATGTGAATGTCTCCTTTTCTCTGGAGTATCTCTTCTCTGTCTAAAAAATAAATAAAATATGTATCTCTCCATTCTTCCTGTAGCAATAGATTAGTCATTCGAAGTTTGACAGTTGTTTGGGAAAACTGGAAAGGTGTGGTACATTAAAAGCACAAGAAAGCTTGAAGCTAAGCCTATTCTGCCTTAGGACATGTGCTTTTCCTGGTATACCTTACACCAATTTCTTAAGCAAAAATAAGCTCTACAGTCCGAAGTGCACCTGCTGTAGCAGCATGTGCTCTAGTGCGTCATCTGACATTGAATTCTCATTACAGGTAGTGTTGTGTCTGAGGCAAAGCAGCAAAGATTTGACTGCAGTCATGAGGTGTCTGCCCAGTGTTGGCAAGTGAATGTTAATATTTAAAAAGCAAATGAATGTTAGGGCATTGTAAGGTGTTCAGGTGCAAGCAGGAAGAGTAGTGAAAAATAACTACTAATTTCACTAAATACCGAAAGACTATGTAAATGAATGCACAGCTTGATTCGTTTTCAGTAGGATCTCCAGGTTTCGTTGGCCTAACTAGAAGGTAAAATGGTTAGAGCTGGGAATGGAGAAAGTAAAATGGTTACATCTAGGAATGTGCTCCCCAGGTATTATGGCCTATAAAGCTGTGCAGGAAGATGAGAGAAAGGTGGAATTTACCTATTTCTTGAAAAAATGTGTTTAGTAGTATGTGGAAAAAGCCATTTGTAGGATCAGAATGTGGATAAGCTGTGGGAAGGAAACTAGGCAGGCTTCTGGAGAGAAAGAGGACCTAGAGGTTGAAGGTGTCCATACGTGTAGGGGCCAGGCGGGCTTGCAGTTGAAGCTTGGCTGCTGTGCCTTAAAATACAGGTATTCCACTATTTGGGGAATACAAAAAAGCACAGCAATGACTTAATCAGTGTCAGAGAACCTTCCTCATTTTCCTACACAACTTAGAACAGATGCAGGGGAGACTGCTGTGCCACCCCTTGCTGCAGCAACAAGGTGTGACCTTGATTTGAAAACCAAAAGCAACCTTCCAGAACAGTCACTTAGTGAATGGGGCTGAGTTGTGTGGCACCCAAAAAGGTGTGGGTGTCTCCAGAGACCAGCACAGCAAGACTTTCTGGCTCAGTGGAGTCTGACCTGTTGAGAAAGACCTTTCTGGGAGTCTACGAGCGTGGGAGACAGTTCAATGGGCATTAGAAAAGATTAAGTTATAAATAAGGGAGGGGGGGCAAAAAGTTAAGTTTTCTGGAAAAGAAGGAAGAACTCTTAACTTCAGTGTGCTGACTGCTGCTTTTCATACATTTATTTACTCTTTTAAAACTACCTCTGGCATTTCCTAGCAGGTTTCTAGCTTTACACACACAGGTCTCCATCCCACAGATGGATGCGTGCTCACAGGAACACCTTTGCGGGGGGGGGTGGGGGGGTGGTCCTGACACCAGAAGCATCCGTATTATTACAATGGCATTTTCCGTGGCAGGGATTCATCCAGCAGTTGATTGCAGGATGGGGCCATTGGAAATACCATGAAAGAAGTCTTTTTTTTTTTTTTTTTGCTATTGTTTCTAGCCAAGAATTCCACATTGTTTGTTTGCAAAGACTTGTTGCTGTTTCCCATTCTGCAAACAGCTACTTTGTTGGTGGCGCACTGTGAAGTCCATCTCTGTACCCTCAGGATCTCTCTTGATTTCCATTACTATGTGATCTATAAAACGGCACATGGGAAAAATATACACAGAAGCTTATTTGAGAAATACTGAGCTCTCTTTGTAAGGGTTTCCCCAGGGAATCACTCATGGGTCCAGTGGTGAGAGTGTGTTTTGTTCCAGCTATTCATTCTCTATTTGATCTTGGTCTTTTTCTCAATAGTGCTGGTCTTTGAACATACATGCAGCCAGCAATAAAATAAATGCCCACTCTATTGCCTCTCTAGTATGTATCTTCACTCGTGTGCTTTTAGCTTTGGGGTACTTTGTATAATATCATGCTTGCAGAAATATCAGCGTTCATTGTTTTAAGAGTGCACAGGCTAAATACGAGCTGGATCCATTATCTTCCCCCATTCATGTGTAACACAGCTGCTGTCTTCCCTCTATTCTGTAATGCTGTACCTCAGGTGGCCCCAAGTCAACTTAAAACCTGATCAGGACTGTATGGTTAAACTTTCTGTCCTGCTTTTGTGCCCTGCAAAGGGCTAGCACTGAATTGGGAACTTGCCTCAATCAGCAGAGGAGCTCCTCTGCAATGAATTTCTGCACTAGGCAGCATTGTGTTGTTTTCAAGAGATGCTGGGTCACTGATTAATAATCTATATATGGATAAAAAAGTAAATTAATTGAAAATACATGAGATGCATTTTCAGAAAGGCATCTTCTTAATTTGGATAATATTTAAACCATAGCATTTTTTTGAACTGAAACTGTTTTGCATTTGCTTATTCCTTTTTTTTAACTGTATAGCTTTACTATGGCAATTCTCTTTACTTTTAATTTCTTAGATGGTTTCCAAGGAAAATCTTGTTGCTTTGTTTGTTTTTTTTTTTTTTTTTTTTTTTTTNTTTTTTTTTTTTTTTTTTTTTTTTTGTTATACATCTTCAACATTTTCATATCTTGTACTTCACCAACATTTTTCCTCATTAGGAAGTAAGCAATGTGGTGTTGACCTGTTCTCAAACTTATGAATGCACGGTACTACTGGGTCTTGGAAACCATAAATCAGTCCAACTGTTCCATCTTATAAAGGTTCCAGTAGAAGTTAAAAGGTCAAAGATAGATTATACATTAGGGTGGTTTAACTTGGAAAACGCGACTCAAGGTGCGAACGGGAAAGGATCAGAGAGTTGCAGGGCTGGTGGCAGCCTCAAGTAATCACCTAGTCCATCTTTTTCCTCTTAAGCAAGTTATTCAGCTGTGTCATTCCTGATGGATTT
>VYZV01014792.1:226656-266387 GCA_013401275.1 Pandion haliaetus | reverse complement strand
TCGGCCTGGGCCAGAGGCGGGTCCGACTTTGGAGCCGGGGAAGCTTCTAGCAGCTTCCTAAAGGAGCCACCTCTGCAGCCCCCTCCCCCACTACCAAAGAAAACCACACCACACAAACCCATAACACTCCAGTATAGAAATTTTCAGTAGCACGGGATCAAAATGCAGCTGGCCTTAGAAAGAAAATCTTGTGGATGAAAAGTGGAGGAGATTTATTCCCCCCCCCCCCAATTACTTGGACTGGAGATGACAGCTGCTAATAGGCATTCCCTGTGACTGCTGGGATGCTGTGCTGCATGATTACAGGGCCATGCTAAGGCTGTTGAGCACCCAGCTGTGTGCTTCAATATTTTAGGTATGTCTGGATTTAAATTTAATTCTGACCTTGAGTTCCCTGGATTTATGATGATTGGTTTGAGGATGCAAGTTTCTTTGCATAGTTTGCTCTATGCTACTGGTTTGTTCTTACAACTGTAAGCGAACCTCAGTGTGAATTTTTACTAGGGATACAGAGAAGTAGCTATGTGTTGGTGATGAGTCCTGAGTGTCTGTCAGTTGTTTTTTAATTTTAAAGTCATTTTGAATACACTGGTATTGTAATAAAAATGCTACCATGCAATTTTTTAAAGACTAAATTGAAAGCTTGCGTTTTTTTAAAAAGCTGGCTCATGTGCAGGCTGCCCTGCCTGCTTCTCTGCACGATGGCCATGGAAAAAACTGGGTGCGCTTGGCTTGCCGGCATGTGGAGCCTGTTTCCTTGGCTCACTGCAAGTGTGGTTTCAAGCACTTCCCTTGGTTTTTGGATCCTGGGATGGTGTTTTGCAACAGCAACTATAGTCCTGCCCAGCAATGCTCGCTTCATGCCTCTGCCCCTCTCTGTGAAGTTTATCCTTTTGACCTCTTTCAGGATTTCTCTTAAGAAGATGATGGTAGTGATGAGATTACACAGGCAACGGAAAGTTAGAGGGTCTGTGATTTCTGGCCGTGGAGGACGGTGGGCAGATATGACACAGCTTCAGGCTGATGGTGCGTGCCCCAGAAGCACATGAGAAATGCAGGGATGTGTTAGGGAGTTTGCAGAATCGAGGTGGGTGAAGGGGAGGCAGTGGGTGCTGCGGAAGGCAGCAGAGAGGCTTGGTCTGCAAAGGTTGCACATCACGGCGAGCACCTTGGCCGTGCAGTATTGCTTTACTGGTGATGCCTGTCCAGAAACATAAGGTGAGGCTGGTTCCTGTGCCCTGCAGCGGGGAGGTCTCTTGCCGTGGGCAGCTGCCCGGGAGGGACTGCATCCCTCGGAGGCTGAGCCAGCTCTCGCACCCTCTTCACGCACACAGGAGTCTCCCACCGCAGGTGGCTTTAACCGAGCTGTGAAAACACGAGGATGTTTTGTCAGGCAGTTTATTTGAAATGATGGTGATAAGTAGAGACGTGGCATGTGGTGATTTCAGCATTGTTGGGAAATCCTGTCCCCTCCCTGTGCTTCGTTTTAAATGCAAACACATGCCCACCAGCCCAAGCCACATGAGTGAGCGGTTCCCTGCGCGGCAGGGGACAGAAGGACATTTTCTCAGTCTCCAGATACTGCCCGGTGGCCTTTTGATGGCCTGGAGAAATGTTTAAAAATGCAGTTTGTGTAGTGTTCTTAATTATCCTCATCCCTGACGTTTTTTTAACTTTATGTAATCTTCTGCAGCGCATATGGAAATTGTTTTTGCTTTGTATGCGTATTTTAGAGTAAATTAGATTTTACTGCCTTTCTCTGGATGTGCCTTGCAGAGAATGTCCTTCTTCTGGGTGTCAGTGCTCCGGCAGCAGTCAATACTCTCCAAAGGTCACGGGAGCCCCCTGTAAGACTTTGTCTCCCCTGCCACGTGGGCTGGACCCGCTGGTGCCAAGTCTGGGCTTCCGCGTAGTGGTTGGAAGATCCCTGCATCCGCTTGCTCCGTGGGGGCCGTATTTTATCGACATGCCCCAGGACTTCCAAAAGCACCCTTAGATCTGAACTTCCCGCTGGTTTAAGCTGTGTCTCTTATTCCAGAGGTTTTCTTTAACAAGCACAAAAAGTAAAAATAATGTTGTTTATTAAAAGCAAGGAAATTTTATAGTCTTGGATGCAGGCAGGAGAGCCTTCTGAAAAGGTCAGTCTGGTGGCTGGGTTTGTGGTGACTATTTACACAACAGAGTGGGGATAAGGGGATGGTGTTTTCCCCTTCTGGGCAGGTTTGTAAAGCAGAAACTTATTTTGTAGGAAAATTCAGTAACGAGACCTTCTTAATCTTTGATACTGCTGCTTGTCTACTTGTTATATTAAAGTATTATGAAAGGAAATACGTCTTCTGGGGCTGTTTATATTAGAAATCTGACGGCCAGCTATGGTCTCAGCTTGCAGGTTTTTGGGGAAGAGGCTCACAAAGCAGGCTGGGTGAAGCGGGATGCTGTGGCCCAGTGGAGAAATGATTAATGTCCTCTGGTTATTGAAGAGAGGTGTCACTGTTAGACCTGTGTGAGCTCTGAGATGCCTTCAGGTGCCTTGGTAAAAATGTGTATTGTCAGAAGCTTATAATGTATTTGCACCCGTCCTCTTCCCCCCTACTAAGAAGGAGATGGATAAACAGTAGTGACTTGTGTTGGTCACTTATCCTCAGCATCCTTTGCTCAACCTCTTTGAAAATTTACTTGAGAAAACTGGTAAAAAGATTTTTGGTTTGCACTGGATTAAAATTACAGACAAATCTTTAATAACTTGGCCCTGAAGGCTGTTTTCTTAACAGCGTGTTGTACGCCATCTCAATGGTGACTGGACTAATCACTTGACACTTGCTGTTTAATTTGGAAGCTTTTTGAGACAAATCCTCATGAAGTGTCTGCATTTGTTAACTCAATCCACCCACTCTCTTCTTGACTCAGCAGCAATTGTGATAGGTTTTGAAGATGAGATGTGAGATAACCTGATGCTGTTTAGCCAGAGCCAGTGTGGTGGCTTTGTGCTTGGGTCTGTCACCGTCTTTCGTCCCCTGCTTTGCACGTTCAGGCTGGAGCTCACCTGCAGGAACCGAAGTGGTACCCAACGAGGTCTCTTACGGCTGTAGGATGCTCTGCTGCTTGCAGCAGGGGTGAAAACTGCGGGAAGAAGGAGGAAGAGATGTGAATTATTTTGAGAACTGGAAACATTTTTTTGAAGTGGCTCCTGAAGCAAATTGTCAAGCCAGGAGCTTGAGGTTAATGTGATCCCTCGGCTTCCCGGCGGGCGTGGGAATGGAGAGGCTGTGGCAGCCGGACAAGTTCGGGTTTAGCGTCTTGGGTCGAGGTAGATGGGGCAGGCGCCTGATGGGAAAAGCAGACGAAGGCATCGCCGAGGACGTCTGTAGGGGTGGACTGGAGGCCAACTGCACATATGGGCCATGGTGGGGAGGTGGTGATAGGGGTATGTGCGGGTGTAAGCATGTTTCTGTTCCCCAGTGCACGTTGTTTGAGGTCTTTGTACTTCCTTGTGCTTTAACTCTCCTTCTTCCCACATCACATAATGTGAGTGCAAATGTGCTTATTGTCATAAAAGAACTTTTTATTCTAATGTTTCCTGGCTTTCTGGGGAAGGTTTCTCTGTTTATTTAAGAGGAATTCTGTGCCTTTAAGTATGCATTTAAAAGTTATACTCCATAGGAACTTTTATTAATAAATGGGTATTCCTCTGAATTCTTTTTATGACCTCAAAAATGAAACTGCTAAATCATGGGCCTTTTTTATTTCAGCGTATGTATGACTAATGGCCACAGGGACTGCGGTATCCCCAGTAGCATATCCAGCATGTTCTGTGGACATGGCTGCATCATAAAATCAAAAGTTTAACTACAGGGCAATCGTATGCTGGACCAGCTTTTTGTGTGGTTGCCTTTTAGACCTTTTTTTAAACACTTGAAATCTGGAGATGTTTCTTGAAATAAATCCTTTATCTTCCAAACATCGTGATAGACGGTATAATTCACAAGGCTTTAAAAAGCCTAGGCAAAGCACAGTGCCAAGTTGAGGCATAAGCACCCCTTGCTCCTTCTTTTGAGCCGTTAGTAATTGCTGTTACGCTTATTGTACTGTAGCTGGGAAAAGAGGTGCCGTTAAACTTCTTTTATTCACCCTGGACTGCAGGCGTTCAGTGCTGTGATTTTCACTGGTCTTGCTTCTACTGGTTTTAATTACGTAGACTGTTAAGTTGTTTAAAGGAAGGCGCTGCCTGGTGCACCGGTCTCCCGTGGATGTGCCAGCTTTGGAGGTGAGACAGTGCGGATAGACCTCAGACTAATAAACTGGGTTGCGTGCCTGCTTTGGCATAGCACGTGTGGGAAAGGATGTGGAGGAGCACGGGGGTCTGGACAGGACAGCCGTCTCGGGAGAGGTGATGGAAATAAGGCTTGCTCAGAAAGTGCTGGGAATTGCTCCCATCAGGATGCTGCTGCCCGGGATGATAAATTCTTCAGTTTTCATTTGGATGTCTCAGGCTTATTGTAATATAGCTGCTAATAAACCTTTTAAATTAACTGATTTTTCCTTATTTTTCTTTTTAAAAATTCCTTGCGTGGTTTTGGTAACGGCTTCTTGTGCAGCGCATGGGGTGGTTTGGTCTCTCTGTACTTTCTCCAGCTGGTGAATACTCTTGGCCTGTGGCTGGCTCTGTATATGTGGAAGAGAAGCCGAGGAGGTTTTGGGAGCCTGGGTACTCCTGGTGTAACACAGTCACGTAAGAGTCTTCACGTACCTTCACCTGAAGATGCAAACCAGTTTGTGGATTTGGCAAATCATTAATGCTGCTGTGAAAGTGGTAGTGGCACTTTGTTCAAGGTAACAGGTTTTTATGCTGGGACCTGATCTTCAATGCTTGTGAGTGCTGCAGCCCTTTCAATTCCAGCACTAGTTCTTGAAAATAACCACTGCCTATTTAGTTTGGATTTTGGCTTTTTATCCAGGTGAGCAAGATTTCGTATTTATTATTTGCAAGAAGGATAACACCTCTTGCAGCAGGTTGCCAGTTGCACGAAACACCCCTTTAGGGGAACGTCATTGCTGTGTAATTTCTAGGGAGCTTTTGAAATACCAGCCATCGCTTTTCAGTTGATGGGCTGTGAGCGATTCACAAGCGACGGGGAAGGGAATGGATCACATGAAGCAATGTCAGGGCACCAGGGAGTTCTGGTCTCCGGGTTGCTAATGAGATGAAAATGGGTTAGTATTAGTAGGGCTGTATTTTTTTACAGCAGAGGTACAATGGTTTAGTTTTCAGGGAGAGGACTTGAGAGCTGTGCCGTGCAGCGTGCCCTTTGCATGACACTCCTGTACAAATTGCAAACGGGTGTAGGCAGAAATCACGAAGTGAAATCCTTCAGCAACCCAAGACTTCCCTTACTTCTAATTTTTTATTTATTTTTTTTCTTTTTTTTTTTAAAAACACAAAGTTCTGCTGACAGGCTTAGATCATTTAAGCCTCTCGACATATTCTTCTAATTCACATATATAGCAAATTTAGAACAGCTTTCATTTGTGGGTAAAAATTGCACTTAAGTTACTCCAGGACAGCTCAGCTTTGTTTCTCTCCCTGTCTCTTTCTAGAGTTGGACAGGTTCCTATGGGTAGACGGGGAGGAGATGTCTCAGACACACCATTTAGGTTGTTTGACTTTAGGAGTCACCATCTGCTGCGATCCGAGGGCGGTTCATCACTGCAAGTGGAGAGTCCGATAATGGCACTGTGTAAGTGTTTCAAAGGCTTGATTTTTGTCAGAAATCAAAATCTCTCTTGGGTAAGAGAGGAATACCCTTTGCAGCAGGAAAAGTTGAAATATATAACTGATAGGTGCTTTAGCCCTGCAGGGTGGAAGCATTTGTCACTTGTGCTGGATCATCTCAAAGGATGAAGGTAGAAGTATCACATGTGGTTGCCCTGGTCTCCAGAGGTTGGACCTCACAAGGCTGGGTTCTAACTCCAGAGGAGAAATGGCAGCCTACAAATAAATGAAGGGGATTCTTGATTACTTCACTGTCACTTGTAACTTTTTTTTTTTTTTGACAGCTTATTTTAGGGTGGAAAACGCAGTGGTTAAATAGTCTCCTTGCACTGCAGGGAATGAAAACTAAAGACACAACAGCATGCGTTTGCTTTAGACCCTCTAGACTGGAAGAAGAGAGGGAGAATGTGGTTTTATTTTCCCCTTGCCAGTTCGAAGGTATTTTAGACCAGGAAAATAAATTCCCCAGATAGCCAAGTATTTTTTTAAACAAAATAGAGAAACTAGTACCTGTAGTATTCTTGGATGCTATGAAGGAAAATGGTGGTTTCATTGTCACGGGCTGGGGAAAATGACAATGTAAAGGCTATAGCATTGCATGAGAACTGCAGCAAAAAACCTGCTCGCCCTTGCTGTCAGCCGATGTGCGAAGGGAAACCACTGCAAATGATTAAAAGTCCTTTAAAAGTCCGCAGTTCACTGGCTGCATGTGCGCAGGGCAGTGGCACTCTAAAAGATGTCATTACAGTGCAGAGCGAAGGCGGAGCTAATTTTCATGCTGTTGGTACATTTGAGGAGGCTTGCTAACTTCCATCGATGGAAGATGCAACATATAGTAGATGAAAAAATTTCTGCTGGAAGTAACTATATTTTTGCGGGATTTTTCCTACTGTGCAAATAGAATAGATAGACATAAATCATGCCAGTGCTCATAAAATAAAGCTTGCAATGATCTTCAGATGGGAACTGAACTCGGTCTGGGCATCATGTGATGGATTTCACACGCAGCTGGATGGTTTGTGTAACTGGGATGGTGGGAGACCTCTAGGCTGTGAATAATCCAGGGACTGTGGCTCATCAGCCATCTCACTTAACGAAGATTAAGCTGGCACAAGATACTGAGGGCAGTGTTTAGTGAGTGTTTGCCGTGTGGCATTAGTTTTGTGTCTATTTTTTCTTGTAAAATTATGATTATCTTACAAATGGATGGCATGTTCTGAAGCAGGTGCTTGGCCTAGCACCGGGACACTGTGCAGAGGGTGTGTGTGTAAGGCTGGGGATAAGCCTATTGGGGCAGGGGTGGGGATGGGGCCTCCCTTACCTTAAAATAAATAATGAAAGCTGCAGCACGAGGTGCTAAAACAGGGGTGCAGCAGCCTGCTTTTGTGCCTTTTCCTGGTCCCTTGTGAGTTTCCTGGCTGGTGAATTTTTTTTTCTTGCATGCAGCTGGATGTACGTTGAATGTAATGTGCAAAAGGGTTAAGGAGGAGGGGAAAAAACCCACAACCCAAATCGTTCTTTTTTGTGGACTTTGAAGCCTGAAACATCAGAAAAAAGTGGCTGTTACATGTAACTGAGCACCCCTCTTTCTGGAAGCACAGCTTTGCATGTGCCTGCTGTCTTCCCTATGCTTTCAGCTTGTGCCTGGGCTAGCATGCTGTGTAGTAGACCCCCTTCGTAGAGGAGGGTAGAAAATGGGCTAAAAGCTCATGGAAGTATCTGAGGGAAGTGGATGCTCGGTGGTACCTGCTTTTCTGGCTGTAGCTCACTTCAGCAATTGAAATTATATCAGCTGCCCGCGGTCCTGCTTGGTGCTGCTTGGGACCCTCTGCTGGGGTTGGGAGCTTATTTTGGGGTGGAAAACATAGGAAAAGGGAGGGTAAATGTGGCTGCTCTGCTTTGCAGACCACTTGGGTTTTCAACAGCCCTAATTTTTAGCCTAATCCCAGAAACACAATACAGATTGCAGCTCTGAATTAATGCACCCTTAGGAGCCCCAGCTGCAGTTTCTCTAAATACAGGCTTACATTGTTATAACTGTTGCAGAGTGAGTTTCCCAGCACTCCCTATTGCATGTAATGGTTGTCTGAGCTTGCTGTGGATTCTGGCTTCAAGCTTTTCCTCCTCACTTGTAACTTCTGCCATCAGTGAGAATTTGTAGTAGGAAACCCGCAGCAGCAGTAGTTTAGCTTGAAAGACCGATTAATAAATTCCTTGGTTTAGCAATTACTTTAATATGGAGAAAGCATCGCCTTGCCTCCCTCGGTGCCTTATAGGGCTGCTTTTTAACATCCCAGCCCCTGCAAGAAGCGCTAGGGAGATGTATGTCTGCAAGGTTGAGCTACCGTCGAGTGCTACCGTCTTTGCTTGGATCAGGAAGACCGATGCAACTCAGCGCTCCTCTGGAGCGTCTCCCTTTGCTTTACACGGCATGGGAACTAAGTGAGTGGGAGCATCGCACCATCCTGCTGGAAAAGCTGGGCGAGAGCCTGTGTCTGAGGCCAGCTGCTGCAGCCACCGCTGGCAGCGGGCACGGGTGGTTGTGGTCCTACTTCGGAGCAGGGACTTGCTCATCAGCTGATGGATGCTGTAGGGAAGAGGCTACAGAAGGGGAGCAACGAGGAGGTTGTCCATGCGTAGACTCCAGCTGTAACAGGGTCATCTCCATAATTACTGTCTGAGGGCAGGATTTTCCTTAGTTGCATTGACGCTGATAAGAACTCTTTGGAAACTGCTGCCACGGAGAGACGAAACCGCTGCACCCGTCTGTCCTTCTCTTCCCTCCAGTTCTGTCAAAACCCCAATCAATGCTAACAATTCTTGTACGTCCTAATCCTTACTGCCTTCTTAGCGCTTTGCCTGTGGCAGCCGGGTGAGATAGGTGTGTGCCATCCCTCACTTGGTGGGCAGAAGCACTGATGCGGGGGGGGGGCTTGGGGGGCAGCGAGGGAAGCCGGTGATGTCTGGGATTCGAGATAAGGAGCTCCTGGCTTTGACAGGGCTGGAAGGATGCTGCCGGTTACGAGGTGCAAACAACCTTAGCCCTCTCCGCCTTCCAGGGGAGCCTGGCGGATGCTGATGCTCCTTTTCATTGCTAACCTTTTTTTTTTCAGCCCCTCTTAACACTGTTTGTAGTTCTGCTAAGCCATAAAACAAGCGCCCTGGGAGTTCTCCTTATAAGCAGACAGCAGTATAAACAAACACCCCATACCGTTCTCCTGGCGCTCCAGCCTTGAGGAGTCTTGTTTTCAGCTCTGACCCCACAACCTTTCCTCTGGTTGGCAGCGTGCTGGCGTTGACAGTTCGAATGGTTCAGCCAGAGTTGAAAGATAATTGCTGGAGGAGCAGCGGCTGGGATGGTATGTGTTATTCAGCAGGACCCCCTTGAGGCGAAGCTTTGAATCTGGTGCACATTTCAAAGCATGTGTTAAACTTTATGTGATACTGATTAAAACGGAGGGCTTCGGGGTGAATTGGCAGGGCCCCGCAATTGCATCTGCCAAATGACATGCAAAGAAATGTCTTGCTACAATATAGGGCTTGAGTACTTGTCTCAGCAGAATCAGGCTCTGAAAGGGGGAAAGCCTTGCTGGGGCGTTCTTCCTACATGGTGCACACACACGAGCGCTTATAGGTCCTGTGTGAGCCCTCTGCTCATATGGTATTTTCATTTAAAGCCTTTTTGTTTTCAAACCCATATGGAAATAATACTGCCTTCCCCCCCCCCACCCCATCATGTCCCTCAACTTTTTGTTTCCACGGAGCAGATGTAAAAAAGCGAGGGAATAAATGAAAGCAGGTACCATCAAACCCTGGCTCAGTCCGAGTGAGCAAGATATACGTGCCAGCCCAGGGATGCAGCGACATTGGGCGCTCAGTCACTGCAGACAGCAGGCGATGGAAGGAGCTCCAACACCACCATGGTTCTGTATCTTCAGTGAGAATGTGGTTTGGTGTATCACTGATACAGTTTGGTTTTTTATTCATGTGTGTTGGTGGTGCTTTAATAACTACTTCCAGAACTGTCCTCTCAGATGCACAAGAGGTTATTTTTATTTTCATTTTCGAGATGACACTGCTTTATGGGGTGTTCACTTGGACCAAGCTCACCTGTGCCTTAGCTGCAAAATTGGAAAGAAAATGTGGGTCCTGATGTTTTCCCATTCCTGCTGTTACACACATCCTCTTTCTATGCACTGCACAGCACAACCTGGGTAACTCTTGCTGCCTCAAGAGTCTTGCAAAACTCAGCAATTACTAAAAAAAAAAAAACCCTCAAAAATGGATACGGGTGGATGGGAGCACTCTGGTGCCTTTTTGAGATAAGCCTGATAGGCTGTATGAATTTTTTCTGGTGCTGCAAGTGTGCAGCTGTGTGCTTTAGCAGAAGTGGTAGCAGAGGGCAAGGAGCCTTCCTGTGCCTTAGTCAAATTTTGGGAAGGGTTTAAGAAGCAATTGTAGTAGGGGAAAAAAAAAAAGAAAAAAAAAGATACTGGGAAAATGAAGAGGAAGAGCTGTGAAATGCAGCGTGCCAGAACATGTTTTCTGTGTGCGTGCACCTGTGATGCAGCGGGTGGGTGACACAGGCGGGCGGTGAGCAGGAAAGTGCCTGTAGGTTTTGGGGCAGCATCCGCTGCTGTATGCGGAGAAGTAGGACAAAGATGTGCCTGTAGATGTTATCGCTTAAAACGTTTCCCTAAATCAGAGAGGCCAAGCGAGTTGGCTCCCATTAACCTTACGGTGCTTTTGTGTGCAGGTAGAACTGGTTGACTTGCTTTCCAGCTGCTTTTCCACTCGTACGCTGATTTACATACATCCTATGCCAGCTTCCTCCTTTGTTTGCCCATTAAAAATAAACAGAGCCTTCCTTCTTGGAGTATCTTGTGCTCCAGGGTGTGTTGTGTTTTTTTTTTTTTTTTTTTTTGGGGGGGGGTTTTTTTTTGTTGTTTTTTTTGTGGGGGTTTTTTTTTTTTTTTTTTTTTTTTTTTGTTTTTGTTTTTTAAGCTTCCAGTAGCTTTTTTGAAGCTGTTCAGAAGCCGTTCCCCTTTGGCGTTGGGCGTCAGTGTTTCCAGTCAATGATAGAAACACTTTCCAGTAAGAGCAAACGCTGAGTGTTTGGGGTTTGCTGGGGATTGTCAGTGTTTCTAGTGCCTAGTCCTTGGGTACTTCTGGTGATTGCAGCTTTGTACATTTTAATTGTGACTTTGAGCAACTGTGTCATTCTCTTTTAGGAGAACATGACCAAGAAGTTTCAGAAAGGCCCAGATTACTTCAAGGAAGGATATCTATAGTGGAAAACAGTTTTTACCGCATGAGCTGTTTTGGAGTTGTATAAGATGGGATATGTGAACGCCAGCTGATGCGGCACATTGAGTGGAACTGTATTTATTCTTCAAATAACTTTGTTGTCCCTCCTGTTAACTTTCCCACTGCTAGCCAATACAATCTTTTCCATTGGCCAGTGGTTCTGTGAATGTTCACGTCTTCTGGTTTCTTCTTGTTCTCAGTACTGTTTTTCCTTCTTTCCAACATAATTCTGATTAGCTTTTTGCTGTCCTGTTTTGCTGCTTTGCCTACTTCTAGCCTCTTTTATTTCTTTCTGGCCATGTTTCATTAAAACATGCAAAATTCATTGCTGTCTTGTCATCTTCACTAGTGAGAACTTGATGAACTTGGCGATGGTGGAAGTGTGACAGCATGGAAAAAAGTTGTATGAATTTTTCATCTCTGTATTTTAGTTAACTTTATTCTGCGGTGTCTGTGACTGGAGAGGGCCGAGACCTGTCTGTGAAGCTACTGAGGTCTGCCCAACCTCACAGGTGTATTTCTTTTTTGGCGGCGAGGGCTGTTTTGTCTCCAGGTATTTTGTGGTTGACTACAACTGACAAGGTAGCCAGATCAACTCTGTGCACCCAGTAGTAACTTAATGTGATGATACCTTGTCCTCAGTGCTGCCATCTTACAGCATTGCAGATGTTGCATAAAGAAAGAAAATAACAACAACAACAGAATTAATGAGTTTTGATCCAACCTAGATTGTGATCAACTGGGCACAAGGACTGCTCTTGTTTTGCATGCTGGGCAGTGTGCGTGGTGTCTCCTCCCATCCCTTCCTGGGTTCGGCAGAATTGCATATGGTCGTACAGGAATTTTGTGGATTGTCTCTGGATTACTGCTCAGCGTGTTTAGGTTTGCAGAAGTCTTCTACGACCCGTTTGCTGGGTCGGGGGCTAGTCATGCGGACAGGTTATTGCATGGCAGCTGGTTCAGGAAAACTGATGACTTTGCATTAACTTGCTGATGTGCCTGAGCCTTGTGATCCGAAAGCCAGATCCCCATCTCCACGATGCTGTAGGTGAACTGTGTTGCCATTTGATTTCATACCTCTGTCTCTGAAATGTTGGGCGTCTGGGGTATTGAGGCATATTTAACTGCTACTAGTAAATCTGCGACCACCTTAGCCGAGAGCCCTGCATGGGAGCTCTGAGGAGCGTCCTGCTGCTGCTGTTCCCCATCAACCTCTCCTGTGAACTTACCAGAAGTCCATTGGCAGAGTAAAAGCTATAGATGCTTTTTGTTACTTGAAGTATTTTCCTTATAAAATGCTGGCAAGTGTAGTGACATAAGTGGATCATTGAAATATTAATGAACAGATTTGTAGGGAAAGGGAATTCATGTTCTCTGGATCAAAGAAATTTGCTGTATATTAATTTGATGTATTTACAAGTTCAAATGCTTTCTAAATGTCTTCTTGTGCTGTTTCTGTTAGCAACGAATGTGAGTGTTTTTAATAACCTTTTATTTGTAACAAAGCTGGCAGAAATGTTTTCTGTTTTACTTCAGAGTTGGTGGCATTGCCTTCAAGCGGTCTCTGGCCTTGGAGGTTGAGTTAACCCCTTAGTATCTGACGATATAGTACCCATGCCAGACATGTAATATCTAGAAGCACTTGGCACAGACTGCAAGAAATCTGGTTTAGTTCTTGAGAGCCCAATATTTGACATGCAATTAAAAGGCTATGAGCTTTGCTAACTCTTATAAATTTCTTTTGCAAGTGTGGCTGTTAAAGTCCAGTTTTATTAGCCACCTTTGCACACTTTATTTTTTAAATAGGGACATTGGCCCTATAAATCTGACTTTTTAAAATTTAATGTATCAGATGTTATTGAAGTATCTTTACAGTGCTGTGCTGTTGTTGCAGCTGCAGCTTTGATAGCTTATGTTTGCAGCTACTGCAGATCTAATTTTGTACGTGAGCTTGTGTGGGGGGCATGTATGCATACGCACAGAAATACGGTTTATGATATTCCCAGTGAAGCATCTGCAGGCGGAATTGGACAGGACATGGTGTTTAGGGCAAGAAGCCATCCCTGAGCTTCAGAAACTGTACACGGATCTAGAGGGTTGAAGCAGCCTTTAACCTTTCAACTGATCTGTTTTCAGACATCTTGTAGCCTGGAACAAAACAAAACCAAGCCTCCATGATGCTGCAGTCCCATTTATCGCAATGAAATTTCAACCAAGATGATTTTCAGAGAACATAAGATCATTTGGGTTGGAAGAGGAGAGGTCCGTCCAGGGAGGTCTCTAGTCCAGCCTCCCGCTCAAAACAGGTCAGAGTTTTAGGTCAGGCCAGGTTTCTCAGGGTTTTATCTTGTAAATCTCCAAGGATGGAGGCTGCAGAATATCTGGGCAACCTGTTTTTTCATTATATCCAGTAGGAACTGCTCTTGTTTTGTTTACGCTTGTTTTAAGTCCTCCTCCTACCATACACCATTGTGAAGAGTCTGTCTCCATCTTCTTGATGACCTTCTCGTAGGCATTGAAGGTGGCTATCAGGCCACCCTGAAGCCTTCTCCAGGCTGCCTAGCCCCTGACCCATGTTAGTGGTCTCCACCCGACACATCTGCTTGATGCGATCCTTGTCCTGGGGAGCCCCAACTGAGACCACATCTGGAATAGTGTGCTAACGAGTGCTGAGGTCCTTGGGATGTGATAAATGAGCCCTTCTGGTGACATTTCCGAGGGCTGCATCATGTAGCTCTTTCCCCTGGCTCTGAGTCCCTAGCCAAAGGATGCTCAGATTTTTGTTATGCTTTTAGTTAGTATTTTCTCTGGTTTTGGTGGGTTCTCTTTTGGGACTGCAACTACCTTTGTGCTGTTGCCCTTCTGGCAAGGAGATGGCCCTAACAGCCTGTAGGCTGAGTAGTTTTTGGGTGCTTGGGGAATATGTGAATGTAGCTGTAGAAGACTCCCTGTGGTGCTGCGCTGGTGAACCTTATGCAGGATAGATGCCCTGCTTTGTGCTGCTGGGGTGAAGCTCGTGCAAAGCACCAGGACCTGCCTGCCCCATCATGGTCAAGGACTCATGGTGAGAAGCTTTGGGCGTTGGCTTGGGGATGGTGCTGGAAGTCACACTTGCCCATCCCATGAGCTTTGTGTGCTGGGCCTCAGATGGGGAGATCCTTGCATGATATCATTGTCCTGGAATGCAAACTTATCCGATCCAGCGAGACTTGAATCAGCTCTCCCGCGAGCACAAACAATAAAAATTGGTCTCCCGCAGAGGGATGATGGGATTTATTGTGGCTGCACGTGGCCCAGGTCTGGCTCTTGCTCGCCTGTTTTATAGAAACCTCTAAAATGTGAGAGCACTACCAGGTGTCCCGAGGCATTCAGTCTTAATTCTGAAACTTTCTGTGGGACTACGGCCAAGGACTGGACACCACACTGGAGGCAATCTCATAAGCGTCGTCTTTTTTATATGAAGCCCAGCTAACTGTGTTGTGTGTCGTCTTCAGCTGCTGTCCATGTATTACGTGGCACTCTACGCTGGTCTGCAAAGATCTGCCCTGACCTTAGAGTCCATTTGAGGTATAATTTTATGCTGTGCTTTTTTTTAATGTAAATACAGGCATAACTAGTTAGCTGTTGCAGCTGACTGAAACTTTTTGTCTTGCTTTTAACAGCGTGGTGGCTCCTGGCTAATAGCGCTTATGGGGCTTTAGTATCTAAGCTATGATACCGCAGTTTTTCATATATGCTAAATGGCTTTTTTGGGGTGCTTTTCCCCAGAACTACAGATTTCAGGTGTCACGTCCTCTTCTCTTCCCGTGCCAGTAATAAAACCTGCTTGTGTGACGTGGTTTTTAAATACTAATAATTTCCTCCTAGGCAGAGACCTTATGTACTGAGCATCAGCTGGGCTGGGGAAAATTAGCTTTTCTGCCTTATAAACCCCTGTGAACAGTTGTTGCTGATAGAAATGTTGACAGACCCCCTTGCTTGGCGGTCTGCATGGTGCCACTGGAATGAAATATCAATAGTCTGTACATGGGTGGGACAGCTTGTATACAGCTGAGCTTTGCAGTCTTTATCACAAACAAACAAGTCTTTGGAAACATTCACTGATTTTCTGCCCCCAAGTATTTATTTGTTTTTCTCCCTTTTAAGCCAAATTCTTGTCACTTACTGCTTCCTGGACCCAATGATTTCTGATTGACTTAAAAAATAATAATAATAAAAAAATATGCTGTGTAGATTAAGCTGCTGAAATGCCTTCAAGGCGTTGTTTATAGGTCTATGTTCTTTCTTTGCTGAGAGAAAGTGAGCACTTTAATGTCTTCCATATTTCACAAATCTCTCAGGCTTGGATACAAAGTGCTGTGGCATTTGAAGATGCTTTTTGCTGCTTTTAGGGAGAGACTGATGGAAATGTTGGCAGACATGGCTCTGATTCTGCCTCTTAAGGTAAGTGTAATGTGTCTGAAAGGTTCAAGATCAACACTGTTGGAAGCTGAAGACCTTGGAGCTGCAGCATGTGCTGTAGATGAGTTATGCTCTGGAGGGAGTGTTTTTTGGGGGAATGGGGGGTGAGAAGGAATAAGCTTTGCAGCCTGGGCAGGCTCTAAGGAGACCAGCTATTTCTGAAGCCTTAGAAACATGGTTTGGTTCCATTTTGCCTTATAAAGCTCTACTGCAGTGTGCAGGTCGCTGGTGCTCCAGCTATAACCTTCTACCATCTCCATGGACAAGTAGGAAACACGTGCTATGACGGAGCTGCCAGTAACGGCTTGTCAGTCCTCAGCTTTCCCCTGTGAATGGAGGCTTCACGATCACCTCATCCTTGTATCCCTACAGGTTCTCTCTGTTGATGAAGCTTGTGGCATAATTCATGTTCCTGGCCACTTCTGTTTAATTTCCAAGTGATGGTGGTTGAACGTGAACGGTTAACCTTCTCTGCAGAGCCTCAGAAGTGAAACCCTGTGGCTTACCAACTTCTGTAAGACCACCATTCCTATTATTTATTCAGTTGTCCTTCTACAGCTGACTGAAATGCTCTTTTGGAACAGAGGGCTTCTTAGTTGGTGTCCCTTTGTCCTTTCTCCTTCACCATCCCCCTTGCGAGAGGCACCCATGTGAGGCCAGTCCTTGAGGGACACATCAGCACGCTTTGTGGTCGGGGGTGCTGATACTGCATTGGTCTGGCGGGTTGCTTATATACCATTTGATTTTTTTTCTAGCCCTGTGGAGTATTTAGGCTTTGATCATAGTCTTATGCTGGGAAACAAATGAGATACTGCTAACATTGACATCCTAAAAGCTTCTTTCCTTGTTCTTCCATTTATTGGATGCTATATTAGTGTAATGTAGTGGCTATAGGCTGTTCTTACAGGTGACAACATGAATCCAGTGTTTGCTTCCTTTTTGCATCTGTCTGGTTCTCTTTAATGACTTAGGTTGGCAGTGAGGTGAGATTTGGGTATGAGAACGCCTGGTAAGTGGTAGATGAGCTGCAGGTGTTTAACAGCACAGTATGTATGTGGTAGTAGCTGCTTATGACACGTTGGCTCTAGAATAGATTAATGTCTGATTTTTTTAATGTTGACAGTTGACGTTTTTGCTTCCTATCTGACCTAATGATTCTTTATACGCTGGGAGGTGGAGGAAGAGTTGGAAGAGAAGTGGCAGATAATACATTCTATGTTTTTAGTCATAACTTAGATACAGGCATACTGGTTTTGCTCTTCCAGGTTTCTTTGCTTTAGGGAACCTGAAGAAGGATTCTTCATAGGCTCAGTACGTCTTTAGTGTATATAGGTTGGACTTTGCATGTGATTGCCCTTTACAAGGGGAGTACATGCTCTACTTCTGGTGGGCACCTCTTTCTCTCCAGGCCTTCCCATGTCATCAGAGAGAAGCAGAAGATCATTCCATGGACAGAAACAAGTGCAACTTCAGTCAAGTTCCTTAATGGCCAATAAATAAGCGGTGATTTCTTCAGTTGTTCTGAATTCCACAGATACTCGGAAGGGATAGATAGCCTGTCAGTGAAGTGTTGTCTCCCATGCTCTGCTGCTGTCTTGCTGTCTTACCATGGACACGTAGTTGACATCCAGAAGTTCAGAAGGATGTCATGGTCTGATGTACAGATGAGGAGCTGATGTGATTTCCATGTTTGTAACATCTCTGAAGCTGATGCTCTGGTGATGGAGGCTATATGAGGATTTAAGCAAGAGTCTGTTGACATTGCTTATCTGTCAGAATTATGTAGTTGTTATGTAGCTCCAAAATAATGAATACATTCCGTAAATTAAAATTACATCTGTCACTTTTAGTATCTCTATGCCAGCACATATTAACTCCTGCTGAAGCTTTCTTTAATGCAGTTTTTGCATACGAGTTGACCTCAGGATTCTTGCACGGATTCGTGTTCTTTCTCCATGGTGTGTTTCTTTGCGTGGCACAGGATATGTTAGATGCAATATATGTGCTGCCACTAA
The DNA here is from genome assembly GCA_013401275.1 of Pandion haliaetus. Classification (NCBI taxonomy): domain Eukaryota; kingdom Metazoa; phylum Chordata; class Aves; order Accipitriformes; family Pandionidae; genus Pandion; species Pandion haliaetus. Next base: position 248,834 of record VYZV01014792.1, on the reverse strand, counting down.
AAGCATAGAAATTATCTAAATGAGACGTTTTCAATTTTATAGCAGTCATTAGGCTTGAGTGTAAGTGCTGTAGTTTTTTCAAGTTTCAGGGAACTTCCATTCCACTAAAAAAAAAAAAGAAATATATTTTTAACTGGTGGCCACTTTATGGTAGAACAGAACAAAAATCTGGGGAAAGGCACGTGTAGGGGTATGTCTGGGACTGAGGCCGAATTGTATGAAATGTTGTAATAGCAGCTTTGGGAGAGGAGTTTGCGATAATGGGCCTTTCGGAGTTTCAGATTTCTGGGTAATTTTGTGTAAATTTGACAGTTGTATGTACAAGTTCAGCCTTGTAACATCCAGTACCTGGGCAGGGGATGGGGGAGTAGGAATAGGAGAGGGGAGGAGTTCCACAGCTAATTTCCCATCTTGGCATCGGACTGGATCCTAAAGAAAATCCCTTTGAACTGAAGAAATCCCTTTTTGACTAATTTGCCTGGAGCAGAAACGTAAGGGCGCTCTGGAATGGCGTGGCTCAGGGTTGCTCTACCCACCAAGGGGTCATCTCAGATTATTAACGCTCCTAGTCAAGAAGTTGGGATTTTGATCGGTCCTAATAAACCAGTAATGCTTCCTTTTTTTGCATTCTAGAAATCACCAGCCTGAAATCCTCTCGTTAAGAAATTCCACCTGAACAAATCTGACTTATATACAGAAATAGAGGAGTTACCAAAGCTAGAGCAGAGGGAGCCCATCTGAACTCGTGGTCTTGGCGTCCCTGACGGGGCCTGGGGTTGTTCTCACGGGAGGTGCTCTGACCTTGATCCTGTGCTGAAAAAGAGTGATTTGACAGATGAGTTTTGCCCCAAAAACGTGTCTTCAGCAAAGCAAGTAAACAACATTCCCACCACAGATGAGGACGTGCTGCTCTAGGACTTCAAAGTCTATACAGAGCGAGACCGCTGCTGTAAAAGCACATGGGGTGGGTTTTTCTTTGGAGTGATAATTAGATCTGCTAATCATACTCAATTCTTCAGACTTTCAGAGTTGGTTTTGTGCAGGTAGCCAGATGCTGATTGCTGTTGACTTCTGATCCCGTAAAACTGTGATCAAACAGCTGGAAACAATTGAAAGAAAGTCCATGTTCTTTTGTTTAACGAGACAAAGCCTATTGTGTGCTAGAGCAGTGCATGAAAGATGGTCTGTACTGTACCGAGGGACAAAGGGCTGAGCACTTCATTTGAAAAATTACTTTCCCAGACAAAAGACCAAACCATTGAAACAAATGTGACGTGCAAGTTGAAATTGTTCTCTGGTATGCAGGGGATAGAGCGTACGATGTTTTGCTGACATCTGCATCCAACCGGGTGTGCTTGAATAGGTATTGAAAGTGCCTTTTTCTAAAGAAAGTACTTTGTAGTGTTGGAGCCGTCCTTTTAGTGCCTGCTTGAAAAGTACGCTCTGGGTTCATGGATGCCAGAGTATCCTTTTCTGAAAGATCAGAATGAGTTGTAATATGATAAAAATTAGCAGCATGTTCCTCTCTCCTCTGAGTCAGGGAGCAGAGCAAATGCCAATCAGAGAAGCTTTCGGATTTTGGAACTCCTTAAAAAAAAAAAAACCAGAAGTGAAAAAAAAAAAAAAAAAGAGCATGCCTGCATCTCTGCCCTTTACTTGTTCTCTATCCACTTGCACAAAGCTGCCTTGCTTGCAGGAGTGCCATGCTTGTCCCTTTTTGCCCCACACAGGTCAGCAGGATTCACCTCTTCCTGCGTGCTAAGTATTTTGATACTCCTTCGCACCCCTCCCAAAGCTCTTGTTTTTACCATGATTCCTTTCTAAATTGCTCTCGCAGTTGTCAGTGTCCTTCACTTGTCCTGTAGGTCATCCAGACCTATATACGTGCATGGAGAGGGGATCACAGTTGTCTGGCTGTCGTCTGGGTCACTTGGGTGCCACTTGCCACGTGGAAGCTGGCTAGCTCTGTTACCAGGGTGCCGTTTCTCAGTGGTGAGACATGTTTTGGACGGGGCATAACACTGCGGTCACAACTGCACATCTTGTGGAGTGGACAGAGTGAATATGGCTGTCTGGAGCCATCCATGTAACCTTCTTCTGAGTTTGCTTATAGCACTGAGGTGCCAATTTTGGGGCATGTACACTGAAGTTTTGTGGGGCTTCATGTTTGATGATCTCCCCTAAGAAATACTTTTTGATCCCTGTTTGGCTATGGGAATCCTGTATTTCATAGGCTTGATGGTTGTCACAACCATATGATTCTTTGTTTCTAAGTGCATTTGAGGCTTAGAGTGTGAAAAATACAATTTCACCAGAAATTTTCATGTGCAGTGAGATTTAACTGTAGGAGAAAGGGCTGTAATGAAATTGTGCTGTTGGGATTTTGCTATGGAAGGGGTTGCATAAAAGTGGAGCGTGAGACTGCCACTGTGTATTATTAATTTGGTGTGTGCACGCTCTTGTTTTTGAAGGGCAGAGTTATACTTCCAGCATTTTTGCTCTCTTGCTCTGACTTTACTAGTCCCAGTGTTTGACAGGCTGATCTGAGGCTTTAGCTGTTGGAAACCACTTCAATGGGTCCTGTGAGCTATAAAGATTATCTAAGTAGGGGCCCAAGGAACTCTCAAAACTTGAGCAATCAATCCCTTATGTACCGTTTCACTGGAGATTGAGGACTAAAGGCTTTCCTTGACTGACTTCTCAGACTGAACCAAACTATTTTTTTTTTTTTAAAACCAATTTAAAAATCATTGTTCCTTTTAAGTTAAGGACATAGCGAAGGGCGCTGGGAACAGAAAGCCTTGAGACCTGAAGTTGGAAGCAAACATGGGCTTTGTATTAGAGGCGTGATATATCTGATGAACTTGACTGCCTTGCTGGTAGCTCTAGGTTTTACACCCATCTGATGGTCATTTTTTATCGTGGTTTCTCTTTCCCTCCTTATGTTTCTGAGACGCCAGCTCACTTCTCCGTTGTTTTCCCAGACTTGTCAAGAAGCTTTGCTCAAACCTTGGCTCCCGTCATTTTGGATATTGCAAAATGAGGGAGCAGCCACAGCAGATTGGGCCAGAAGTCTCTTAATTACAGCTTCCACTGGTCATAAGCTTCCCATTAAGATAAGCAGCAGGAACTGTTGATATTTATATTGCAATAATGCATCTTATCGGCCAACTTGTTTGGGGCTGTTAACTGCAGAGACAGCATGGAGTGCCAAGGGGAGGGGAGGTCTTGCTTGCTGTCAAACACTTGCTGTGTACATGAGCAAGGAAAGCGTGAAAGTGAGGAAAGCATGAGAGTCAGGAGTGCATCTGCTGGGGCAAGTGGGCTTCTGCTGAGTGCAAAATAGGATTATTGCAATAAAAGGGCTTTTGTGCCTCTAGAGCCACTTGCATGGCTGTTGCGTGTGATTCAGCCACGTTTAGATTCTTGGCAGGCCTAATTACAAGGGATTAATGGTGATGGGTACCCAAGGAGAGCCTTTAGAAGTGCTGTAGCTGAAGCAAAGGCTGCAGAATAAGTTTGTGTTATTAGATGCTGGAGAACCTGTGGGTGAGGATTTCTGCAATTACACTGCTGCAGCAGCTGGGGCTCATCCTCCTTAGGCACCAAAATCCATGAGCCACGAGACTAAAATCCTTTAGAAACAGTCTTACCAGCTCTGATAGTCACCAAATTCTTCATTTATTTTGTTTTCATCCCTGTTAATTTCATTAGAGACTGGTGCTTAAGTTCTGAAGTAGGCAGTTTAATATTCCTTCCAGGTTTTCCTTGCTTTGGCACATCTCGTGTCTCTCCTCTGTGATCTCTGTTGCTGTAACTCATCTTTTCCAGTTTTTTGAAAAGAGGGGGGGCCCACAGTTTTCCCATTTAGATGGTGAAGATGAAAAAAAAGCTTTATAGAATAATTTTTGTACAATATGTCTTAAATTGGTGTTACTAATCAGTAAGGGGCAGCACTTTGTAGTGCCTGGGTAAATCTGTTCCAGGACCATGAACAGATGTGTGTTTACATTAGTGTGTTAATTTCTTATATTTGGGGAGTTCTGATCCATGGAAAAACAAACTAATGAAAGGGGTTTTTTTATTCTTTTTTTCTTTTTCTCTCTCTCCATAAATTAGAAACATTCACTTCTGAAAATTTTTTTTTTTTTGCAAAGTTAAAGGCAAAATTATGGCATTTATTATCTTGAATTTCCATGACTAGTTAATTTTGACTGTGTGTGGGTGGCTAAATAATCCTTCTGTTTCCGAAATCTTCCTGAGGAATTCTTTGTTACTGCACCGAGACAGACGCCCACTGTGGAAAGTTGAAATGGTCAACCTAAATCCTCTCCTGCCGCTGGGCGCTGGGTCGCCTGCGAGGATGACAGATAATAAGTATTTACTTAAGGGGTTTTTAATTTCCAGTGTGTTAATCCTCATCAGGACTCCTCATCTGCTCACGCTTCCAACTTTCCTGTGGAAGAAGGGAGAGACATGTGCTGGGGACACCATTTCTGTAGGGTTGAGGCTTCTGCTTTATGCAGAAGTCTTTGTGACTATAAAGAGCATCTTCTCTGCAGGTGTTGGTGGCGGAACCACCTGTAGGAATCTGCAGAGTTGTCTCCTGCTAACCCGTGCAAAGCTGTTTTGAATCGCTTTTGGCTGCAACCAAAACTACTTGCATTTTCCAAATTCATCTCTCTCTCTCTCAGTAATTTAGCTTTTTATTCTTAAGTCTTTTAGATCCCTAAGGAAGCATCAGGGATTGCTTTGCTCTTTGCCGAACTGCGGTCCTCTCTGGAGTGGACCCGGGTGGTGGCTCAGTAGCAGGACAGCCAGCAGCTGCAATGCGGTCAGGAGACACAGTCCTGGTGCTTTCCTCTCCCAGAGCAAAGGTTTGGAGGGAGGCAAAAGGTGAAGAAGTGTGAACTTCACCCCTGGATATCAGACAGCAATTGTAAGGTTGTGATGGTTGAAACCAGACTTGGGGGCTGGGGGCGGCATCCACTGGCCACCCAGGCAGCACCCCCGTAGCATGATCTGGATGGGGGCTTGAAGCACGCTGCAGCCCGATTTGGTGGCAGCTTTGAGCCATTTCATTTTTTTTTTATCCTTCAGTTAAGGATTGGGGGGGCAAATGACATCCTCTATTTGGGATTTCGTTCTGGCTAAAACAGTAATGCCCAGGAAGGCTTGCTCTTCTGCCTTCTGCACGGTCCTTTTGAAAGCTGAGGCTTTTAGGAGTTTAACATTATGAATACCTTGGGCTCAGTGGCATATGCAGAACAAATGTGAATCAAACACAAAAATAATTCCTTCAAGAATTTTATTTATTGATGTGGTAGCGCAATACTACACTGTTTACAATAGAGAGTTAAGTGGGATTTTGGGTTTGCTGGGAAGTTGACAGCTTGCGGTCCCAAGCAAAATTTCTGCCTTTTGTGGGATGAAAGAATAAAAGCTATGTTCTTGAAATGGTTATTTATAAATGATTTGAAAGTTTGTTCCCTTTCCAGGCGGGGGAGAGCCTGCCAGGATTGCGGTTACTGCAATGGTGAAATTTTGGATGTGAAAAAAAATCACAGAAGTCTGTTTGCATTAGAATAACAAGATAAAGAACCTTGTGGAGGCTTGTGGGGGACTCAAATGAAATGCAGTTGTGAACAGATTTCTCTCGCTCCCTTTCTCACGGGTAAGCCGTTGGGGATCTCGAACTGAGTCTCTGAGCAGAGGAATCACTGGAAGAACAGAGATGATTGGAGACGTGGAGCTCGGCCACAACTTTGGGAAGGGGATAGGAGGTGCTGGCAGGGAACTGGAGCAGGGCAAACCTGTGGAAATGGCCAGTCTGTGTTCTTTTTTGCTGCCATCAGTTTTTTTCTGCAGTCTCAGTTCTGTGCCAGCCTGTCCCATCCCCTCCTTGGTCACCCTCGGTATTTGCTTGCTGGCTTCCAGCCGGCTTGGCCGTGCTTGGAGGTGGTACGTGTGAACATGCAGTGCCAGCGCTTGGGGGCCAGGGATGAAATCTGTGCCCAAACGGAGAAAATAAAAAAATAACAGATTTTTTTTTTCTTCATTGTGTGTCAGAGGCTTTTGGCATAGTGCAAATTTGGTGGAGAAACAGGGCTGCTGGGCAGTGGTTGCTGCCTTCTGCATAGGACCAGGTGCAGGGAATAATGGGCACTGTAGGAAGTCAGATGCTGCTGTTGTCACATCCAGAACAGGTCCCCAGTGCCCGATGTGTCCCCATCACCACTCAGCCACGATAAACCCGATCCCGCTCAGGGATCAGTGAAGTTAACCCTGCTTTCTACTCGTGATGCAACGCAAGTGAGTAAAAGCCTGAGTTATCTATGAGGGTTTTGGCAGGGGATGACCTGGGATAACATGGACACATTTGGAGGTCTTTGCATGGAGGAAACGCTGAGGAAAGGGATCGAGTGGGTTGTGGAGCAGTTTATTGGCAATACGTGGTTTTACGGAGGTGGCGTTTTGAATTAGTCCAGTTATTGAAGGAGTAGGTGGCCTCCTCCAGATGTTCATACTGCAAGAGACAAATCTAAAGGTGAATTCCTTTTTGTGTTTAGTACATACCATGCACTAGTTCTTCAAGGTGCTGTGGTTTGCATTTGTAATGCTGACAGCAGAGGGCTGGATCCCGCAGAATGGGAATGCACTTGCTCTGTGGTAGAGATCCTTGCCTGAGATAGCATGGAGAGCAGCAAGATCCCATAACCCTGGGCAGAGTTTTGACCAGTTTTCGGAGTTTGTGGAAAGAGAAGTTGTCCAAGTGTGTGGACTTGGCAGAGGTCATGGTGTTGGATCACTGCCCTCGGTACTTTTTTCTTCTGAAGTGTTGATAATTATGCCCTCTTAGAGGGTGGCATGATTATTTTTCTCATAGGTGGCTCTTGAAAGGCTCAGTTGGGTTTCAACAACAATTTCTTGAAGTACATAAAGGCTTTCGCAGCTTTTATTTAAAAAATGAAAACATATCTGCTACTCAGTCCTCTGGTGCACATCAGCCATCAATGGCATGTGGCCCCAGGAGATGTCCTGGGATGCCGGCACGGGGGTGCAGCCTTCCACCCATGGCCCAGTGCCACTGGGCTGGCATGTGGGGCTGAAATCTCATCAGCTCAGTGGGGCGAAGGGGGACACATCTCCATCTCCTGATGTTGCAGTGGGGATGGTGTCACCCTTCCTGGAAGGTTCCTCCTCGCTCTGCTCACGTCTGCGTTCAGAGTGGATTGAGCCGGGTTTGTTTCTGGTGCTGATCAGGGTTTAGCAGGGCACCAAGTCTGGGTGAAAAAGCAAGCTGCCAGCTCCAGCCCAGCCGGGCTGTTTAATTGCTGTTGCTTTGCTTTAGACTGTGTGTTTTTTCACAGATCTATTTTGTTGCAAGCCTTGAGACTTGTATAAAATACACTGAAATGGGGAAAACCCGATGTGAAAAGAGGAGGAAAGGGTTTAGGTTTGGGTCCTGTGTGTGCCGCTGCCCTCTCCTGGGGAGTGCTTTGCTGCTCAGTAGCAAGCTGGACTTGCTCGGATCTCACACAGATTGCTACCGAATATTGGGATATTTGACCAGAAGCCTGTTGTTATGGTGTTTCCTATCTCTGCACTGCCTCGATCTCAGCGGGGAGCGTGACCTGTGCCAAGAGGACTTTGCAGTGGCAGACGCAGTGGAGTAGGGCTGGCGTTCCTCTCCTGCCCTACTTTTTCCAGCTATGGGAGTGCCTGGTCCAGCATGGTGTCCTCTAGCCTGCTCCCCCCCAGCCCCGCAAGGCTTGCTGGCCATGGCTCTGCAGCTTTGCTGGGATTAGAAGGCTCCTCTCCTCTGCTCCTTCCTCTTGGTGGGTGCAGAGTGGCCGTCCCGGTAGCAGCGCAGGCGGGGACGGAGGGCAGCGCGCGCCGGGGCTGGCAGCACCATACGGATGATTACAGGGCTCAGCGCCAGCTTGTGCTTTGATGTGATGCCATCCAACAACCTTGTGTGTATTTGGATGCTCACACCGCTGCCTTATCCGGGCATCACCGTGACTTGTCTGAACCGACACCGCTCGTCACTAGAATCCCCTCTGGCTTGGAGCAGGAGGTGCCCCTTATGTCCTCGCTGCCACGTGCGTCTCTGACGGGCCTGATGAACGAGCAGTGAGGCGGGCAGTGTGACTTCTAAGTGGCATGGGTTTGTTTTAAGTTGTGCAAGAATGCAGTGGTGTCAGATGCCAACTATTTGTTTACTTCTTTTAAGATCTAACATAATGAGTTTGTTTACAAGACTAGATAGACCAGAAGGAACCCATTTGATTATTTGGAGAACGTAATCTCTCAAACCATTGCTTATACAACAGAATGACCTGGGTAGCTTTTGCACCCTGTGGGTTGGTTTTTTTTTTTTTTTTTTTTTTAATTAAAAAAAAAAACCCACCCAACCTTAGTCTTCCAGTCCCAAAGTATAATTGTATTGTCTCATCATTTGTTGTTGATTCTCTGTTAAATTCTTGTGGATCGTTTTAAGTGTATAATTTGTGGCAATACTCTGTGTTGTGGTGGACCAAGTAAGGCATTAATAACAGTACATGTGTGGTCACTGAGGAGGTGAACAACCTGCAAAATGGGTCGGCAGTCTGGGCAAGGCTTGGAGAAAAGAGCTTTGTACAGGTTCAAGGGCAAGAGCAGCTGTGAACGGAGGTTGTTGTGTTTTCTTTTAAATGCTGAAGTGCATAACTGAATTAAAAAAACCTGTTCCCCATAATTTTTTCTGTTGTTATATTGTTGGATAATGTGAGTATGAAAATAACCCTAGCTACTGTTTGTACAGGAATATATACTGCATTTCTTATTTAAGAAATAAGGACACTAGGGATGTGCTGCTTGCAGGAATTGTTTCTTTAGCTCCCACAATTTCTGATTGCTACCTGACTGGCTTCAGAGAAGCTGTAGAAATCCTGATGAAAGTTAGGTATAGGAGGTAATCCTTTTGAGTGCTGGAGGGCTGTTGAGCCCTGATGTTCTCCTGTCTCCTAAATTGTCTGTGTGCAGCTGGATTCCCCTGTCATCCACACCTATCTGAAATCCTTTGAAGTTCTTATTTCCATCAAGTAAAACTGAGTCTGTCTGCAATGTGCCACTTGTTGCGTTTTTATTATTATTTTTTAATTTCTTCTATTTGTAAAGAATCTGAAGCCTCTCAGATTAATGGAGAACTGTCCTTGAGTTTTGGGAATGGAGCAGTTATTTTAACTCCTACTGTGTTGACATCTGTGCCCATCCTGCACTAGGACTGGACTTTGTAGGATGCCTTGGTCATCTCAATTCTTAATATATCTAGGGTCAAACGTTGCCAATATTGTTAGATCTATGGGACAAGATGGTACCCGCCCTTTGGTGTCTTTTAGGGTCTTGTCTTATGCCTCTCACTTTCCTCCTGGAGCCAAGCGATGCCACTTGCGTGGCCTGTACTACAGCTGTTGGCAGAGGGAGGCTTGGGCGCGTGGAGGCAATACCTCTCCTCCTTCCTCCTGATGAGGGGCTGCCGCTGTCCTCCTTGGGAAAGTGTCAGAGCAGAGTTGTGGTGTGTGTCTTCATCGGGGATCTGTTCTTCACTGACCCTGCATTGCGCAGGTGGATTGGAGTAGGTCATCTCCAGACCTCAGTGGTCCTATGATCTGTGGCTTGCAGGAGAGCGTTATGGGCAGTTTGTCTCTCTGCCATTGGGCAATGAATGTGGTTAGACCGCGTGGTACATGGTGGACAGGGCTGGACTGCATGGGATCTTGTGCGGGGGACCCAAGGGTGTTGTGATGGGGTTGGCAGCTGCTTGGTGTCGCATTCACATAGACTTGGGATCCTCCCACAATGTCATTGCATAGTCTGTTGCTGCTTTGTGAAGACAATGTGTGTAGGGAGGAGGAGACTCCGCCTCCAAACCCTGCTGACCCCAGGTCCAGAAGATTAAGAGTTACGGTATTGTGAGACAGTGAAATGCTCTTGCCCACTGTTGACTTGCACTCTGTTTATCCCCTTCCCGTGGCTTTTCAAAATCTCATCATCCCACACAATTGTCTGACCCTTTACTTCCCCCTTGTTCTGTTCTTCTTTTAATCCTCATGGGATGAAGCTGGAAAGCCAGTCTTTTGACTTGTTATCAAGTTACTTCGCTGATTATTGTTTATTTCTCTTATTTCTTGTTTGTTTGCTAATGTTTGCCTATTGCAGCTGCCTCTTAAATACAGAAACCTTTTCTAAGCCTTTAAATTCCTAATTGGTGGCAGGGTTGAGCTGCTATAAACCGTTGTTCTGGGGGAGCTGGCCGGTGTCCCGACGGCAGTGCGAAACGTGACTTCAGAAGAGTTGAAATTAGAGAGAGAGAATTCCCTGGTATTTATGAAATAAGAGCACTGTTTTTTTGGTTTTACTTAGGTGATGTGAGAGTAGAGAGAAGTGTTCACCACTGGCTCCTGTACCGTTTCTGCTCTGAACTTGTAAGGTTATAAACCAGAAAATACTCCTAGAGCCTGGGAAAAAAATGTCATCTGGGTTATGGCAGTCTGTGCCGATTTGGCAGGGGTGAGAGGTGGGTGGTGGGGTGTGTGAAGGTGCCTGTTTGAAGAGCACCTTTGAAGATACTTCCATCAGGAACCAGCAGTTGACCTGAAGGAGCGGGACAGCCCTTCTGGGGAGTTTGATGTAGTTTCAGACGAAGAAACACATGGTGGGAAATGCTGAGATGGAGGCGGCAGTTATGTTGAACTGGGATAGCTACGTGGACACCACTTGGCCGCTCCAGATTCTTTTTTAGGAGCTGATGTCTGTTTCTGTTTTTAATAATTGCTCCTATTGCATAATTTTAAATGTTTTCCTGTTTTGATGTCTATTAAAATTATAAATTGCAGAAAGTGACCTGGTGCAGCAGCTTGTGCACAGAGCACAAACCTAATTCCAGTGTTCAGTTACGTAACTATACATATTTATAGGTAAAATCATTCAATCGTTCTGGGTTTCTGTGTTCCCAGCAGGATTTGCCGAGGAGAAGCAAAGAGAGGTGGCAGATTGGGGAATGAGGAGTTTGTGTTTAGGAAGAGAAAGGTCAAGAAAAGACTGTAGAAAGGAGGCCAGAACAGAAGAAACCACGGCGGAGCAAAGTAAAATAAGAGAGCAGGAGTGCTGCTGTATGTTTTTGGGAAGCTCTTGCCAAACCCCAGTGTCTGTATCTCTCTTGGCTACCACCAAAGGTATCTGTGTTATAAATGAAAAACATCGACGCTGTCATTTTATTTGTCTTGGAAAAACGGTCCAAGAAGGGTTTGTTACTGTACCTTGTGTCTTGCACCCTGCTGTTTCTGATGACTTCTAGTAGCTCAGATCTTTTACCTCCAGCTTGGAAAGTAACTTTATCTCCAGCTTTCCTGGGAATTCTAACCATCTTACTCCTCTTTTTTCCCTGTCTTTGCACTACATTCTTCTTGTATCTTATACTGCAGTCTTGCAGCAAGAATTGAATTTCTTGGCATCTGAATTATAACTTACAAGCTTCTTGGAGCGGGACCAGGCAACAGTTAATATCTGCTGCAGGCATGTCTGTAGCACTTGCTGCAGAAATATCTGTAGCATTTTCTGTTATTATCTTTCATGATCAAACTTTGCACTGGAGCAGATGCAGGATGCTCGCACAGTTTTCCTGCTGGCTCTGCAGTGGGGCCATACCCTTTGGCAGAGGAGACTGGTTTCTTGACATCTTCAGCTACATCTACAGGACCACAGTCTCCGAGCATGTTTGTACAGGATTGCCCTGGCTCAGGCGCTGCAGAAGTGGTGCAGAATGTCTCTAGAGTTTGGACTGTGGGCTTGAAAATGGACTTGTGTCAACAGAGCACCACTGAAGATAATGAAACCCTGAAGGACTGACGTGGAAGATGAGACCTAGCGACCTGGCTTGGTGCTACAGACGGAATATCCTACTGCTCTTTGGTTCCTAACCTGCAATATCCATGGCCTTGTAGTCTTGCTGAGGGAGATTTGTGGCTTGAGCGTTACTGGGAACCTGGTGTGTGGGTGATGACAGCTGCAGGGGATTATATTGGAGGGACTTTAGAATTTTAAAACAGCTTTGACAAAAATGTGTGGCCAGAGAAAAGGCCCTTGCGTCCTCCTGCAGCCTTGTTGCTCAGCATTTATCCTTTTTAGTATTCCAAAAGGATAAAAAAAGAAGCTGTTCATTTAATTTCCTTCCTTTGAAGAGCCAAAACCAACAGTGTAAAAGCAGACACATGTCAGGAAAGAAGTCTTTTCAACCCCTCGCCCCCCTCTAGGAAAGACGTGATTGTTGACATTTTCCTTTGGGTTTCTGCTGTTAACCTAGCTAATCCTAAACAAGAGCAAAATTAGCAAATTAACCTCAGGACATGTTATACACATGTGTCTTACCATTGGGGAAATATAAGGCATTCTCTGCAGAAGTGCTATTTTTAAGAGCAGCGTGCGGAGTGACACAGCTGGGGAAAAGTTGCTCTTTGCCGGCTGTGGCAGGCAAGCTGGCAGTGATAAGCTGTCGGGAGGCACAGGGAAAGTTTGCCTTCAAGTGGTCCCAAGTGCTTTTCATGATTGCTTTTGCTTTTGCTGTCCTCACATGACCCTGCATTGACCCTCCTTTGCGATCCCTCAGCTTCTCCATGGAAATTACAGCTGTTGCGAGTATCCTTCTGCACATCGTTGGCAGCTTCATGGAGCCATGCGAGTGGAGCAGCGGAGGACAGGATGGATGAGCAGGACATGGAAGTGCAACTACGGGGGGTTGCCGGCTTGCTTTGGGCATTGCTGCTGGAAAGAAATTGTGTTACCTTTCTCCTTCTCTTTGTTCCCCTTGTGTTGTGCCGTTGTGGATGAAAGTGAATTTGGCTGAAAAATGGACTTGGGGAGGAGGAAGGTGTTTGTTTTCTTTGGTCGAGTTCATCCCATGAACTTGCCCAGCTTTGGTGGGAGCGAAGGGGTCCCCGCTGCTCTGGTTTGGTTCTGGTTCTTCTGGTTTCAGTTGACTTTCAAGCTACAGCCCAACCAACTACCCATCTACCTGGGGTTTGTGGTCAAGTCTGGGAATGTCCTTCCAGAAACCTGTTCCTCCTTAAGAGTATTTCTACCCTTGGATAGTCTTCTGTTGGTGCTGCCAGGTGATTTTTGGTTTTAAAACCAAGCCTGTCTTTGGAAATATTAAGACTTTTCAGAACAAATGGACACTGCCAGGCAATGTGGTAGGAGCTTTGGAGGAAGGGAAGAAGTCTATAGTGAAGTGCTGTGTGTGTGTGTGTGTATAGTGGCATTATATAGGTGCTTGAACTCTTTATATATGAGTTGCTTACTTTTTCCTCTGTGTTTTGGGAGCTTAAAAATGATAGGGGAAGGGAAAGAAACGGCGTGTGACTATAGAACTGCAAACAGGAATAACTGGGCAGAACTAATTTCAGTAATTACTGATCTTGCAGAATAAGGATAAGGCTCTGTTTTAATGCAGAACTTTTTCTGAGATGTCTTAGAGAGAAGGGGAACCGTGTAGGAGTCTTCTCTCGCCTAGGTGTAACTGGGAATGTGGGACTGTAGTAGCGACACCCGCTTCTACAGTGCTTAAGCCAAACTCTGTGCTTAGTCTCCCAGTGAAATTAATTATACTTAGTCTTGCAAATTTGAAGGCAACACTTGAGTCTGTGCTGAAGTTACGATTTCACTGTCACCAGGAGGCTTTTATAAGAAATCTAACATTTCCAACATTTCTTGCAGTGAGCAATGGTGTGGACCTTAAGCTGTGGCAAGTAGCGTGGTGCACATGGTCTTTGAGAAGGCTGCTTTTGTCCAGTGCCCTAATGGTTTTATTCAAAGCTTTCTAGTTTGCTGATGCCTGGTTAGGTGTTAGACCTGTGAACCGCTGCATCCATATCCTTGGGACTTCAGAAGTGACACCACTGGCTTGCAGAAGTTTGAGAGCCCTGGTACGAAAGAATAGTTTAAAAAAAAAAAAAAAAAAAAAATTTAAAAATTAATCTTGGGTCAATTCAACCTTTGCAGAATTCACTTTTACAGAATAAATATCTGTAAATCCCCTCCGATTTCTGAAAAGGAGTCTCCATTGTCCAAAAATCAAATGAATGTCTGAATCATACAGGATAAACTAGGAATAGTTCAGCTGAACAAATAATGCTTCTCTATAAAATGGAGTGCAATAACATGCAGAGGATTGGAAAAACATGGTAGTGACCAAGAAAAATACTATTGCATCCATATTAATTTTTCATTTTCAGTTAGAAGAGAAACCGTAAGTCACTATTAAACTGTATTTCAAAACTTTATATTCTTTTTAATGCCTTGATACAGCAAACCGTGACTCTTTAGAAAAGTGCTTCAGCGTGCTTAAGTCACCTTTAGGGGAAATTAAGCACATGCTTAAAGTTGAGTTCGCTCCTCAGCGCTTTGCTGGTTCTGAGTTCCAACATCCCAGATTACTGAGGCTTGCTGGAAAATAGCTTAAATTTGGCATTAGATTGAAATTTTGTTTTAGAAAACAGTAAGAGCAGAAGAAATATTTCCACTGTGTTCTTAAAATATGGAAGAATATTGTTTTATAGAGAGCTTTTATTGCATTGTCTGCAGCCTGAGAAAATCCAGAACAGCAAAATCACAAATAAGCAGTATTGATGTAGCTTGCTAGCAGTTGGATTTCTATAATTCTTCATGTCAGTCTGAGCATAATATATAGAGTGCACACAGTGTGATTTTAAAAACAAGGTCCTTCGCAGCTTTAAATAATTATTTGAAATAAAAAAATTTAAACCGGCTTTCTTCCATCTCACTTATTCAGTCCGTGCGCTCGTTTGCTGTCCCTGGGCGGGCAGCAGGGATTAGCAATGCAGGGTGCGTTATGGAGAACGAAGCTCTCGCTCCACTCTTCTTGCCCAAGATTAAAGTATTCAAGTTTCCCTAGTGGGTTTTTCTCACTTAAAAAAAAAAAAAAAAAAGAAACAGCTTCTCTGTAATAGGGACGTGTTTACAGGAACCCTGCGTGGGAGACTTTGGGCTCTAATTCGGGCTGTCAGAAGATGCGAAGCGTCAGCGGTTGCAACGGAGTTGGGAGCAGCGAGAGCCTGGAGGTCCTCTGGTCAAAAATTGAAACATTACAGAACTGTTGAGAAGCTTTGAGGGGAAGGGAAAGAGGAGAAGTTTGGGTATTTGGGGAGGGGAGGGAAGTGTTTAGTGGATGGGCTTGATGGTTTTTATTGTGCTGAGATCCCTAGGTCTGTTAGCAGGAGCCCGCTGGCAGCATGGGGGGCAGAAGCAGATCCTCTGGATGCTGGCAGTGGGCGAATCTCCTGCTGCCTGAAATTCCCTCTGGGTTTTTCCTGCCTCGCCGGTGGCTGACAGCCTGAGTCTCCATGCTGCTGAGATGTGTCTGGAGGGAAAGTTCAAACCGTTGATTCCCGTCTGGTTCAGCAGCGGGGGACCGGGAGCAGGGGGTCGGACTGCTGAAGGGGCTGGTAATGAGATCCGGGGTCATCGGTCCTGCTCCTGCCTTTCCGAGGGGCTCGTTGAAGGGGTTTCTATCAAGACAGCGTGCTGGGTCGTCCAGGGGGGATGCCTCCATCTGGTACACACAGCTCTTAACTAGTGAGAATCTTAGTTTTTGGAGCAGTGTCAGGGCTTAGTGTTGCCTCTGCCTTTGACCTGGGATGATGGAGGAAATCTTCTGCAGGGGAAATAGATAAAATCAGGGCTGCTCCCTGTTTCTCTGCATCGAATGTGGCACACGGGATCAATCCCAGAGCAGCCGGAGCACGTGCACGCAGACGCTTCTTGGGGCTGTGTGCCTTGGGAGAAAGCATCTCTCCAGATTGCACTTAAAGGAGCATCTTTATGTATTTATAGTGCCACACACAGACCAGCAAAGAGCCTTTTCCAGGCAGTGCTGAGGGCTTGGTTGTCTGCAGCTGTCTTAGAAAAAGTATCGCTGTCTCTTAATCTTTTTTCTGTGGAAATGCACAAGCTGAGATAGAGTTCATTGTACCAAACCCAAATGTCAGAGTTTTGCTCACTGTTCCCACAGTCTCTGCTGCCTCTGGCTATGAAGTGATGAGCGAGACAGTAGCCTTGCTGTGAAAGAGCAGCAAGGTGTTTAGCAGATTTTTGGCTCTCCGCTTATTTCTAGGCTGCTTGGCTGCCTTTTTTAGTCAAAAGGTTTGTGGGTTTTATTTTGCCTTTTATTTTTTTTTTTCTTTCTTTCTTCCCCAGCTGTTAGTCCATTCCAGGCATTTGTCTAAACTCAGTTTGACGTTGCTCCCACCAGCAAATGTTACTGCATTCCCCATCCCTCAGGAACTTGGTATTTAGCAGTGACAGACATGTCTCTCTTGCTCTTTACCCAGACAGTGCATAGGCAACTCTATCCTCTCCTTCCCTTCCATGTGACCAACTGCCAAGTAGCAGTAGACAAGCTTCCCACCCCAGAAGGCGAAGCATCTTCTGAAACTTCAAGCATCTCTGCTTTGTTAACACAAGTGAGAGATATAGCAAGTGAGCTCCTTAACTAAACACGCCCCCACCCCCCCGACCTAGGAGCTCTCTCTCTTAAAACATTTTTCTCATGGAGTGGTGGGAAGCTTGGACAGATTGGCTTTCTTGGAATTGCAGGATCACAGAATGGTTTGGGTTGGAAGGGACCTTAAAGGTCATCTAGTGCCAACCCCCCTGCCATGGGCAGGGACACCTTCCACTAGACCAGGTTGCTCAAAGTCCCATCCAACCTGGCCTTGAACACTTCCAGGGATGGGGCAAAG
This sequence comes from Pandion haliaetus, assembly GCA_013401275.1. Classification (NCBI taxonomy): domain Eukaryota; kingdom Metazoa; phylum Chordata; class Aves; order Accipitriformes; family Pandionidae; genus Pandion; species Pandion haliaetus. The sequence goes on along the minus strand of VYZV01014792.1, from coordinate 232,035 downwards.
TTTTCCTGAAGACTTTAGGAGAGCTTTGCACAGCCTGAGTTTATCTGCAAACCTCCCAGTTATAGACAGACAATCTAAAAAAGACTGGAGGTTGTTGGGAGGTTAAAAAGGTGTCTCGAAGTGCGGTGGGACGCAACCATTTGTGGTGGGGAGCCTGCGCGGGTGCAAGGCACTGAGCAGAGGGCTGGAGTTGCACTCTGCTGCTTCTCCCATTTTGCAGCTTTTGGCTTGTTGGTTTTTAACGTGGCTGCAAACAGACCTGGGCAAAATGAAGTCAACAAGCTCTGAGAGCGTATTCACTTGTGTGTGCTGGGGAGAGCGCTTTGCTGCTCTGCAGCTTGTGCTTTCAGCACTGTTCTGGAGCCGTGGCTCGCTCTCACGTAAAGCAGCTTCTGGGAATGCAAAGATATGAAAGCTGCCGTCCAACATCTACATCAGATTGCAATAAATTTTTATTCCTCCTCCTATTTCTCACTTCTGAAGTTGGGAACAAAAACAACTTCATATAAATTATGTTCCTAAAGGAGACTTAACTTCCTACTTTGCTATTTATAGACAGCTCTTTCTTCATGCATATGGATAGCAGCTTTCTTTTCTCATCTTCAGTAGCTTCTGTTTGATCTCATGGGTGCTCCTTGTGCGTCTTCAAGGAACATGGCTGAATAATTTACCCGTTCAAGACTGAACAGAAAGTTTAAAATTATTTCTGGAGTACCTTAGATTCGTGCCTATATGAGGCTTCAGAAGTTCAGGGTCTGTGTGGAAGACCAGTGCTAACTGGTTTTGTCGTTGTCTTCGAAGGATATTAAAAAACAGAAGGCTGATCTTGGAAGGGTAAGAATAATCCCAGTAATATTGGAGTCAGTTGGGAACGTTGGCTTTCAACCTTGAAGTATGTTTCTCTGTGCTATAGTTTGAAACCAGTGTAGATATTACTGTTATCCTCAGAGTGTTTCACACTTGTATCCATTATTACAGCTTAAGATTTTGTCAGACCTTGTTTTTTCAGCTAATTGAACAAAACCCAACCGAATTTGGTTTGCATCCTCACAGCTGTAGTGACGTAGGCTGAGTGACCTCACTGCCAGACGCCAGCTCAGAAGAGCAGCAAAGTCGTTCAGGGTTTAGCTTGGTCCAGAAGACGATGCCGCGGGGAGAGAACATAGTATTTGTTGGCTTTGAATAGAAGCATTCATTCTGGGTAACTCTCGTCCTGCTTGTGACTAATGTAATGGCATTTTGGTATTTGCGTACAAGGAGTCAGGCTGTCTAGAGGGAAAGTCCTCTCCTGCAGTGAATGAAGCTCCAGCTCTGATTTACCTGATATTTACCCTTTGCTGCTTCTGTCCCAGGGTAAATCAGCTGTGTTCTTGCCATGGACTGAGTGTTTTTGCAGCACACTTGAGGTGAACTGAATTCAAAACTGATGTTGCAGAAGAAATAACCTCTCCCTGGGGCCAGGGGAAGGAATTGGCCTTGTTGGCCATTTGATCTTTTTGCTGACATCTAGAAGTGTGGAACAGCTTGGATCCCTTCCTAGATTTTAGCTACGTGTTCAGCCAAAGGGTCGAGCCTGCAATAACCCATTAGTGTGTTCGCGAAGGCTTGTGAAACGCTTCCCTACCCAACAACTGTTATTATCACCTCTTGGACATTAAAACTTCCTCGTGCTTCTCGTTTTTACCCAGACTGAACTCTTGCAGGAGGGATTGGTTTGCTTCCTGTGTTAGGGGAGGTCTCCTGATGATTCCAGTGTCAATGCAGAGGTATTTTTATGATTGGAAGCTTTTCTAGATTATGAGGTTTTTTTAAACAAGACAGGTACTTCCGTCAGCAGTTGTAGCATCGGCTTCCAGAGTGTGTTTGGGAAATAGTTTTTTCCTTTGTTAAAATATCATCAGAACCTGGTCCTCGAGAGCACTGACAGACTGAGAGCAAGGAAGCCGCATCTCTGATGCCATCCAGCCCTCCATGTTCATCTGTTGGGCATGGGGGCATAAATTGGTATAAAATTGCCACAAGTATGGTTGATACCTTTTTTTTTTTTTTTTTAATAGAAGCCTTATCTATTTTTTAGTGCCTGGGGAAAATGCTTGCCCTGGAGTATCTTGCTTTGGACTCCTGCATTTTAGGAAAGATTCTGCGTTGAACAGTAACACAGTGAAAGAGCTTGACATTTTATTTTTTCAGATAAGGCCCCTGATGGAGAAGGCTGTTGCTGTGCAGATCAGAAATGACCCTGAGATGTTTGGTTTCTTTCATTAAGAGAATTCCCTAGTTGTGTGGTGCAGTAGGTTGTTATACCTTTTCTTCTGTGTATGTTTAATATGAACACTGTGCTTGGAAGAAGTAGACTTACTATAGTTCAATCAAAGGAAACTGTGTTAGTTCTTTGCCTGTTGGTGATGTATAGGTTTGATTTGGTTTTCAAGCTGCCAGCAAGGTGAGGTGACGATGCTCTAACTTCATTAACAAAGGCTATGATCTTGGAGACGGGAGCTGTGCTTTGCTGCACATGGAGATATGGGGATCTTGGGGCAGGTTGAAGTGCGTCCTTCTAATGTGGTTCTCTGTGACCTCATTTGCTTCTGTAATTTTTTCAGTTCTCATAGTTTCTTCGAGATAGACTACATCTCTGAGAAGGGGAATAAAAAGTTGAACGGTTTGATGTAAAATTGAAACATTTTGTAGAGCCTAATTAAACAAACTCATGATTATTATGTAAAACCCTGTCCCAGGCCTTCAAACAACTTCTTAAATACCAGCTTTGCTTGAGAGCCATGCCTAATCACCCCTTGAAAGAAGCAGGGAGCAATGGGTGTTGAAAGGCAACGGCTCGAGCTTGGCGGGGGAACCCAGCGACCACAAGTGTTGAAATTTGCACGGAACACGAGGAGGGCTTTGATCAAAACACAGCCCAAATTTCCACAGCTTGGGACTCGACCAAGAGCGCTAAGCTAGCAACAGTGAAAGAAGGTTTTGGAGAGACTTCAGAGGTTACAACGGCAGTGTCACAGTCTGTAATCTCAATAGAAAACTGGCTCGATGTAATTAACAACATAGTAATGTAATCCATGTCAGGACAATCCCTCCCCTCTCCTCCTAAGAACCTCTGGGCTCTTTGGGTGCTTTAGTTTCTTCCAAACTGGGTCATACGTTGAACGCAGAAGAAGCGGTTGAGATGCGGTCAGGGGTATGTGGAAAGGATTTTGGCCTGAGCTTTCCGGATGGAATATCTTGACCTACTCCTCCTTTTCTCTGTGAAGGACGGTGTGGAAATAGGGCTGCAGAACTTAAAGGAAAATAAATTTCATTTTAAGTGTCCTGCACTTTTTTGAGGCAGGCTTGGGATGCTGGTCAAAATTTGTTACAATTTGGTGAGAGCTGAAAAAGCAAGTAATAAAAGCATTTTGTAGCTGCACCAATGGTTGATTTGGTTAATTGGTAGAAGTGAGTATGTAAATATGATGATCCGGTCTTGATTATAATTTGTCAGGCTCTTTAGTTACGGTAGTGTGGCTTTTTGAGGAGTAATGACACTCACCCCTGTTAGGTAATCTGCAGCAAGATTTCTGAACTGTCAGCAGTTCTTTCTGGACTCTCAGGCCCTTTGGTCTGCTGTTACTTTCATAGTTAATATTAATTCATATAATATTTAAGTAGGCTGTAAGTAGGATTAGCAGCAGGTGAACATTAGAAGAATGAGGGATGGCTAAAGAAATAGCAGTTTATTCCTGAGGCTGAGCCAGGGCATGTGCAGGTGGGGAAGCAGCTGGGATTGGGCCACCCCATGGGGAGAGATGACTGCTGTACTGAAGCTGAGGTTGAAGGTAGAAGGAGGACAGCCATTGGCCGAGCATCTTCTAGACATGACTGCAGGAGTTGGCTGCAAATGGACACAGTTCTTCTGGATTGCCTTGAGCAGAGCTTTGGGTGAATTTTCTCCTGGTGGCTCTGTGCAGCTGTGTGACTATGAAATGCCTTTGCATCCTCAGCTGAGAAATACTTGTGTGCCAGTGAACTCTGGCGACTTAGATGTAAGTGAAGTGGGTGTGCGGGGTAGTGACTCCAGCACCAAATGCTTTGCTTGAGTAGGTGGGGGGGTGGTTCTCCCCTCCTCGATGTTTTAATTGTTTTGAGGGTGTAAAAAGTCATGCTTATAATTGACCTTCAAATTTCTGAAACAGATACTCAGGTTGTTAGGCTCTAAAATGTTAATGTTTAGTGTTTAACAGACAGACTTGGGTCTAGTGGTCATGCTGTGCCCACTGATTCAAGGGAAGCATATACTATGCAATCAGTAAATTATCCACGTGAGCTTTCTATGCAGCTGCAGAGAGGAACATTTAATTAATACTGAAGCAATTATCTTGACAAGTAAGTCAAACTCAGAACAATAACATTTTCCCAGTTACTGTGTGGTAGCCAGATGGTAATGCAGACTGTTATTAAGGGCTTGGCTTGCCACTCTTGAGGTTACTGGCAGGTAATCAGTATATTTTTCCCATTTGGAGGTTTGGATTTCAGTGTTCTGGGAATTAGGCCCACAGGGATGTCCAGTAGATGTTTCAGTGTGAATGGAAGACTTTTTTTATTCTTGCTAGGAAATATTTCTTGCTGTTGCCAAATACCAGGATGCAAATAGAAATATATGTGCTATGGGGTCTGTTTGGCAACAGATGGAAAGCTAAACCAAGCAGGAAGCTTTCCAGAACTTAGTGTAGGCTCTCACGATTTGGTAAGACACGCTGTGTTGGTAACCTCATTGCTGTCTTCCAGTATTGCTGCTGCTTTTGGTCACCTCCCACCATGCACAAGCCTACCAGGCTGATAGTCATTGACAGTGGTGATCTATGCTGGGTTCAATAGGTAGGCCTCGTGTGCTGAGGCTCTGTGCTGTCCAAAACCAGAAGTAATGAGTTACAAATGGTGAATGAGGTCTTGTCCTGCCAACATCCCTCATCCTGTGCCTACATTGCAGCTCACATATTAAGTTTTTTTTTTTTTTTTTTTCCCTACTCTGGAGCATTGACTGTTGGTGAGGGGTTGCTCATGTGGACCTAATGAAAAGTTGCTCTGTGGGTCTGCAGCATTGCATCCGTGAAGGCAGAAGCTGCTGGTGGAGCAAATCCACAGGGGCTGTTGTAAACGGGAAAGCTGAAGGAAGCTACTCCAGCAGCAACCAGAGGTAGTGTGGTGGTTGTGGATGTAGAGTGCAGTGGAAAGAGTGAGAATTAGTCAGCTGTAGCTATCAGCAAGAGCTGGATGCATAATCTGATGGATGAATGTTGCGGTTTCAGCTCAGTCGGTAACAAAGCACCACGAAGCCGCTCACTCACCCCCCACCCCCTCGCCTGGCCACGTTGGGATGAGGAGAAA
>VYZV01014792.1:188915-226096 GCA_013401275.1 Pandion haliaetus | reverse complement strand
CTGGGCCAGAGGCAGGTCCGACTCTTTGGAGCCGGGGGAGCTTCCAGCAGCTTCTTACAGGAGCCACCTCTGCAGCCCCCTCCCCTACCACCAAAGAAAACCGTGCCACACAAACCCGTAACAATGAAGAAGCAGTGAAAGAACTGAATCTGGTCCCTAGCATGGCCAGGAAGGTCCATACAACTGAGATCCAAACTTCAGTACCTGTTTATGGGAGAAGGACAGGAGAGGGGCTGTGGGGCAGAGGCTGTGCTACGGGTTGTGTGGGGCTTCTGTTCAAAGCTTGGTGTAACTAAGATGCACTTCTTCCGTGTGCAAACTGTTTGGCTGTTTGCCTCAATAGGTTGAACTACTGTTCCTTTGTAGTTGAACAAAGAAATTCAGACTGGCCCCTAATGTGTAGAGCACTGTGTATCCATAGGGACTGTGGTTTCTTTTCCAAAGACCATGCTGCATGGGGGGATGAGGAGCAGGAGGGAGCTGCCGTGTGCTCAGATGGGTGATGACTGCCAGCATCCCGTGGCAGCTTAGCAGTGGCACCAGTCCATCCCCTGTGTCCTGCCCATGCTCGGTGCCCATTCAGCAGACATCACTCCATTTCCTGAATTCCCTGCTTGATGGGTGCGACACCACAAGGAAAATGTGGTTCTTTTTCTTCCCTATCTGTTCTATTACATCTCCATCCATCACCTGGGTTAATGCTGCAGCCCTGGGGTCTGTGTTTGACCCTGCAGTGCGCAGAACCCTTCAGCAACAACCAGAACATGGCGAGAGTTGGAGGTGCTGTGAACCCCTCTCTGATCTACCTGTGAGCTCCACAGTGTACTTCTTGAGAGACAGATTACTGATGGAGGTAGGCATGTCAGTGTGTCTGTCCTGGGTGGTGGATCTGGTTTAAATAAAAGCAGTGGAAAACGCTCAATGTTCGGTTTAGCTTGCGAAATGAGAGCAAAGTGCAATTTTTTGTTTGTTTGTTTTTACCCCCTTTTGCTCCTTTCTTTCTCCTCCTCCTTTCCCCCTTCCCTGATGTCAGATTTTAATGCAGGACTTCAACAAGAGTCAAAATAGAGGTATTAAGGAGGTGCCCTTTAATACTTTGAAGTATTTTTCCATTTGTTGGAATAACCCCAAAGTTTTAGAAGGGGTGTGTGTGGAGATTTGGAATAATCTGGTTTTTTACCATGCACAAATTAGTGCTGACTATAGGATAGAAATGCTTGACCGGAGTACTGCAAGGCCTGCTGTTGGGAGCAGCCCTTCTAAAGCAGCCTTTTGAGGGCAGGGAGAGAGCTTCTGTTGGGAGCATTCAATCTCGGGCACGTGTGTCTTGGACGGACTTTGAGATTGGGATCCTGTTTGCTGAGTGCATGGATTAAATCACAGTCACGATTTAGGAAAGCTTTCTTAATCCATTAAAAGATGCATGTGAGTAAAATGCCCAATTTATTTCTCCTGCTGACCCGTGGCTACCTTAAAGAAATGTGTATTTCTGAACATAGACAGTGTTGAGAAGTGGAAGCACTGAGAATTGTTTTTACCAGCAAATCTAAGTAACTGCTTTGTCCGCCTCTGAGGCGTTCTCCATTTTCCCAGTGATGAAACTGGGCAGACAAAGAGGTTTGGGTTCGTAGCTGTCTTAGAGCAACTCTGTCTTTGGTCTACAGCTTTGAGGTAAATCGGTTGATGTAAGATTAAAAGTGATGCCCTCTCTAAGGATGTGTATGCATCTCAAGGGAGTCAATGCTGTGTAAGCTTTTATTTAAGCCCTTAAAGTGTAAACTGGTAGCTTAGGGGTCCTCAGCTAAGGTTGTACAGGATTTTTTAATGGCTTGGTATCTTCAGGGGACCTCTTGTGTTACATCACACAGTGCTTAGTGCTCAGATATGATTCTTCCTCGCTGCAAGTGGTCTGGACATCTCTGAAACTCCTGTTTAATTTCAATCATTAACTCTAATTTTTAGCACCTGAGATCCTATTAATCCTTGGCAGGATAAGGTAGTGTGTGAGGCCACCTTCTAGACAAATTCCCTACCTCTAGAAGAAGTGACTGTCTGACTTGTTCTGGTAGGTAAGTTTAGGAATCTGAAAGTACATGGTCACTTCATGTGTTTGTTATGACTATGAGCAGGTTGGTCACAATGCCAGATCCTGTCTTGGTTATTATCAAACATTTTTCTCCCCTTGTGTTCCATGTACGTACTCTAGGATGGCTGGACAACTACCAAATGAGACCTGTTCTAGTGTCTGCAGACTGTAATCTTTGCAGAAGTCTTAAAAGGTTCAGGGACTAAATGGTAGGAAATCAGATGAAATCACCACAAGTTATTTCTTAGTTGAGTTGCAAAAATGGCATCTGGCAGAGCAGCCGCTTGTGAAAGAAGCGGAGGCAGCTCCATCGGCTACGGGTCAGTTATTTTGTTCTGCATGTGATGTATGTTTTGCGGTTAGCTTTTTTGTCTTCCTTCCCTCTCTCCCCTTTAATTTGTGCTTTAAATCAAAGCTCCCAATGGCTGTGGCTGTAGGGTTTGGGAAAGTAAGTAAAATAAAACTAGATATGCAACATAAAGGACCCTTCTGTGTTGCCTGTGGGAGCTGGGCTGAGTGGTTGCAAGTCATCCATCTCTTCTTGGTTGATTCTCTTCAGAGAAGACCTGTGCCTTGAAATTCCCCAGACAAAAATGAGTGAAATGTGTGATATTATAGCCTCTTGACTTCCACAGTACACTGTGAGCGTAGGGTACCGCAAGTGAAAGGCTTTTTACACAGTTGGTTTCTCTAGCGGTAATTGGGATGTTTGCTTGTTAGAAGGGTCAGAGCAATCATCGCACTCACATTTCACTCCTGCTCTGCTTCCTTGATTTCACATACCTCTAAGTATGTACTTGGAGATGAAGGGCAACCTTATTTTTGGCTACTGGGTTTGTGAAGCAACAGGCAGTTTTACCTCCTTGTCTGACTGTTGCTTCATCAGTGCCATTTTCTATTCATATGTGTTTAAAAAGATGTCAAATACCACCATAATGACCTAAAATGAACACAGGGATTGGAATAAAAGAAGAATGTTTGCTGTCTGGGGTGTTAATATTGGGTGTTTATTATCTGAATGAGTTTTGTTAGGACTGGGTACCGTTAATGTTACAGGTATTAATGTGAGCACGACATTTTATGTGATGGACAGAAGATCACTTTGTCACTCCATTTACCACTTCCCATGACTAGTGCACTGCCACTAACATTTGCACTAGTTACATGTTAATTAATACAGCAGCGAGGGTTCTCTATGATACGCAGTTGTCAGATGACACTTATCTACTATTGCTACCACTAATGAGGAAAAAGGAATAATAACCTGTCTACAAAGTGAGCTTCCATTAAGGAAGGACCATGAGGTCCTAAAGGACCTGGGAACAAAAGCATTTAGGAGCTGAAGGCAGCAGTGCTTGAAGAGGAGAGGAGTAATGTGTTACCGTAGAAATCAGTGTAAGGTGGGAATGAGCAGGCTCTGTGCTGGATGCCATCTTCTGTGGAGCAGCTTGGAGCCGGATCCTTCAGCATCCCACATCACTGCACCTTGGGTGCGAGTTTTGTGTCGGCAAAGCCAGAGCTGGCTGAGTGGAAGGCGCAGAGCAGCAGCAAACAGCGCTTGGGGGGGACCTAAGGAGAGTAATTAGGAATTGCTATTTCAAAGCAAACCAAACCAAAAAAATAGATGGAGAGGTGCTAGACTTGTGATACTCCAAATATTTGAGGGTAAAACTAGCTGTATTGAAATTATGTAGTGTTTGATCCACAATTTCCTTGCATCAGGCAATGGATCGGCAAAGCAACTTTTAAGGGAAGTTGTGTGTTTTTCCTTGTTCAGGGGCGTTTATCTCTACCTTTGACTTCCACACATTTTTCTGTTTTTCTTTGACCAGAATGATTTACTCAAAAGCTGCTCTGACTTTGCTAACTTTCTGTGTACAACTGGCATTATTTCATTAAAGGCACCGATCACTTGAAAGTCGATGTATTTAATGTCCCTGTATCTAACCGTGCCTCTGTGTTCTGTGATCACTCAACTTCAACTTTATTTTTGAGTAAATGGATAGGAGATTTGAGACCGTAATAATCAGTACTGACATTATACTCTCCTCTGTATTTGGAGGGAGGTACCAAGGTGTTTTATGTGACCCAGAAATCGAAGAACTTGTCTCTTGGCAACTAAAGACCCGTCGATGCTTATTAGTTTAATTTGTGTCTTCCTAAATTACCATCTGAATATTCGCTTTCTGGCTGGCAGAATTTGTGGTGTAGTGAGGGTAGGACATAAGCAGGGGCAAGAAACAGCCTGGGGAAGTGCACAACTTCAAAATTGTAGGTGGTGAAGGTTGCCCTCATCAAGTTCAGAACTTTTTTCTACATCTTGTGTAAAAGATGGCAATCATGTCATCTGTAGAAATACTGTCTTAGGTTGCCAGGCCTTAGAAGTGCCACTCTGAGATCCTGAAAATCAGGCTAAAATGAAAACTCATTCATTTGTTCTTGAATAGGCTTCCAGGTCCTGAAGACCTGCAGTGGCTCAGATGTCCCTGGTGCTGGGTTGGACCCGTTTTGCTGTGGGTCATAGCGAAGCACCTGCTTTGTTTCAGTGTAATCACTTTGTCTTCAGCCCGTGGACCTTGGTGCTGGTTTCCAGGGTAAGGTTTTAGACTTCAGTGGGTTTGTTGTAAAGAGTAAAGAACGCCTTGCAGAGAAGTAAGCTCACTCCAGAGTCCTGTGCTTAATATATGCTTTTTAATGCTGTTACTAAAGATTTTATTTATTGGCTGTGAGGTTGAAGCTACTGATGTTGGTGAGGGGGGAATGAGGATAATTACCAGGAAACTATTATGTGGCCTTCAGCAAAACTGCTCTCCCTTCTTGGCTGGTTGTGCTGCAAATCTCAGAAGGAGACCTCATTCCTCACCGTGGCTGAAAGAGAGAAATTGCAGAGTAAGCATTTTCCTGTACGGAGGGCTGAGCGCTGGTGTGTGCCGAAGGGGTTGGTGTGCGGTAGCTGACTTAACTAGACATGGCTCAGAGGCCTTTCTGGACCTCTAGTCTGTTGGGTTTTTTCTTCTAGTAAACCGTGATAAATAATTATGGGCTTTGTTCAGCACATGGCATGGTGCACGCTTACTGCTTCCATAAGACAACTGCAAAATACTTGACCAAAAAAGTGATGTTCGACTGTGTGGGGCTTTTGCAACTTTAAAAAGATGTAATTTCCACGCCCTTGTGTGTCTGCAGTGTCTCTCAGCTTGCCTACATTGTATGGTTTGCACAATTTGTCCTGCCTTGCATGTCTGCTCTGGTTCCTCCAATGCCTTTTCAGGTGTGAGGAAGCCTTCAGCCTCCCCTTGCTGCCGCCTTGGTGGTGGCGATGTGTCCTCTGTCAGGCTTTGGAAATAGCTTGCGTTGTCCCCTGGGTGGTGAGGAGTCCTGTACGTGGTAGCAAGCAGAGGAGATACCGGAATTTTTTTCAAGGCACTGAATAATGTATTGGAATAAGTCACTGATACTTGATATATCCAGTATCTCGGAAGAGCACCAAGAATTAAAAAAAACCTGATCTGATTATAGTGTCTGTTTCAGATGAATATCTGAGTTCCTTTAAGGAGTAAAGTTCTTGATTTATTGATTGCATGTCATTAATATCTGCAGTTACAAATCAAAAGTCTAGTTTGGAAGGTGCTTCTTGTGACTTATGACTCTTTTTTTATTTGGAATTTTGTAGGCCCTTTTTTTATACTGTTAGCATGCGGTCATCTTTTCTCTCTCTTCCATTTCACTGTGTTTGGGAGGATTTTTCTGTTTTATTTGCTTCTGGGAAGATTTCCCGATAGGCAGTCTGAGAGCTGCTGGTCTGAGTGCAACATTCAGCACTTCAGCTCTCTCTTAAGCCTCCCTTAAAAAAAACCCAAGCCAAACCCCAACAACCCCAACACTCAAAAAAGCTTCATCTGAAATACATTCCTGCACTGTTGTGATTAGAAATTATAGTCTACTTGATTTCTAGACATCTGTTTTACTCTCAGAACCAATATTAGACCAAGTTAGGACTTCTTGATTTTGTCTAACAGGTTTTCTGCTTCCCCTTCTCTTTTTTTTTTTTTTTTTTTTTTAAATTTTAGGTCATAACTTTTAAGTTTGCTGCCATTTACTACAAAAAATGGCGGTAGAAAAATAATCCCCATACCATCTTAGGAGGAGGAGTAATACAAGGGAATGTAGAAATAAAATTGGATAAAAACTTCTGAAGGCCATCCAGGACACAAAGAAGGGTTAGTTTCTTTGAAGATGTGGAAAATTACAGTTAATTTGGAAACCTCAGTAGAAACCAATTGGAAAGTACTGTTTATCAGAAGTGCTGACCAAATGTGAACTTTGGGTCAAGTTGCTGAATGCTGGGTGGTAGCTCCCGAAAATCATGCAGCGGGATTGGTAAAAGAATTAAGTCAGAGGCTTCGTTTTAGCCTAGTTTTGATGGGGGCTTTGTTTGTGTCATGCAGATATGTGGGAATGTGCATGTGGTTGGTGATGTGTGAAGTATGTTCGCAACACATGCCTGTGAAAAATTTTCCAGCCTTATCTTGAAGCAGAGGTGCGTGATTTGGGGATGTCTTATAAATTGGAGCTACGGGAAGAAGGAAAGTGAACAGGGAAAATAAATATTGATTTCTTATTCACCCAGTCTGCACTCTTCCCACCAGATCTTGAGCTATCTGAAAACTGTGAGCACTTTTTCAAAGGTTATTGATTGTAGGTGCAATTACATTTTTAAGGTTATTCTTTTCTTTAATGACGGATACAGACATGTCCAATTCCCATAGTCACGTTGATCTGGAAACTTTTGAGGCTGAATAAGATCTTCACACGTGTTTCCTTCTGTTGGGTTTAGGGGTGGTGGTGTTTGTTACTGTATAAAACAGAAGAGTTGTATAATACCATAAGATTGCTTAGTTCACATTCAGCTCATTTTCCTGTTATTACATTGTTTGTTGTGATGGCTAATCTGCTGCTCATTTCATTGTAATGAAGAAAGAACCAGCAAAGTCTTCCTCCTCCAGAGCAGCAGCTTTTCTGTTATCACATGAGGTGGGTATTAAGCCCTTCTGGTTGTGTATGGCTCTTAAATGTCTTGCATCTGATGGCTTTTCATCAGTGATTCTGTTTTCAGCCGGGCCTGGTTATCCCAGCATGTTTGAAGAACATGGCGGATAAGTTGATGTGAGCTGCGGAGGACACGGTGGGCTGGTTGTACAGAAATACTAAGGAAAGGGTGGGAGTACAGGTACAAAGAGAAATGCTACTGAGGGTCCTTTGGAGACACTTCTGGGTACATAGGGTGTCTGGGTAGGATGGAATGAAAAAAAAAAAATCTTTGATGTGATATGAATCCCAGTGGACATTAGCACGTCCTAAAGGAATGAGCTTTCTTATGGCCAAAATCCATATGGGAACAGAGGGACCTATTTTTTTACCTGGCAAATTAGAGTAGAGTAGAACACCTCTGCTTGGAGTCTTCTAAATAAATTTTTTAATCAATCTTTTGACCTGTCCTCCCCAGTTGCTGCACCTTGCAGGACGTAGAATAGTATTGTTCAGGCAAAAATTGCAAGTGAGCCACGTCACAAGCGTTACTGAACATACTCATGGCAAGTGTTGATTTTGTTTCACCTGCGAAGCATCACTCCATGCAAGGCAATATGTGCCTTTGTTGAGCATCAGGGTTTTATACAGAGGTTGTCCTAGTATTGCTAGAGTTATTCATGGTTTTGTTGTACAAAGCTGCAACAATTTGTACCTTCATCAGGATTAGGGCTAGGAAACGGGATTTATGATACAAGGCTCAAGGAACTTAATAACTTTAATAAATTAAAGAAGAGGATTGTGACCTCTACTTCTCTGAATGTCTGTTAGGAAACACTGATAGTAGCTACTGTTTTAATGCAACCAGCCAAAGGTTTGATAAGATGTAATGGGGAAGGTCAAATATGGGATAAAGGTAAGGGAGTGGAGGTAATGAGCTACTGGAACAATCCATCAAGATTTGTGGTGGACATTGCATCATCCCTGGAAAACCTCTAAAATCAGAATGACTTGTTTTTTCTAAAAGCTTTGTGTTCTAGTTCAACCACAACTACTGACCTTGAAGTAGGTATTAATTAGTGGATGACTCCTCGTCTGTGTTGTTCAAGATGTTAGACTACCTGACTACTGTGATCTCTTAAAACTTTATGCCTATAGGAATAATGGATTCATACTTCATGTTTTTCTTCTCGTGGCAAAGACCAAGTTAAAAAAAAGAGAAGAGTTTAAAGAAAAAGCAGCAGCCAAGGATTTTGGTGTTCTGATTTTGACTCTGATAGCGCTCATTGTGTGGCCTTGGGCAAGTTAGTAATCCACGTGTGCCTTGGTTTGCCAATTTGTCCGATCCAGATAACTTCACTCACCTAATAGGATGACATGTTTTTAACATGCTGTTAATGTAAATGTGGAATAATTACAAGCTTTTTATGGCTATTTTGTTTATGACAAAGGAGAATATTTGTATTTAGAGTAGATGCCCATTTTCCAGACCTACTTCACTTAACTCCTGGGAGATGTTTTGACTCTTCAAAAGAGGATTTTTCTTGACTTGGGGCCACCGCTGTGGTACTCTGTCCCGCCAAGTTCAATGTTCTTCTGGATAGAATAAAATGTGTTTATGGATTTTGATGAAACTTTAAAATTCTTGGATTGTTAAACTTGCTGTGTTACGGGAAAATGAATCGAGTTCTGACTCACGGAGGAGGACTGACCTTGGGGGAGAGGGCAGCGTTGTATACACCACGGTTTGGCTTACTAGGGAAGTATTTCTTTGGTTGTCTCTGGCATATATTTATTATTGTTGAATTATTACCATTGCCTGGTCTCAAATGGTGCCATTAGGGACGAGATATGGTCTTGGTGCCCCTCTCTGAATTTTCACTCTTTGTTACTATACATATATATATATATATATACACACATATATAAAAGCGTGTGCGCATGTGTACATTTTTCCCCCCAAACCAACCGTTTCCAGGCTTACGGGTTGTGTACTTGTTCTCAGTCCAGACTGAGATGTTTGGGCGGCTTGAAAGACAACAGTTTTTCTGCAGAAAAAGTTCATTTTAAGCAAGAAGATTGCCATTTATATTTAAATGTTCACAAAATCTCAAAGGTCAACAGGCCAAACCCAGACAGTGTGCAGTGGGTGTTAGTTGTCTCCAGATATATTTACTAAAGGTGGCAAAACAGCTCAAGGTATGATGCAGTTGATTTTCTCATCCCATAGGCTTTGAAAATCTGTCATTCCTGCAACGCTAGTTGAACGTTTTTAAGTGTTAACCTAACACAGCTCTTAAGAGAAATACCTCCCATGCTCCTTCTCCCTTTGGGTCCATGTGCTGTGTTCATCCCATTCTGGTGGCCCATGGTTTGTGTAATTTGTAGATGGGTGCTAATGGATCTCCATTGTCCTCATAGAGCTGGGCAACCCATTTTATCCTTTCTAACCCTTCAGCTGTCATAGCTCTGCTCCAGCTGCTTTCCTGGAACACTCAGGTCATGCTATGCACTCATCTCTCATGACGGCAGCTCCTTCAACTTTCGCCACTCTCTTGGGTCCCAGGCAGATACTTCACCTTTCTGTCCCCTCCTAACCGTTCAGACTTTCCTGAATGCGTCCCCTGACCAGTCTTTCCAGATATACTAGTTGTGGATTTAATTTCCCTTAAAATTCTCTTGAAGCTTGTTGTCTTCAGTTGTGCAAATACCTTAATTTAGTGTCGTTGGCAGGTTTCTGTGCTGTTTACTTCCACTCTTCACGAATTTTTGTTGCCTGTCTGCTCTCTGTCTTCTGTGCTTTGTTGTTGTTTCCTCTTTTTTTAATGTTTGTTCCCTTCGTTTCCTAAAGGATTGCAGATACAATCAGTGGAAAATAATTGCCAAGATATTCTTCAGTCTTCTGCTTTCTCCAAATATTAAGGTACTTTGTACTTGACGTGTCTATTCACTTAATCAATCTCTTTGATAATAACGTGGACCTTTGGCTTTCTTTGAAATACTTGGATTGATTTTGTGGTACTAAACTGCAAACCCGGGTTCCCTGGCTGAGTACTTACAGTTCACTAACCTTCGGTGCAGTGGAAGAAATCAGTCAAGTTCTGCTTCCCAATGGAAAAACTCCCAAATTTTCCAGTCTGGTCATCTGCTGGGGTATGAAACCAGATCAGTTTTTCACCAACCTTCTTGAATTGGACACCAGAATTAAATTCAATATATTAGGAGAAGTCATGACAATATTTCCGTGCTTGTACATCTAAATTGTACTACCTACTGAACTAAAAATGACTTGCTATCCCACCTGCCATTTCATTCCATGGCAGTGCAAGAGGGCAAGTGTTCTGCATGTCTGTGATATGATGACCTCCCTTAGTAGTGCAGAATAAGATACTATTGAATACATTTTTTCCAGTTCTGCATTTCCAAAGGAAAAAACCCCCAACCTCTTCCTTTTGCTAAAGGAAAAATCCATTGGACTGTTTTACCCTTAAAGGGCTTAAAAAAAGGAATTGCTGATAATCTTAACTCAACCAGCCATTGATTTCTTCATGTATCCTCTTGCTTCCTGTATCAGCTATCTACACATCCTAACACCAGATTTTTGTTTGTCAGCTTGAGCTTTTCTCTTTATTCCATTTGTCATGTTCCCTTTTTCTTTTTTTTTATAGCCTCCTTAACTTCCGTCTGAGCCAGGTTGCCTTTTAACTAGCGCGGCCGCCTTTTTCAGTTGTGGGATTGTGGCTTTTGGAGCATCTAGTTAAAATGTTCTTAAACAATTTTCAATTAGTCTTCATATTTTTCTGATTACGTTCTTTTTCCCAACTGATTTGGCTCATAATTGTTTTCAGCTTGATGAAACTGGCCCTTTTTAAAAGAGTGTGTGTGTGTGTGTATATATATATATGTATACATATGTGTATATGTGTACTATTGGTAGTGCTGTTTTATTCCTAATTTAAATGATTTTTGGGTGCATATAAAAGTGTGAGCACGTCATGGTGACTTGGATTGTAGCTATCAAAAAAATGGCATAAAACATGGCTGCTGGTTAAAAACTCTTTCCAAATGGGCACTAGCACAGGGGATTCTGATTTAGGGGTTTATTAGCATTTAGTAAATGGTGCTTCTGTAGTGAAGGGGCATCATCTCCAGCCCATTGATGTCTGAACAACCACAGTTGCTGCTGAACTTCCCATGTGGTGTGTTATATCCCAAAGGTTAGTGCTGTGTTAGCTCAGGAGTGATTTAAAAAGATAAATGCTGCCTTTGTGCCGGCTTCTGAAGTGCTGTGGTCCACATCAGGACAGTGTGCATGAGTTTCCAGGTGAGACAGGAGAAAATGGCGTTGCCTCGTGCGTGCTCTGCAGAGCTGGTGGAGGAGGCACTGCCTGTAGTGGGAAGGTGGAAATTTCCTATGTGTGAACTGGAAAAGTGGAGGAAAGCCCAAGTTACTCTGGAAGCTCAAGGCAACGTAACTGTAGGCTGGTCCAAGTCCAGTTAGGGTCTCTTGGAGATCTTTCCTCTTACCGTCACAGCAACATGAAACCAAACAGGGCTGGGATAACATTTGTGGTGGAGCGAGCAGGAGAGGGTCTTGATGGTGGAGGTGAAGCAGGGAAACCATATAGGAGAACCAACATGCAACAGGAACCCATGGGAGAAGGACCTGAACGTCTCTTCCACCAGCACAGCCCCAGTGAGATGTCTGGCACTGGGAGCTAGTGAGATGTCCTGCACCGGGCCAGTGTCACTCCCCAGAGCTCTGCACCACAGATAACTCTTTGGCTGGATGAAGCCTGTAGCATTGGGGATGCATTTGGAGGCTCTGATGGGAAGGACCGTCCCAGATTACCCCCCAGCTGACCTTTTCCTTGAGCTGGATGGAAATGATCAGTGCCGTGAATGTAAATGATCAGCAGTTGGGCTCCATCTGCAGCTGGTTAATTACCCGTTCACACAATATGTTGTTAGGGGTCATCTGGTTCCAGTTTCACCATAAACAGAAGTAAATGTTGAGAACATACTTTTCTACATCCAGTTTCACTTGTTGTGGATACTTGAAATAGTTTGCAACCCACATCTTTTGGTTTTCGAGGAGGGCTTTTGGCCAGAGAGCCCTGCGACCATTTGAGATTTTTTTTTGCTTTAAAAAGTGCCCTGGAGGTTGCATTGTAGGGACTTTCCTTATGCAAAACATAAAAGTGCTGTTTTTTAAAATTATAACCATATTTTTCATTAAAATCAGTTGGAGTCCCAATAAACAATTGACTCCGAAAATTTTCCAAATGTTTGCTGCAGTGCTGTTTCTATTTTTAATTATTTTTTTAAAAAAGTGTTTTTCTTAAAAACATAGCTTGGCTTATAATTTAAAGAAGTGATCTAGTAAATCAGAAAAAATGTCCATGTATGTAGCTCTTTATTGCAATATAATTAAAACCTACTGTACATTTAAACATAAGAATACTTCTGCAGCAGTGTCCGATGATTTCTGCCATTTGGCTTATCGTGGGAACTTCTTTTTTTTGTTACCAACTCTCTTCTGAAAGACTCTTCCAGTGTGTTTATACATTTGTTTTATATAAATTGAGAACTGTGTGCCGATAGAGAGAGATGTTGAAAACCCTGCAAAGTAGCTGTGAGGCACAGAAATGCCTGGTTCCTAGGCACTAAGGCACAGTTTCCACCCTGCATCAATCTTTGGTATTGTCATTTTTAGACCTTATTCAGAGTTTTATTGTTTTCTTGTTATCTGGTACCAGATTTATTTGCTGTCATAAAAAAACCAAACACAAGTAAAGAACAACAAACCCAAGTTTTGCATCAGAATTTGTCATATCTGCTTTATACAAAACAAGTAAAAGATGGCTTTATAAAATATTTAGGGTTACAGTTTTTTATTGCAAGCAGGAGGTTGAAGAGTATTATAAGATATTCTGGCACTGCTTTTGTAAAATGACAAGTGTCTGGTGAAGATACTCCTTTCTATAAAGAACAAGGTGCTGGGAGAAAGCCATGGTGGTGGGGAACCTCTCCCTGCTGCAACCAAAAATGGGGCATGAGGAGGAAATTTGGAGTTTACCCATCTTTGTTCTGCTTTAACCTTCTCCAGTGGTCACTGTTGTGTCTTGTTCAGCTCAGGGTCCGAGACAGGAAACCTGTTTCAGCTGATCTAACTGCTGGGGCAGGCAGGTTGGATGGTTAGATGCCCAGGTTTTGTCAGATGCATGGGATGTAGAGGTTGAATAGGAGGACTTGCTTGGTGGGGTTCTGTCAAAGACAGCAGCTGAGCTTGTGGATTTCTTAATTTTTCTTATCTATGAACACCCAAAACCTTCGCCAAACTGCTGGTTAATAGCAGTCATGCTTCTGGGTGCAAAGCTTCTGTCACATGTGTGTTTCACATGGTTCAAATAATTCTGTGCAACCAAATAAGCAGTTGTTGTGCTTCTGCGTTTTGGCTCGGCAAAGTGGAGTGTGCCCAAGCCCTAGGAATTCGTGGAGCTGGTGCCCGGCGTTGGAATTTCATTGACATCTTCACCATAGACAATTGCTCTCTTGCTTCTTGCCTCCAAAGGCAAGGAAAGAGGAGTAAGTGAATTTGCTGCAGTAGTTTTTGGTGTTGCTCGAAGCCTGTTATGCTTCTAGTGAACGATCCAAGCCATAGTGCTGATGGGATAAATCCACATAATGATTTTGCCTTTCATTTGTCATTTCTGTTGTGGGACTTGTTTGAAAGTGGTATAAAATGTCTGTTTTTCACGGGCCTCTTGGGCATTCAGCTGTAGCGCGCAGCAGCAAATGCAGTATGTGCAGATAAGGTTGTGAAATTTCTACTTGATGTTAACGTGTTCAGGTTTCTTGAGGGATATGAACAGCAAAGTGGGATTCTTGGTCTGAGTCCTCAGCTGCATACAACATAGTTCAACTAGCGTTTAGGTCTCTTTTCTTAAGAGTGATAGCTTTAATCTACTTAGGAAGTGCCTGTAATTATCAACAAATACTTACTACCCTGTGAATGGGCATAATCAATTTTGGTTTTCTGCTGAGGACCAAACACCCTTTGCGATAGGAAATTCTTGGGTCGCTTCAAATATACTATGCATAACTTCCCATACCTCTTAACAGCCTGCCTTGCTGGTGGCCAGTAGGTCTGTAGGAATTTCTGTGGTCTTCCTGGAGTCTTCCTCCCTCCTGAGCTAGGTAGAGGATCTTTGGTATTGAAGTGCCACCTGTACTCATTGTTTTAGCCAGGTTAAGCTGCCCCTGGCTATAAATGCGTGGAAGGAATTTTGCCCTTGTCCTCTCTGTTAAAAAGACAATTGCTTTTCTTGAGTGATCGTGCTAAGCAGCGTTATCTTCCTCCTGGCTTTGTAAGTCCTAGGCACGGAGAATTTTCACTAGACCTCCCACAAAGATGGCTGTTGTGTCAGAGCCACTAAAACGCCTTTCTGGGTGGGTCCGTTCAGAAGACGAATGGTTTTCTGAAGTTTGCGTGAGCAATAGTTCGGTGACTTCTTAGGCTCTGAACTGCCTTAACTTCTTTCTCTTTCCTTTTATTGTTTCTCCTCTAAAGCCTTTACGGTGGGCAATCTTGACAAAACTAGGAATGAAATCTCTGCCGAGACCCCTACAGAAGAGCAGAGATCCATTTTGCTGAAAGGACTTGGGAGGAACCTGAGCTGGCTTTTATGTTGAGATTGATATCTCTTTCAACACATCTTCATTACTTGTTGCTGAGCTTTTAATCATGTTTTGCTGAGGAGACTAAACAATTTTGTAAGAACATTGCGATGCTCAGTATCCGTTTCACATTTTCGCTGTTGACTTCTGTAGAGGATAAGCATCCATCAAGTGAACTAGAATTTGTCATTGTTTCGTGAAAAAGGGCAGTAGCATTGTTAAAGCCCAATGGGAACCCTTTGGTACTAAGAGCCTCCAGGGATAAATGCAGATTTATGCTGGCTTTTAAGACAGACATAGCCCAGAAGTCCCTTTTAAATCAGAAGCTTGGAAGATTGTTTTATCTTTGGTAACTCTTTCCAGAAGACCTACAAAGCTAATACATGAGCCACGGCTTGTCTGTATCTGGGGTTAGCATCTGTAGTCACTTGTTTTCTGTGGCTTTGTGGGGGACCTGGAGAGTTAATCTTAAGACGTTGCGTACTAGGATCCTTCAGTTTGTAGGACTGGTCGTTTTGAATGGCACTTGCCACCTTGAGGGAGAGAGGGAGGGATGAAAAGACTTTATGTTGCTGTTGAGAAAGCATATCGGTCCCAGATATGGTGGCTTCAGGATTGTGGGAAAATAGGCTTTCTTCATGGCAGAAGCAAATTGTAGGGGATTGCTTCATCGGTCATCCTATGAAGGGTTGGCTTGGAGCATGGAAGTGGATTTAGTAATTGATCAGATAGAATGGCCCCCCTACATTCCTTCTCCTGCTTCAAGATCTTCTTAATTCAGACCCACAGAACTTGTTTACCAAAGTCCGTCATGGCTTGTGTTCAACAGAGGATGCTGCCCTGTAGAGTCCTAATACACCATCGAACTTTTATCCCCATTTGCCCACAGTTAGGCAAATACCAGTACTGAAATTTCCATGTAAAGAGGATCAGGCCATGTTACCATTGTATCCTCATAAATAAGTACTTTTTCCAAATATTCACAAAGCCATCTTTTCCAGAACATGATATTCCAGTATCTACTTGGACATTGTTGACCACCTTTGTGTTGGGACTCCCGAAATCCTGGGATAAATGGATGGTGCTCGGCCGTTCCTCCTGAAGGAGACTGCTGTTGCATAGGGGGTGTGAGTGAGTCCCCATTGCTCTCTTTTTTTCTAGCATTCACCCAGCTGTTGAGCCACTTCTTTACTCAGCATCGCTTAGGTCTTTCCCAATTTTTTTCAGCTTTCAGTACAAAATTCCCGTGTCGCATTCACAGACCTTGCATCACAGACCTCAGCTCAGCTTGTCCATCCCTCCTGATGAAGATCCTTGTCTCTTCTATCCTTCTAGAAAGCGGTGCTTACGCTGGTGGTCTGTTTGTCTTCCTGAACTACAGCTACTGTTCCCAGTGTTCTCTGCAATCTTCTAGACCCAGCCTGTTGATGTGTGATGTGTGGGTTCACTTAGCACCACTTAAAATTTCCATTTGTTCACAGCATCTCTCTCTCAAAGTAGCACAGTTCCCTCTCTTAGACCAGGCAGTAGCGCTGGTCAGCAAAACATGCTTTAAATTGAGCTGTTGCTGTTACCCTCGAGGAGAGTTTATTGATAACTTCCCACAGTAGCACCTCATAAGTGCGAGGGCTCTCGTTTTTCCTTCTGTTTCACATTTAGCACACTGGAATAGAAATTTCCTCCCCCAATTAGGAGAGCAGCCAACTTCCTTTTCGCACGTTGTGTTGCAGCATCTCTCAAGCTTATTTTTAAACCTTGTTTTACTCGGGCTCTTGGCTGGCCGGAGGTGATTGCTGACGCCAGGCCAGGTGGCGTGGGAGCTGTGACCGAGGGGCAGAAATCCTGCCTGGTGTCTGGCAAATCTCAATGGCTGCTTGGAAGGAGGCTTAGCATCAGCCTTCTATGTCCCTTGGGACTGGTGAGGGGACAGTGTCCTTCCACAGTCCCTTTTATCTGTCCAGTTTGTGGCAGAAGTTTAATCCACTGTTGTATTTGATGATGGTTTTTACCCTTCCTGAGTACCAGATTATGCATTTTTGCATAACTGATCATTGCATAGCCAGGACTGACACTGCTAGATGGATGAAGGACCTGAAGAAGTTTGGATTGGGTAACATGCGCAGCCCAGTTATTTAATCTTCAGCTCCAGTTGTGTTTTCAGTCCTCTAACAGCTTAGGGCAGGGGTGTGCAGCAGCGTAGGTGAGCGGTTGGGTCACCTGCTAGGTGGGCTGGTGCTGTGTCACATGGTTTTGTGTTACCTTCATCAATCTTGTTAATGCATCTGGCCATTAGTGTTTGAACTTGTGTGTGCAAAACAGAGAAATTGCATTAGAGATTTAAAAACTTCACCTGGTCCAACCAAAACTTTGACTTTCTTCTTCATTGGGATCTTCTTCTTCGTTGGGATCTTCTTCTTCGTTGGGATCTTCTTCTTCGTTGGGATCTTCTTCTTCGTTGGGATTATTTGGCTTTTCCAGTTGCAAATGAATTAGCCTGTATTATTTTTCACATTAGCGAGCTGTGGGAACTTTTTGGTGGTGTCTGTATGTAGGATGTTGGCCTGTCATCCGTGTGCAGGGTGTTTCTCCTCTTGACTCAACAAAATAACGCACGGCCCAGCCATGGGGATCCTCCTGTAACGAGGGTGAGCTGCAAAACTCTCCTTACAAAGGGTAGCTCTCTGTGAAATCTAGTATGCAAAATCCTTTTCCAAACAAATTTCGGGTGACTGCCTTAAACACTAAAAATACCATTGGGAAGAAGAGCTTTCTTTGAGATGTTTTAGGTAAAGGTTTCTTTGTTAAGGTTTTGAGAAGGATTCACATCAGAAAAAGAAAAGCTGTCTCTAGGGAATAGACTGGTAGGTGGGTTCCTGCAACCAAGCAAGGTATTCTTGAAAATGGTAAAAATGGAAAGGTTAGAGGATTTTATTGTCTCATACCTAAAGATAATACCAGGGAGTGATGGAAAATCCTGTGCTATTAAGTATTGGCTAGCACATTTTTAGCCATAGAAAAAATGTGTCATCCATTTAGAGGAGCAGGCAGGCTTGTTTCTTCTCTTCTTCCCTCTCAGCCCCACCAGCTGAAGAAATGTTCACTTTTTCCATTCTTCTCTGTGCAGGTAACTGCCTAGAAAAGTCCTGACTTCTTAGAGAAGTTGAGGCTGATGTTGGATTTTTTTTCTTTTTCCTTATTTCATTATGAAGTTTCATCCTGAATTTGAAAGACTAAGACATCCTCACCTGAGGGTTCAGAAGCTTTTTATTTGTAATAAAAACATGCTGATATATCTGTCCTTCATCTATCCAGGAGACAAGCCTGTCTCTCTTCCGCATTAATGATTTACTGGTTTGCATTAGTCCCTTGTCCTGATGGGAAAGTAAATCCCTGCTTCCCTTTCTATTGCTGGAGTGAATGCTCACTATAATACATTCCTAGCCACCTCCTATCCTGCAAACTCTTTTTCTGTAATGCAACACTGTACTTTTATTTTAGTAGTGCAGCCTTGTGGTTCAGTAAATCATCAAGCTGATGTCAAGAAAAATGTCTGAAAGTAATTCAGGGCTCTCAGTAGCTTCACTCAGGTCATTAATTTGAATAACTTTCCATTCGGGTGGAAGCATCTTAGGATTGAGGTACCTATTGTGCAGGTGCCCAGTGTGGATTTGAGATAGGATGACAAGCATCTCCAGGGATGTGAAGCCTTTTGGCAGGTACGGTCAGTCACAGTCCCCCAGCAGCCATGGGAGCATGCTTTGCTTGCTGTGCTAGGAGGTAGCGTAGAAGATGAGAAAGAAGGGTCCAGAGACCTTGAAGTCACCTCTTGAAGCCCCAAGGATGTTACAGTGTAAGAACACATCTCTGAACTCTGGTAGATCTAACCTGCTCGTTTCCAGTGTGGATCCTGTAAATAAGATATTTGGGTTTTGAGCCTTGAAATGTCATGTTTCAAGTGCTTGAAGTCCTCTACAGAATTACATGAGTTATTCTTTCCTTCACCTTTCTCCACTCTCCCAACGATTAAATGGACCATCTCTTTACCATTCTTTGCCCTTTCTTTCCTGGAGGCAAGATGAGAACTGGAGTCTAGTTTCCAAGGTGAACTTGGAAAGTTTATATTTCATGTATAACATGCTTTCTTCTTAAAGAAGTGTATGCGAAAGGCTACCCAAGGTGTATGTTTCAACTTAAGGAAAAAAGAATCGGCAGAGAAGTCACCCCAGTCTTTCTGGGCATATTTCTGTGGCACGATGCTAACTTTTATAATGTGTTTTTTAAAACATTGCTGGAAAAGGAAAAGAATCAGATGTTTTACTAGCTGCACGCTAAGTTAACTTTGGGTTGAGCAGTACTTCAGTTAGCAGAGCAGTAAATGAAGTCAGTGTCTATATCCTCTGTGACTTGGACGGAGTCAGAGTCTTTCACTTAATCATTTATAACTAATTGCAGTAGTTCTACAAAGTCAATGCAAATCTTTGGAGTGTGCTTATACTAAGCAAGAAATTAGTAGCATATTTTTGCTGTTTTTAAGCGTCTCGCATTGCGACTGTGCTCAGATGTACTTTTTTTCAGTAGTGTCAGACTTGTAAGCTTGCTTCGGGAGCTGAAAATCACGCTGTGTTAGCTCTTAAGCTTGATGGTTTCTAGTGATGCATCATAGAAGGATGGCCAAATTTTACTTAGTGTTCTTCTGTGACTTCAGAGAATCTGTGATTTAGGTCACAAAGTAGTTTAAATATGTAGGGAAGGAGGTATGTATAAACTCCGTAGTGCAAGACTGGCAAAGCTGTTGAGGTTTCCAAAGTACTTCTGAAGCACCCAGATGCCCATTACCTTAAATGAGAAGCTATTTGGCAAACAGAGAATGAGACTTGAATGCAGCTGTGGATTTGGCCCTTAAATGACCTGCAAGGCTTTAGGATGAAATTCTATTTAACATTTCTTCAGTGATTTCTATTGAAGTATCTCCAAAGTGTTTTAAGAACAACACTACTAAGAGTTTGGGAGATGGGAGGATCTCTCTTCTCCACTTTACTTGGAAAGGGAAAAAAAGGCAGTTTGGAATTTATTTGGAGGATGAGGATGTTCCAGGTCCTTGAAGATTTTCTGATTACTTGCAGCAGCAAACCTTTGGGGCTGTTCTGACGTGGGCTCTAGCAGTCACTGTGCTGGGGGCAGAATAAAGGTTCTTTTTAGGTATGATTATTCCTTGTATCCATGCCTGGGAGCTCTGGGCAATGTGCTCATGTCTAACACTCCTGCACATGGGTGAGGAACAAGGCAGAAAGGTTTCTTTTTGTTTTTTTGGGGGGATTGCCTGCAGTTCTGTCTCCCATCATTTTTCTTGCTCAACTGTCCTCTGCCTAAAAAAATTGCAGTTTTGTGGTTCTGAGATGAACATGACAGGCTGCCCTGTTTCAAGGGAGCAAATATCTCTGTAATAATACCCAGGAGCTAAGAAAAGTGTTCCCTTTTCTTCCAATAAGAAATGAAATTTAGAAGATTAAACATGACTTAGAAATTCAGTCAAGCTCAGGTTCTTCGCTTCCCTTTGTGCAAAGCTCTAACCAATGGTTTAGTGGTTAGTTACTGCTTTTGGAAGGTGTGGTTGTAGCTCAGATATTAGCACATGAATACATATGCCTATCCTGTCTTGTAAAAATAGATGTAAATCTAGATGGACCAGGGGGCATTTTGAGACACACACATGTGCTAGCAATGCTATTTTTTTTCCTCTTTTTTTTTTTTTTTTTTTCTTTCCCGTCCCATTTGATCCGTGCCCTCATGCTGGAATTGATGACACATTTCTGCCCCATGCAAACTGTTGTTGTTGAAGATGTTCCGATAAATATCCCAATGGCCGCGTTGTCATCCTCTACCACCCTGACCAGTCGTGTGGAGTTACTCAGTCCCATGTGCAGACCAGATTGGTCCTGTGGTGAGGAACGCTTCCCAGGAACTTCTGAGGCCGTGAAGTCCCCAAAGGAGAGCAAAGGCCAAGTCAGCCATGAGCTGAAGCACAGCTGAACCTGCTTCACCAGCTGCTCCACATGTTGTCCGGACACCTCCCTATCACTGTCGTAGCTGCTGGTCAGCAAACTCGGTTGAGTTTTCACTAGCATAAAATCTCACTGACACTGAAGGAGAAGAGTAACGGTTGGTTGTGTTGACTTCTAATGACTTTTTTCTTAATCTAATGTGTTCCTCATGGTACAAAGTTATGTTTTGTTTCCTAACCTTATCCCTCACGGAGATATCTCCCTACTGTTAGCTTGGTTCGAGGCAGTACCGGTGCCTCACTTGAGCGCTTTGGGGGGCCACGTTCACACCTTGTGAAAAGCAGGTGCCACCCCATTAACTCCAGATGGAGGCATAACAGTTGAAAGCCTATTGAATGTTGTCCTTCAGCTTCCCTTACCAGCCTCATATTGGGACTAGATGAAAATATACTTTAAAAAAAATTATTTATTTTCCTATTTATCAGTAGCAGGTGGAGTTAGTTACCTGCGAAAGAGGGATGGGTCAATTAAGCTGCATGTTGCCGAGGTATGAACAATGATGCCACACGTGTGCCGGTTGCTGGGGACTAAGGGAAGACCTCCCAGCTCAAGTGAGAGGCGCTTTTTTCTTTTAAAAGGTATATAAATTAAAATTGGAAAGGGCTGGAGGGAAGGTGTGAGATTTTTCTTATGTTTTTTTTTCAGACCTATGTTTTTTATCCTTAATAGATTTATAATATGCAGGTCCCTTTATTTGTTTCTATAAAATTAACTAGTGAATTTAAAATGGAAAAAAGCTAGTAATAGGAACCAGGCCATCTTTGCCAACGCTGAAATGTTGCTATATTTATGAAAGGTAGACAAGGGCATTTTTCCTTCTGCCGGGTTTTATGCTGGAATGCCACATGTTGGAAGGTTATAAAACTTTTACTAACGAGAAGTTGGAGGAATGCTAACTTTCTAATTGCCGTTTTCTTGGTACAAGCTGCTGTTTACTTTGGTCTTTTAAAAATGTGATTGTAATTTTGAAGTCTGCAAGTTTTAAATGTAGGCAAGCAGGGCCTGGCCGTGTGGGAAGGATGCCTTACCTGGTGGCCAGAAGAAGGGCTGGTGAGCTGCTAGGTAGCAGTGCTGGCTCTTACTCTGCTAATTCTGACACCCTGGAAAAACTCCTCAGCATTTTGATTCTGTGAATCCTGTCCCTGTCAGTGGGATTTTTGTCACTTTGGTGGTTTTTTTTTTTGTTTTTTTTTTTTTTTAGCAAGGATTTCTTTACGACATTCATAAAATAGTGACAGCATGTTCCTGTTGGGGGACCCCTTGGTGTCTTTGGATGAAACCTCTACCTAAATGCTGAGTTATTACCAGCAGTGCATGTTATGTTAGATATCCTTTGCCTTAATTTTTTCTTGAAAAGAGGTTGGTAGGGAAGCGTGATTAAGTTAAATGGATGAGTTCACTGAAAGTGCAGAAGAGCTTCGTGGAAGCTCATGGGAGTTGCTTGGTGTTTGAAGGAGTAAAGCTTGTTTGTGCAGAGATGGTAGTTTCCTATTCCAGATAATTTAAATGTGTCTTCCCTCCCACTCTTCTTTTTCCCATTGTCATTTTTTTTGGTATTACTTCCATGCTGTTGGGAGTGTGGCAATGGTGAAATGGTTTGAAATTTCAGTCTTTAAATTTCAGTCTTTAAATCTAAACTATCATAAAGTGCTTTATGAGGATAAGAAATGACGCCTTGAAAACTGTGTGTTTTCTTTTTCTTCTTGAATATTCTTAAAAAATGTATTTGAGGTGGGAGAGGCAGAATTAAGGCTTTGAAAATATGCCTCCAGGTTGGGCTCCTCTGTTGTGTACCACATGTTGCTCTGAAGGAAGTTTGTCACCAAAGAGTACTGCTGATTTATAAACCCCAATGAGGACTTCAATGAATTCAGCTGAAATCCAACAGAAAATCCTTTTCCAGCTCTGTGTCTGCAGACAAGATGGGCTGATGTCATACGTCACATCTTTGGCAGGTACTTTGGCCAAAAATTTCAATCCGGAGTAGTGGATTATTCTAATCCTTATTAAGGTGCCCCAATGAAAGCAACCTGTTTGGGAAGGATGTAACACTTGTGAACGCCATTAATGTCAATTTAGGATATTAACACCCCGGCTCTCATTTAGGCTCCTTGCATAGGGAATTCAGAGGGAGAACTAAGCATGCAGCTTTGAAGATGTCTAGATCCAAGAACCCACTCCTGGCCTTACAAAAGCGATATGGTTGTGTTATGATTGCACATAAAGTGAGATTACAGGTTTCCAAGATAGCAATGTGTTTTGTTATGGAAAATTTCTGTATCAAGATTCAAGTGATCACTTCTGGGCAGCTGCGGTCCTACCATGGCTCCTCTTTTGCTCTGCATTGTACTGGTAGTGAGTAATTGCAATGTAAAGGCATGGCGTGCAATACTAAAACACTTATTCTGTGAAATATGCATTTAATTTGTGTAAATGCTTTATGCAAGATCATGCTTTCTGAAGTTATAAGCGGAGTTTATGAACTAACACATAATGGGAACAGAAGATGCATAGTTGGACCTCGTGAATGGCAGTGCTGAGCTTTTCCATCTCTTGCTTTTTAGTTGGGATGTCAGGGACGAGTATGTTTTGATTGAGAGGAACAGGCTTCAAATAACCAAAAACCCGTTATGCCACAAGGGATGTTATTGGGGCCCGTCAGTCTGGAAGAGTTGATGGCTCTGGGGATTGGAATGGCTGCGTATATTGTCTCTTATGAAATGAGGAGTAGAAAGCCAGCTCTAACAGCCTCTCGTCTTCCAGCTGTGGCTGACTTCTTGTTTGAGATGGAAACATCAATGGGTTTGAGGTCAAAGACTTATTTGCAGGATTTTTTTTGAACAGTTGGGCCAAATGTTATGTATCTTGTTGGCAAACTGGTAGGGTCATGCTGCAATATGGGTGCCATGGTCCTGGCCAGTAACTTGCAAAATTATATTGAACTGTGAATAGATGGGATTCAGCCTGATGTCTGATCAAATCTTATTTATGCCTGATGCTCATATCTCTCAGCACTGAAGAAAACGGTACCTATAGGGGCGAGAAGGTGGCTCTATTAGGGTAACAGCAGAGTTTTCTTTGAGTTTAATGAGGCCAGGATTGTCACAATGTGGGTTGAGCTCAAGTAGGCATTGGTCAGGTTGAGCCTGGGATCCTCTTGAGTGGCTGAGCAGCAGGTAGGTTGCGGGGAGAGGGCAGGGAAGTAAAGAAAAAGAAAATAAGAGGATGTATAACACTTTCAGTCTGAAAAATTCTCTGCAGTTTCCCTATTAGCCTTTAGAGGGCAGATCATGTCCAGTAAATAGCAGATTTAGGGACTTGACTGATATTTCTGGTTGTGAATTCTGCATGTTTGGAGACTCTGAATATAGATTTTTTTTTTTTTTTTTAAATGTGTAATTTTAATTCTGCAATACTTTCTGGTGCTTTAAAGGATGAATGTTATGTTAACTTAGAGAAGCAAGATGAGCTCAAGTTTTGATTTATCTATGTGTCTTTATAGTCTTTCTAGTTTCAGTGCTAAAAATTGTGGTGCAAGCAAATATTACTTAGCGATGTGGGGAGAAAAATCTTGGGAACATACTGTGGTAGAGAAGAATTATGTAGTATGTTGACTAAATTCATTTTTATGTTAAAAAAGACCACGAAAAATAATTTTGATTTTGGAGAGTGGGTTTTAGAGAGTAATACTGTATGATGAATGTGTAATTTCATTCTTGTCTGCTGTAATCCCTTCTCTAAATCCCCAAGCTTCATGCCCCGCAGTCTTATTCTTGGGGAGCAACTGCTTAGAAAAAACCTGTTTATCAACAGGATATTCCACAGTGTCAGAGGAGTCTGTGTGAAATGAGGGAAGCCAAATGAAATTCAAGCTCTTCTGTAAAGCCATTTTCAGTGAAACTTTTCATATGGCGATTAAATACCTCTTATAGTCAACATGCTTGGAGAAGCAGTGGCTATTTAATTCTCTGATTAATTAAAACCAGAAATAACAAAATTACGTTCTGCTTTCTTCTGCTACTACCCTAAAGCTCATGGATCATGGAGAAGATGATTATTCTTGAAAAAGCCATTTAGTTCTTAACAAGAAAAGCTAGTCTTTGTGGCTCAGCCCTTTTGGCATCTGCTTTGTGGGTTTCTCATCAAAAAAACCCATAGGGGTTATTCCTAAACAGAATGAAATATTGTTTGTTCCAAGAAAGATTTCTTTCTTTTTTTTTTTTTTTTTTTTTTTTAAATCTTCTGAAGGTGGAGGTACTGCTGCTGTCTGTGTTCCCCAAGAGATATGAACCAGATAGCAGGGGTTTCTTTAGATCTTAGGATTCAGTCTTCTAACTGCTGTGATCCTTGCCCTGTCTTGATGCTTAACTCTGGTACATTGGTACATAGCTCTGAAGTTGTCCTTAGAACACCGCCTGCTCTGAAGTGGACAGCAGTTTGGGTGATCACCTTTAGCCTACCACTGGAGAGACGTTTCTGTATTACAGAAAACAGGATAGGAAGGGTCTCAAGACATCCTTTAGTCCAACAGGTTCTTCCCAGACATGATCAATGTTACGGAGCCTGTCCCTAGCATGCAGTCATTGAATGTGTTCATGGGTCTCCAGTGGTGGAATGTGTCCCGTTAGGCTGTCCATTGTAGTCCTTTGCTGTCCTTAACGCTCCTGCCCCGTCTCACCCAGATCTCATCCTGCTGTGATCTGCTGCATTGTCAGGGCACGGAGTCAGCACCCGTAAGACTCTGTGAAAGTGCCTTTGGGTGCATCTCAGAACAGATGAGTCATTGGTGCTGATGTCTTGGATGACATTACTTTGAGCCATTGCCAAGGGTGTATTAGTACAGATTCTGTCTCATGGAAGAGAAGACCTGTGCCCTTGCTTGAATTAGTGGAAGGCTGCCCACTGCTTTGATGCAGTTGAGGACCAGCTGTGGAACCTGTTATCTCAGATTATTGTGAGTACAGTCGAGGATAGTTTCTGACTGTAGGTCTGGATGGCGAGTTAGATCCTAAGGGTATCTGCTCTGCAGATCTGCCCAGATCGGATGTAAAAGACTTACAAGCTGCCTTGTGGAAAAGCCAAAAAAATGTTTTGTGCAGGACTCACCACTCGGGGCTTTATCCTTGTATTTAGCTGAGTCTCTGTGCGTCCCAGGATAATCGGGACCATCTAAGATAGGTGCTTTGAATGTTGCCAGTTTCTCAGAATCTTGAAAAAACCCAAACCAGACCGATAAATGGAAACAAAAGCAGAATCTTGAAAGGAAACTTATCTCCAAAATGCTTGACAAGGCCCAGAGAGAGGGTGTGTGAAACAGCAGCTTGGGAACTCCCACAGAGAATGGAATATAAGGGTTTAATCTGAGGCCAGCCTACAAGGGCTAACACTCTTTTCACAGTATAACTTTTTGAGGGTCAATGTGGTCAAGGTAAGTACGTGTGGAAGAGAGACCCAAGCACCAATGAACTATAATCCTTGTTTGCTATCCTGGCTGAGTGAGGAACTCTTCCTCGGTTGCAATTCTTGACATGTAAAATGGGGATATTAGGCAGCATGTTTCTTAGTATACCAGTAGCTTTAAATGGCCTGTACCCCCTAGAGAGTGGGAAGGAAAAAATGAGAGTAAAACCACTGAGAAATGCTGGAAACAGCTTATGCAAACGTTTTCATTTGCCTTCCTGTGATTTATGAGAGTGTGTGAGGGCCCTGTAGCATGTCAGACCTCGGGCAGTGGTATCTCCAAGCTGAGGCAGCAGTCATAAGCACGCTGTAATTGTTTTCCCAGAATCACCCACAGATCAAACCCTGAAAAGCTTCACAGTTCAACACGCCTTCAACCTTTTGTGAGATCTAATCCATGACTTCTTTTTACTCTAAATTGCCATAGGTGCGATAGTTGCAACTTCCTTGGGCAAGGTCGGAGGTGTAGGACAACAACTGGAGAGTTGCCCAAGTCGATTTAAAGAGAGGTGAGGGTTGGCGTGCCATAACTTGCTGCTGGAGCTGCCTGCAGGCTTTGGTTGTTGAACTGGGAATATTCCCATGTTGGGGGTGATGGTGCTGTGGGCTGGAGACCTCTTTGAGTTGTGTGCTTTCTGATGGAGGAGGACACTGCCTTGGCTGCTATGTTGGCCGCTTGCTGCAAGCTCTGGTGCCATGGTGTGTCCTTAAGTCAAAGCCTGAGACTGTCCCTGTACTTCTTCCCTCGCTTCTCCATTTCCTTTTCTTCTGACGTTGGTGCCTGGGAAAGCAAGCCTTTTGTTTGGATTTTTCCTTTTTAATAGTTTCAGTGACACCCACCCCCCACCCCCCCCTTTACCTCCGTCATGCCCTGATTGTCAGAGAGCGTGTTGAAACAAACCCTCACTTAGAAAATAATTACTAGTCCCTGGTGCCTCAGAGACTACTTAAAGCTGAGGCTTGGTCCTGCATGGTTGTGTGCACCTGAGTCATTCTGGGGTGGGGAGGGTGAGAGTTGGACCCTCTCATCTGTGACCAGTTTTGGTTGTGATTACCTTGCTGTTCCCTCTCTTACTCGGAGGGGTTTGGTTCAGTTGCAGTTAGGCTAATGAGAGGTTAAACCAAAGTGTGGGAGTTGCCACTTGTGCTTTGAGTCATAACTAAGTCTCGTCAGGGAGAGAGATGCCTCTTCAGTGTTATATGAAAAGGCAGCGGTAAAAAACCCCCAACATCAGAGCATGCTTTATAGTATCGCATATAGCAGGGAATTTCGTATGAAGGCGCTCAGCATTTAAAAAGGAATTTTAAATCGTTGGTAAAAGTTAATCAAAGAATATGCATCCAGTTGCTTAACAGTGAGCAGTAAACTATTTATCTCAGCCTGGCTCGCGAAGTGCTTGGGACTGATTAAACAAAGACCTGAGCTGTGGAGTTGTCAGGGCCGTGGTCTTTAATGTGTTTGAAATACTTTGTAGAACAGCCGTCCTCCTACTGCTTTTAGTCCGCTTATCTAATTTTCAGCTTCTCCACTCCTTGTAAATGTGATAAATAAACTTTGTAATCGCATAACTGGGCTACTTTTGATGCCTGCCTGCAGATATCTTGTTCTTGAGGCTAGATCACACAGAAGTGTAAATCAACACTTTGCTCAATAAAGGACTTCTTAAAAAATGGCTTTTGGTCTTTTATTGTACAGCTGACCTGGAGGACTTGGTTGCCTAAGTCTTTTTATCAATGCTAATGCGATAAACTTCTTTTTACAGCTCCTAGGAAAGGAGAGTCTTGATCATTCCTTTCTCCAAGTACTGTACTGCCGGAGCTTCCCCAAAGAACAGTTGAGGTTTAATAGGTTTTGTATAAAATGCTGAATTAACCAAGTTACTCTTTATGATGAACTCTGAGGATATAAATAATGCTGACCTCGTCTTGCGGGTAAGGAAAAGGAGCAGGAGTGTGGGGATGAGGATAAATCACTGGGTGAAAGCAAAAGCAAAGGGAGAATTGTGTGTTCCCCATTGCACACTTGATGCCAAAAATTTGTATTTGAGCAAAATTGATGTGCACGAATATCAGTATCATGAACTGGATTTTAGCACCAGGTGGGCTGAGGTGGAAGAGTCATTTTCAGGGAAGGAAGAGCAGGAGGTTGAAGCAAATCTGTGCAGGGTGTTGGGGAGAGCAAACTTGTTGAACGCTGCATTTCTAAACTTATTTTTTTTAATGACCAGGAATTGAGTTAAAGAAATCACGTTCTTGGGCCTCGTTTCCTGTGCTGATGGTGAACTTTGTCAGACAAACCTCTTACAAATTGTTTTCTCTGATAACCAGTTAACACCGAGAAAGCAGATAGGCAAAAACTCTTATCATCTTGACAAGCGACGGGCTTTTTGTTAAAACTCAAACCAGAAGCTGTGTCAGTGTGTTGAGTTTACACCTTGCAATAATAATCCGTGCTTTTATCTGATCGGAGGGGGATTTTATAACTTTCGAATGGGTCTTTGGCGGGGAGCCAGCCCTACTGTCATTTTTTATTAACTTTCTTTTTTTTCTTCCCCTGTAGCCAGTCTGCTTTTTTTGTAATATTGTTTAAGGAATATGTCTCCCATTCCTAGGGATATTGGGAAACAATATTTTAAAGTTTTGTGTCTCAGCCCATTAGAGGGGTCTATAAAACAATCGCAGCAGCAAATGTGCAGTAACTAATCAAAACCACCAAAGCTAACCACAGCGGTACTTCGTTCCCTTTAAATCATAAACCCTCTTTTTTTGCTGTGCCTTATCTACTGTCTCATCAGGAAAGAGCTAATTAGATTCTTCTAAAAAGTAAATATTGTCAGTTCATTGGTGGGTGGAGGTGATGGGAGGTAAGACACGCTCGCCGTCAACATTGGTGAACCGATGCAGAAAACAAGACAAAGTTATAAAAACCCTATAAAAAGCTATTTGAGTTTTAAAGGAGCTTGTTCTCTGTGTAGGTGGTATAACAACTTTCCCTTGCAGTGGGTATGGCTTTTGTAGGCAGGGCCTGGAGGAGTCCATGACCTGCCTTGCTACTCCGTGTCATTCCCCATCTTTGCTATGCAGGTTGGGGTTGCAGGTTTGGGGCCGTGTTCGCTTGATCACAAGCAGTCAAGTTACTTTGAAAAATTCAACGATGAAAAATTCAACTACTACTTGTCACTAGTGTTTTAAGCCAATACATTTAGTTTCTCATGCAGAACATCGGGTCTGTGTGCTTGGTTGGTTGGGTTGGCTTGGTTGAGTTGTGATGGGTGGTGAAGGTAGAGTTGCTGCTCCAAAGCTTGCAGGGTGGACTGGAAAGTATTGAGGACTTGTATTTAGGACTCTTGTATGACAAGCTCGAGGGGAAAAACCCCAAAGCCATGTCCTGCAAGGTTGAGCACTTGGCAAAGTGGTGTACAGGTAACATAAAAGAAGCAGGTGCCTGGGGAGACAAAACATGTAATAAAGGTAGAAGTGCTTTTTTTTTTTCTTTTTTCCCCTTGTTCCTTTGATTCTCTGTTTCTCAAGGAACGACAGCAAAAGGGATCGATTCTTCTGACTGCATGCAGCCAACAAAACCTACCAGCTTCTCGGCTGTGGAGATGAAGGTCTCCTAGACTGCCCGATGGCCAGCATCGGTCCAGTTGCAATAGCAAACGTAGGTCACTGACCTAAACCTGAACTTGGAGGTGGAAAGCTGCCTCTGCATCTTACAACAACCAGCCTGGAAATAGCATTGCTGTCAGGGGGACTGGGATTTCTGCCGTGTCAGAGCAGCGTAGGGTGTTCCTGTGCTGCAAGGAGGCTGCCAGACGTCTGTGCTTATCACGTGGATGAAGAAAGTAGCTGTGCTTGGAGGGAGGTTCAGCTACGTGAACAAAACGCTTTGTGTGTTATTGCTAAATGTAATGTTAGCTATGAACAGACATTTGGTTTCTTACCTTTTTTTTTATTGTCACATTAAGCAGAGAGTCAAGAGATTGATAGTCTTGTATAATAGAGGCAATTTTACAGAATAATACAAAAATGCCCTTGCTTTCATGTAAACCACACCAAAAGGTAAGGGGATTTTTTATTTGATTTTTGTCCCTTGAGGGCTTTTTGCCTCCCCCGTAGCCCCAGGTCCCTCCATTTTCAGAGGGCACGCTGGAGTGTCGCCTGCACTTTGATGTGGTTTCTAAAGTGTGCCTCTTCATTGGGCTCCCTACAGATGCCTTTATGTGAAACAGAACATTAAAATCCAAATGTGCCTGCTCTGCAGGTCATTTTTCATGCTTTATGTGCTACGTCAAATATATTGCAGAGTTGTTCTGCTGCACCCCCAGCCCGGGAAGGTGCGGGT
Source organism: Pandion haliaetus (assembly GCA_013401275.1). Classification (NCBI taxonomy): domain Eukaryota; kingdom Metazoa; phylum Chordata; class Aves; order Accipitriformes; family Pandionidae; genus Pandion; species Pandion haliaetus. The sequence goes on along the minus strand of VYZV01014792.1, from coordinate 195,435 downwards.
AACGAGATGGGGGTATGAGTAGGGAGTTCCTTGGCGGTTAAGTCCAAATTTCTCCTTAGTTGCTTCCTCTGGGCCTCTCCCCAGCGCTCTCTTTCTCTCAAGGTGAAACTGAAACCTCGGTGACTTCACCCAAGGTTGCCGAAGTTAAAGAAAATTTGATATTTCTCACTTACAGGTCACTTCAGTCCAGATTGTTTCCTGCCAAGAGTGGGGGTGGGGGAAAATGCCCTCCTGTTGATGGAAAAGCAATTACTATTTTTTCTGGCATGTTCGTTGTGTCGTTCCAGTGTAACACCTAGGTTATGGGCTCTGCTCGTATCGCGCCGACTCCTTGGGCTCCCAGCTGGCTGTTGATGGGCTGCACCCATCGTGCAGCGATGGAGCAGCGGCTGTGTGAGACGGGGGTTACATGCTGTGATGTGCACCGGTGTGCTGGAAGGGAATAAACATCGACTGGGTTACTTTGGGGCTATTTGTCAGTCTTTAAGGTAGAAAACCCTGGAAAATTTCTTCTAATTTAGAATTCGCTTCCCCACGCCCCCAGCCCCCCCCAAATTCCTAAAGGTAAAAATTGCTCTTGGTGGACTGCAAAGCTTTTGTGCCATTGGGAACATCTCTCTGGCTGCTTTTTGTGGATCTCTGGGAGGTGGGACATACATTTTTTTTCTTTTTCCTTTTTTTCTTTTTCCCAGTAGGTCCCTGGACTTTAATTCAGGTCAAAATTCTTCTTTTGATAAACTTTAATTTATTTGCATTAAAAGTATGCAAAATGCAAAGCGTGGTGTTTGAATGTGGTTGTTGAACTCCTTGGCTTAGAGCGATGCCTTTATCTAGAAGCACAGGCTTTCTTGACTTTGGAGTTTTATCAATACCAGTATTTATCAGGACTTGTCAATATTTGATTTGGATCTTAACAATATTCACATCTGGGTGGTAGATGTTGTGTACTACTGTACTTCTCTTGTGAGCATAGCTGAAGCTGAAGGATGACAGTAATACATCTAGTTTGAAAAGAGATGGGGGACCAAGATAATGTGTCTTCTGAGAACATGTCCACAAGGTCCTCTGTTGAGACTAATTCTGTGTTCAGCCGAAAACGCTGAATGTTGCATGTTCAGTGCTTTGTCAGTGAAGTTCAGAGCTAGCGGCAGCATCCTTCAGCTTGTTAGCCCACATTTTTCCTCTCCCATGACCACTTTTTCTGCTGTGATCTTGCTACGCCCTGTTTAATGATCCGTTTCAAGCACGATGTTTTATCCAAAACTTTGCATTTTCCCATTCTTTGATTTCTTCCCTTTTAGAGGAAAAAAGATTACATAAACTTGAGAGTTTTAATGAGTACACTGGGCTTGCTTTGGGTGTAATTTACAGTGGATTCAGTGTTATAACTTCATTACGCTTCAGTTGAGTAACTTATGTCATAAATGGGTGTATCTGAGAGTGGAATCGAGCCGCGAATCTCTTTGTTGTGTGGGCTTCAGAAGGACCAAACGCTCACTCCCCTTTTTGAAGTCTTAATTCTCTTTATATGATGTTGCAATGTCTTTCTATAGAGTTGAGCCTCTGAAGTTTGAGATTTCTAAAATGCGAAAAATACCACTTTTACCCCCAATTGCTTCAAGTATTGACGTTGCTAGCAAAATCTGTCTTCAGCAGTGTTCACACGGACCTTTTCCTGTGGCTGTTGCAAAAATCCCTGTTGTTGAGACTCATCCTTCAAGACATCTTTTTAATAAGCTTGGTTGGTAGTCCCCTTGCTCAGCCATTACTTCTCTTGTAGGAGCACTTGTAGTAAATATCAAGGATACTACTGCTTTCCAGCCACTAGAGGTCAAGATTGTGCTATGGCATAGCACAGGGCTGCTCATCATGTAAGGTTTAGCTGTAATTCCTGGTGCAACCACGTCCAGTGTCAGCTATATATTTAATTTAATTATCAATTGCTGTGTTTGGCAATTAAGATGAAGCTGATTGTACGTGCACAGTGTGAAGGGCACTTTGCCTTACACAACAGTAGAGTCTGCTGGACTTTGCAAGGGTTGGGATATCCGTACTGTGCTTGGGTTTTAATATTCTTCAGATCTAGAAACTACACAAGTAATCGGTCTCTGATGGAGTCTTTCTTCCCAAGGAGGGATTCAAAAGGGAGTTGAGTTGAGAGAGGCTGTAAAAATAAAACTTGCTCATAAATTATTTTTGTGTGATACTAATACTTTTAAGTGTTTAAAAGGAAATAACTTTGAAGGTTTGCGCTCTGGATAGAGCTTTCGACTTTCTGCAGTTCGGGTAGCAGAAGTAATGAGTTTTCTTTTGGCTTTTTTATAGGTTTCACTTGTTTTAATTTTCCATTGTTTTCCTAGCACAGTTGTCAGTGAAACCAACTGTATCTACAATACGGTTTCTAGTGTTCTTTCCTCCTTCTAAAGCCAGGCTGTCATGTTAGCGTGGGGCAGGGGATGATCGCCTTTCGCCACCTCGTTTGTCTCCTGTTGTAGGGGAGCAATAAAATACACGGGTGCAGGTTTGATTCGGGTTGTACAGGTAGTTGCTAGAAATAGAGTTTATATTAATAACTGAAATATATATAAAACTCAGTCTTTTTTTTAAAAAGAAACCTACTAGCTAAAGTAACACTTTCAGAAAGACATCTGGATGATTTCCGTACACCTTTCTTTTTATATATAAAAAAATTACAGGAAAATACAGGAGGGATCCTGTAAATCTGTGTGTATATATCCATATAAACTTCAGGTTTTTGTAGTGTTTAGTTTCTAGTTACACCAAAGGACAAGCCCACATGTGCAGAACCACTGCATCCGTTGGCTTGGCCTTTTTCCCTTGTTTTGGCCATCATTTGGCACTTGTGGCAACAACAGTCTTTATGCCATTCTGCCCTTCCCCTGCAGTTTGAAGTTCTTGGTCAACTCTCTCGAACAATTGGGGCTAAACCATTTTTCCTGTCAAATATTGTGCTTGGTAACAACAAGGAAACCAAGTGAGTTTTTGCAGCAGAGCACACGCATTGACCTCGGCTGCAAACAAACCCCAAAGCCCCAGGAATAGGTATCAACAGCAGTTCGAGGGAGCACCACCGAGTCCATGTGTTTTGCTCCCTGAATCATGGTGCTTCTCCCAGCAAGCGAATTTTTGTTCAATACCTTTTACAGCTCATTCTGTACATCAGCAACGTACAATTAAGCTCTCCTGGGGTACCACAAAAATGCTTTCAGGAACCTCTGGGGTCCAGATGTGGAATGTTTTGTGCTGACATGGGTTGAAAAGAGGAACAAATCCAACAGTTAAGTACGTCCTTTAATTTAGCCTGTGACAGTCACCACATGGCCTATGGGCTAATATTTCTGCATCTGTGCTGTAAATAGATCAATATGGCAGTATGATGGGTTTGGCATTTTGATTTGTGAAGAGTCAGAATATTGTTTGTATTGTTGCATAATCCCTGGAATGGTTTCTTCGGAATATCTGGGTTAGGAAAAACGTAACATTTCTAAGTTCAATTAAGTGTGTGTTTTATTTTGTCTCATTTGTTGTATTTCATGCCCGATTGCATCTTTTTAAAAATCTGAGGATGCTATTGTAAAAGGTGAAATCTGCTTTTTTTCTAGGCACAGCAGCAAAGAAACCTGGACAATATTGTATCACAGCATCCCAGAATAAGCGGGGGGAAGAAGTCCAAGAAAGAAGTCTGCGCAAGCTCAGATGTGGAGGTAAAAAACACTAGCCCCATGTCTGAGCAAGATTCTGGTATCCTGGATGTTGAAGATGAGGATGAGGATGAAGAGGTAACTGTATAACATCAAATCCAGGAGACTGGACAGTTTGGGGGTGATCAGTGTTGTCTCAAATGGTGTTTGCACCTCATTTAATCTTTCATGTTGCCATGCAGTGTATCATAAAGATGCAGAATAAGCTGTAGAACACGGGGTGTGTTTCAGTATTGGGTTAATTTGCACTGTTGTCCCTGTTCTCGTTGGCAGGCTCAGCAGAGGGGCCAAGTATTGTATGAGAACTAAACAGCCTGTGTCTTCTGTCCCCCAGCTCAAGAGTTGCACTTCTCTGCTTACTTGGGAAGGCAGTTTGGTATCTAACCTTCATTTGAAAAAAAGATAAATTGCTGCGTAGCGCGCGAGATACTTGGCCTTTTCTGTGGGACGCATCTCTTGGTGGCAGAGGCGTACTTTGTGCTCAGAAAGATTGCAGAATTTTTTAAATGCAATTTTGAATTCCTTGATGTGCTCCCTTCTTTTTGTCTCTGTTTCTGCTGCTGCTTCCTCAGGCCATCAGTCTGTTGTTTTTGTTAACCACAAAACATAATCTCACTGATAGTGTTGGTTCTTCTTTCCTCCCTGTGCTAGAGGATAGTGCATGCAGTGGGACATCTTGGATTTATGGTCCTAAAAATGCAGGAGACCCCCGTCCCCCTGTGTTTCAGGAAAGGCAGCTTGGAGATACCTACTTGGAGTGCAGGTCACGAGGTGTTGAGCTTTTCATGTGTTCTTAATTTCTTGTGATGCAGTCTGGGGTTGGACCTTTTGGCAGGTTTTATCTGCTGCTCTGGATGCTTTTTCTCTTGTTGCTGAAGCCTCTGTTATGTCAAGAGAATGATATTTTCAGCTACAACCTGTAACTGAATCGGGTAATATTTATTGCCCTGAACTTGACAGTCCATGACCAGCCAGAGAAGAGGATTAAAAGATTAATAACAAGTTTCTGAAGTTTAGAATAGTGTGGGTTGCTCAAGTGGTTCTGTGCTCATGTTCTGCCTTTTCCCCTGCGGTTCAATTCTCTCTTCTTCATCTCTGCTGTGCTTCCAAGGCAGACCGAGGAGATCACCACTTACTTCACAGGGACCAAACTGTAGTGTACAACCCAGAGTCCTCATGCTGCACTGAAACCATCTGGGTGGGCTATTTACTCCTACATCAAAATGGAAATAGAGCAGAAGTTAAACAAAAGAAAAACGAGTGGGAAGGGCACGTTTTTTGAAAACAAACATTGATTTGAATAGATCTATTTTGGTATTTCCGTGTTAAAAAATAAAAATCTGGTCCTTCAATAGTTCTTGTTCCATCTCACTCTCGAAATCTCTCACTTGCTGTGGAGTGGGTTCTTGCAAAACCAAGCAGCGGTATGAAACGTGGTGGTACTTGTGTTGTATGCAAAGTTTGAATCAATTCGAATTAGAAATTGGAGTTGAATTTCAATTAGAGTTGAAAGGTGTAAGGAAAACAATAAGGAGGGAAGAATTTAAAGACAGGAATTTGTGTAGCGCTGCTGGGAGAAATCTCGGGAGTCATTCGCTGAATGGAATTAACTCGTCTCGAGGCAGATGAAATCCCATCTCTGGGTGCGGTTAAAGCCAGGCTGGTGGTATGGGAAGGAACTTGCGGTGGGGATGACCTGGCGGCTGATGGATGGGCCGGGGCGGCAGCGGGGGGCCGGGGCGGCGGCCGCTGTCCGTGGTGATGAAATGGAGCACGGCGGGGGCAGCACCCGCTGGAGCCCCCTTCTCTGCTCGGCCGGGCTTTCCGGGGCACTGCTGCAAAGACCTCTCTGCCTCGTTTTCCCAGCATTGTCGTAGCGGGGGGAAAGGGAAGGAGAGGGTTTCGGTTCCTGATGAGCTTAGCTCTTCCCCACGTTCCTGCCTCCTGGGGGTCTTTTCCTTTTTGGAAAGAAAATGATTTGTTTATTGGTGCAAATAGATCTGTCATCTGGAAACAGAGCCATTAAATATGAAGGAGCGTCATGTGTGGCTAAGGGCCATGTCTGAAGGCTATGCGTGTTGTTTGCCTGGACTTTAGCAAAGCCTGTGACACCACTTCCCACAGCATTCTCCTGGAGAAACTGCCTGCTCATGGCTTAGACAGATGTACTCTTTGCTGGGTAAAACACTGGCTAGATGGACGAGCCCAGAGGGTTATGGTGAATGGAGTTAAATCCAGTTGGTGGCCGGTCACAAGTGGTGTTCCCCAGGGCTCAGTATTGGGGCCAGTTCTGTTTGGTATCTTTATCCACGATCTGGATGAGGGCATCGAGTGCACCCTCAGTAAGTTTGGAGGTGACACCAAGCTGGGCAGGAGTGTTGACCTGCTCGAGGGTAGGAAGGCTCTACAGAGGGATCTGGACAGGCTGGATCGTTGGGCCGAAGCCAATTGTATGAGGTTCAACAAGGCCAAGTGCTGGGTCCTGCACTTGGGTCACAACAACCCCATGCAACGCTACAGGCTTGGGGAAGAGTGGCTGGAAAGCTGCCCGGCAGAAAAGGACCTGGGGGTGCTGGTTGACAGCTGGCTGAATATGAGCCAGCAGTGTGCCCAGGTGGCCAAGAAGGCCAATGGCATCCTGGCCTCTATCAGAAACAGTGTGGCCAGCAGGAGCAGGGAAGTGATCGTCCCCCCGTACTCGGCACTGGTGAGGCCGCACCTTGAGTACTGTGTTCAGTTTTGGGCCCCTCACTACAGGAAAGATGTGGAGGTGCTGGAGCGTGTCCAGAGAAGGGCAA
>VYZV01014792.1:131214-187724 GCA_013401275.1 Pandion haliaetus | reverse complement strand
AGTGATCCCTCCCAGTCCTTGTCTCGACCCACGAGCCTGCCTTTGGATTTTCTCCTCGTCCCAACGTGGCCAGGGGTGTGGGTGGGGGGTGAGCGAGCGGCTTCGTGGTGCTTTGTTACCGACTGAGCTGACCTGAAACCACGACAGTACTGTTTAGCAATTTAGTCACATACCTAAAGCAGAGCACCATGTGGGCTGTACTGAACAAAATGAACACCATCCCAGCCAAAACCAGGACAGTCTGTAAAATGTTAATGGGACATTCTTTGGTAAGGGTTCTCTAAAGTTATAGGCCAACTGCAAAATTGTTTTTCATGGTTGATGGATTCATTCCTAGCTTTTCAGCTTCTTGCGTGACTCTCTCCTGATTATCTTGTTTGTGCAGTGGCAAAGAGGGAGAGCTAGAATACTATTAATACAGAATTGGAGTCTCCAAAGTTAATCCTTATTACTTAAAATTGTTAGTGTTAAGTGGCCTGAGCGCAAGTGAAGTGCACCTCATTTCCTGCACAGCCCCCGTGTTCTGGAACATCGGAGAAGGCTTTCTGGGCTTAAAGGGACACTACTGCAACAAGTGGGCATGTGTCATTTGCTGTGCTCTGTCCCTCACCAAGATTGCTGAGGCTTGCACTTCTCAAGGAAATGCAGAATACTGCCACAAGAAAACCTGGAGAAAGAAAAGACAGACCCTTGTTAGAATAAAGTCAGTAGACAAGTGAAATAATCCTGAAGATTCAAAGACTGTGCTGGTAGCTCTTGCTCTTGACTTGTCACAGCCAATAAAACCAACCAGTAACCGCAGGTTTCTATTTGGAAGACAGCCAGTGAAGACTGGTTGAAGATGGAAAGGGAAGAATGAAGGGCACCTTGCACCCACTCCTGCTCAGAATTGAAAACAGGATGGTCCTAGGTGTTTCTGATTGAGTTTAGGCAGGAGAGCTCCTGATCCTGGTGCATAGGCTAGAAAAAGTGGGCTTAATATATATATATATTTTTTTTTTCCTCTAGGAAATATCTGAGGGCCTTCAGCAGTCTGTGTTACGGAGTTCTCCACATAGGCTGGATGAACTGTTCTGGAGGTCCTGTGATTCTTTACCCATGTGGAGCAATCCCTTCATCCCTGCAGCAAAATTTACAGGAAAAGCTTTGAAAGTGAAGAAAGAGTAGAAGGGTTTTGCTTATACTGTTGCCTGTATTCCACTGTAGATCATTCTCTCCCTTGGAGTAGCGTAAGAGAGCTCTGCCAGCTGTATTCAAGAGGACAAATGCGAGACGTGGTTCTCTACTCCATTAGCGTTCTCCAGCTTGGAGACATTATGGTCCAGACTTGTCGGTGCGGAAGCTCCTGCTACAATCAGAGTGAGGGAGCGGGCACAGCTGTAAAGTGAGCTGGGAGAAGGTTCAAATTCAGTTTTTATGAATGTCAAGTTGCAGAAGGAGAATTTGCATTTCACAATGAGTAGCTCCACAGTCTGTTCAGTTTGTGCCAGCTGTTCCCTTTGTAGTAAAAAGCATCCAGAAAACTACAAAGCTCATCCAGATTCTTCTCATTTTCAGTGACTTTTGTTCTGCGTTCTTGTTGAATATGGCAGGACAAACTCGCCTGCATTGTGCCTCCTTTCTTCTTGTCCTCAAAAAATGACTGGTCAGGTGTCTGTGAAGTGGTTGGGTCGAATGGGACTCCCTGGTGCTCCTTTGTGAGAGAGGGGAAGTTCTAAGGAAGGACATCACGCTTCAGAATAACAGCCACTCAACTGTCTTTGAAGAGCAAATCAACAAATTCCAGATAGTTTTCTATTTGGAGGAGGAGTCTGGCACTCAGGACATCAGCAGGTGTGAGGTGTAGCCAAAATTCATCATGCTTCTGGCTTTCCTTCAGGTTGACCTGGCTGTAAGAATAAGTTTTAATTCTCAAGCGAGCGTAATAGATTTCTTACAAAGTTTTGGGAGCTAAAGCAGGGACCCCTGAGATCTCTCCTGACTTTCCCTGATAAATGGCTTTATCAGATGCCATTAGCCTCCACCTATTGTTTCCTTCCACTAGTAATTATGCAAGAAATATCTTGGACACCAAGAAAAACCTCTCTGTTTCCAGACAAAGCTGTCTGCCTGTTGTCTATAACATGAGCCAAGGTGAGATCAGTTAGTCTGCAGGACCATCTGGCCACTTCCAGTATTGCAGTATCCTGAGCATCCTCTTGACTGTACAAATACAATTCTTTTTTTTTCCCCCTAAGGTTAAGCACGGGACACACTGGAGCAAAGGACACTGAGACCACACAAGATGTAGCAAATCTACAGCACAGTTTGTTCTGTACCTCCATTCAGCGTGGGATAAAGTGCTTCCCGGCTGCTGGTACCCAAAGAGATTAGATGTGATTAGTTGAATCATAACATAGTTTGGGTTGGAAGGGACCTTTAAAGGTCACCTAATCCAACCGCCCCTGCAATGAGCAGGGACATCTTCAACTAGACCAGGTTGCTCAGAGCCCCGTCCAACCTGACCTTGAATGGTTCCAGGGATGGGGCATCTACCACCTCTCTGGGAAACCTGTGCCAGGGTTTCACCACCCTCATCGTAAAACATTTCTTCCTTACATCTAGTCTCAATCGCCCCTCTTTCATTGTCCCTTGTCCTGTCACTATAGGCCCTATCAAAAAGTCTCTCCCCATCTTTCTTATAGGCCCCCTTTAAGTACCAAAAGGCTGCAATAAGGTCTCCCCGGAGCCTTCTCTTCTCCAGGCTGAACAACCCCAACTCTCTCAGCCTTTCTTCATAGCAGAGGTGTTCCAGCCCTCTGATCATTACCGTGGCCTCCTGAGGACCTGCTCCAACATGTCCATGTCTTTCCTGTGCTGAGGACTCCAGAGCTGGATGCAGTGCAGAACCAACAATGCTTTCAGCAGTGGAGTTTTACTCTGAAAGGTGAATGGATGCTTTCTACCATGTGTGTGTCACATGAAGAGACCCAGCCTGCTCAATGTCCTCCGTTGGCCTTGAGCCTTTGCGGGTGCAGTGTTGTGTGTGCTCATGTTCCTCTGCACCAGCTCATCCAGGTCAATCCCATAATCAATGGGCCCGTGGGATGGTTCATAAAACACCTCTCCTGAATTCCTGCTGTTCAAGTCTGGAGATTTTTTCCCTCACTGAAAGAACGGCAAATGTATCTGTGCCTATGTCATGTCTTTACATCACAAACTAACAAGGATCAGAGATTCAAGCCATCGTATTGCAAATTATCTAAAGCCAACCAGAGCATCCCTTAACTCTGGACCAGCCTTGTGTTGGCGGCAGCTACAGTTGAACATTTCCATTGAAAACTTGGCTTCCATGGGTTAAATTTGCTACAGTCAGTGTTTAACCTGACTGAAAACGTTCTTGCAAAAAGAGAGGGTTTGGTGGTTTACAAAGACTGACAGTCTGCCTCTGCTCCCAGCACCAGGAACGTGCCGGATTCAGGATTTGGGAATGAGGTTTGTGAAGCTGATGTTTCGTGGACTGGGAAAATTTTGGACAAGATGAATAAATTCTTTGTTCTGCAAATCAAAAGAAAAAAAAAGATTAGGCTGAAGGGAGGTTGTCAGGGGAGTAATCAGTCCTGTTGTTGAGGCAGTTCTAGTTCTCATTTCATCATCAAGTTTCAAAAATCAGAGATTTATTTATTTTTTGAACACTGGTAGTGCAGCTTTGGCTAAGAAAATCAAGTCACTGCTAAAGGGGATGTGCTAAGCCTGAATTTTTAGATATGCCTAAATATTAGATAAATATCTAAATATGTAAATATTAGATATGTTTAAATTGTGCAACGTGTTAACTAGCCACAGAGATAATTTCATACATTCTATATATTCAGAGGCCTATACTGGTTAGTCTGGAAAGATTTCAAACAATAGGATTATTATTTCTTCTGTTACAGGGCTATGGCTATATGTAGAAGACGTGGTGTGTTCTTTTCCTTAAAATATATTGTAGGTTTATACCCTGCATAAAATCCTAGCACATTTTTGGGCGCATGTCTTTCTGTTTGCAGAAAGCTTTCTTGTGGTCCAGGACTTGCGCTTCCACGTCTGATAGTGTTCTACCTAGATTAGCAATTTTAGAGCTATTAATGTCTCGGAGATGTTAACTCTGCAGAATAGTCCAGCAGATTTTTTTTGTGAGTGTGTGTGGGCTTAAAAGTTTTTGCAGAAGATCAGAGACTGTGAAAATGTTGCAGTCTGCTTTGAAAGAATTTCTCTGGGGGAGTAAACTCCGTTTTTTGGCAATACCCTGATTTCACAAATCTTTATCAGAAATATTTCTCTGTGGACCATGTTCAACTAGTGCCCCAAATCCAAGAGGAGCAAACCCGTTTGATCCTGAATTCAAATTCATAGGAAAACATTGCCTGCTTTGATGATGTTGTGAAGGGATGACAGATTTCTCCTCCCTTAGAAAAACACGGGGTGGACTCTGGTCCATCCAGTCCAGCTTCCCCACGCTGATGGTGGTCGCCGGAGGATGGCTGGGTCGAGCGAGTACCGATACTTCCCTGTCTGCTTTAGTGATCTCCAGCAGTTTTGCAATCGGGGATATCTGAGCCAGAAGTGTTTTACTGTTTTACCAACTAGAGACCAATTGCGCTTAATGCTGGAGGAATACAGCGAGGCAAAGTCTGTATCCCGACGAGTCTACAAACTAGCTGAAATTTGGGTTTGGGAGCTATTTAGGGAGCATTAGGAGGCCTGGGGGACTGCAAATGGAAAATAAATGACCAGGAAGGCATGATAAAATTGGCATTAACACAATAAAACTGCTGCCTAGTATTTGCAATTGTCAATTATAGTCTTATAAAGGGTAAAAGCAAGAGACGTTAGTGAGACCGGTGAGCTGTGTTTCACAGCTGCTTGCCCTCGGTTTGGCTGTAACGCTTCTGCTGGGGCATGTTGAATAGCCAGGTTCAACGTGGAAAGGGTCACCCAGGTGATGCCAGCCCCATCCCTCGCTTGGAAACCTTCCTCCTTCCTGGTGAGCCAACCTTGCGCGTCTCGCAAATGGCACGATGGAGTGCCTGGTGCAAGGGAGGGTTGGAAAACCCAGTGAGAGGGATGAGCAGGCTCGGGCCGTGCCCCAGTAATGCTCTTTGCTGCCTTCTTCCCGATGAGCCGGCTGCTTCCCCTCCCTGCACCACCACGTTGGGACTGTCAAGTTTTTGGGGGTCTCGAAGCAATGCTGGCGGTGCAGGATGGGATGCTCCCAGGCTGTGTGCTGCTCTTTCTGTCTCCGTAGCTTCTTTCATCGTTTCAGGTCTAACCAAGAACCTATGTAGCGCTGAGGACTGAGTTTCTTTGCGTGGAGGAGATTCTTTAACAGCTCCAATTCCACATTATACAGGAGGCTATTTAACAAAATCCCCTGTTTTCCCTTTCCAGCCCATAATTTCTGCACTCCCCTGCTTGAAGCCATTGCTTTAGATGAGGAGGACCACTCGCCCCAGGCACTTTGGGCAGCGTTGGTTGAGGCTTGCATACCCTCATCCAGCTAGAAACTTCTCTCTTCTTCATCCTACCTCCTTTTTAGCAGAAATGCCTCTTAAGCATAATTAAAAATATATAAAATAAACATGTTTCCCAGGCCTGTCCATTGGTCCCTTTCATCTTTCTCCCCTTTTTTCCACCACATGTCAACAGAACACACCCCTTCTCTCTGCATTTTGGGGAGAAGGACGGTTGCCTTAGCTTTATGCCTCGGCCAACAAGCTTAATACTGTGTTGGCTTGAACATATCCAAAGGACACAAGCTTCTTGTATGCAAATTTCTTCTCTGATCTTTCCCCTCACCCTCCCTCCCTTTGTCCCACCCTTCAAAAATGTGCTTCCTTGTCCCTGTGCAAGACTCACTATGTTGTTGAAAGGTGGTGGAGTCTAAAATAAAATAGAATTTGTGCTTTTAAAGAAATCAAACCAGAAATCTAGAGAATAAGTTAGGTTTGCCTCCCCCCCCGCCCTGTTGCATAAGTACCAGAACGGCTTGTGCCAGGATGCTTGAACTTGTATTTAAGCTTATGTTCAAAATTAAATCTCTGTTGAGCTGGCTAACAGAGGGCCAAAGTGCTGCAATGTGATTTCCTAGGGGACTGTAAACGGAGTGAGAGCAATACTAAATGAAATCTCCCTACTTTAAGAAAGTTTAAAAAATGTAAATATAGTCAGATATAGGTAGATACCAATATTCACTTCAGTTATTTCCTACCTGAAGTCTTGGTGTTGCTCTGTCAGACTCGTATGCATCGGAGTTGCACTTACCCAGATGTGATATATTAGAGTTGCACATACCTATATGTGATCTGCATATTTCACGCCGATGTCCTGCTGTCTTTTAGGTGCCTGGAGCCCAGGACCTGGTGGACTTCTCACCGGTGTACCGGTGCCTGCACATATACTCTGTCCTGGTAAGTAACTCTGTGCTGCCTGTGAGACTGGTGCTGACACTGGACTGTGGTTTAAAGAAGACGATGGAGTACTGCTCCTTCCATCGCTGCTGCTGGGAGGAGGTGGTTGCAAAAATTTTATTAACGTTCGCCTAGCTAGGAAGCATGTTACCTGAAGTAGAAAACAGGCCAGTGCTGGATGGATTTGGGTAAAAACCTCACAGTTACTTCATGCAGGCCACAGAAATACAAAGGGATATTTTCTCCAACTATTGCAGACCCTGGGTTTATAATATACGTATTTCTTGGTAATATAATTTTCCTCCAAGAATTCTTCTTTGACCACAGTAGCTTCATTATTCAGTGCAAGTGGAGGAGTTGTGGGGAGGAAAGCGGTTTAAAATGTATTGTTTGCTGTGCTTAGGAGAACTTTGCCGCTCTTCAAACGTTGTTTGACAGGAGCAGATTTGCTGCCGTCCCACCAAATCCACCACTTGACTGTATCGCTCCCAGTTTCCCGACAGGCTTTGTGTGCACTGAAAAATACAGCCAAACTGAAACTGTTCTGTGTTGGTGTTTAGTTATTGGCTAAAAAGTGTTGCTCTAAGCAGTGTCATGTTCTTGAGAACTTTTCAAGAGAGCTCCCATCTCTGTGGATCTAGGCTGCTCGATGAGCTGCGTTTTCTCCTAGGCATTATGAGTACGTAAGGCATTGATTTTTTTACTTACTTATTTATAACGAGAGCAGATGAGATGCCCTTTGTAGCTTACCCTTCAACTTTTAATTTCTAAGATGCCTCCAGCAGCGTACGAGCCTTGCATCTGCAGACCCAAAGAACCTGTGTTGTTTGCATCCGTTCTTTAACATCCTTTGGAGAGAGAGAGCTTTCAGAGGGCTCTTCTTCTGCGGTTGAGCAGTCTGAAGCCCAGGCAGCAGATGAAAGGAGCACTCTGTTCACAGCTTTCCTCCCTTTCCACCGTGGAGCCAGGCTTGAGAGAGAATTGTTTTTAAGGCACTTCTAAAGCCAGTTTCTCCAGCAATACATACAAATGAATTTGCAAAAGGAAAAGAATTGTCATTAGAAACATTTATATAAAATCTTTTTGTGCCCTCATCTGTTAATAATTATGTAATTTGGCTACATTGCCATGATATTTTATTGGAATGAAAAAGTTAACCTACCCAAAATGTGTTACTCTGTTTATCTTGGACAAAAAACCTCCTCCTCAAACTCGGCGCTGGGAGCCCAGTTCAGGGAGTGTGCTAATTGAAGATTACAACTGGTCTGAAATGCTTTGTGGATTTCAAAGTGTCACTTTATTTGGAGAAACTTCAGTGAAGAATATGTATAATGAAAACAGGATTAGGAATCCTATTTGTGTAGCTTACGTGCATTTGTTTAATGCAAGGATATTTATTTAATTGTGTATTTATACATAAAGCTGTTATGAAAAGGATGACGAGCTTTCGCTGGTGGATATAACAGTTTTGCACATTTGAAATAGTCTCGTTTCTATACTGGGGCTTTGTTGTTGTCACGTTGCTTTACTTTTTAATCTGGAATAGCAGTTGGTCCTCCGAAGCGTGTTAGGGAAACGCTGCTGCTAGAAGACAGGTTTCATGGCCAGCGCTCTGTGGTGGATCTGGATGGAATTGTCTTCTGCTGGAGGTGGGAATAGTGCAGTGGACTTGGTGATGGTGAGGTTAAACCCGGTGCAGGGGTTTCATGCCAGGGGTTAGCGTCCTCTGTCCCCACCCTGAGCGGAGATCCTTCAGTCCTTCTACCCCTACTCTTCTCTATTTCAGTCAAAAGCCCTAGTAATGAGAAAAAATATACAGCAGAGCTCTAAAGAAGGTGTGTTGGTGAGACAGGAGCAAGAGAAAAAGGTAACTAACTGTAGTAAAGGCTCCTGAAAAGAAAATTGCCCTTTTCCTGACCTGTGATTGAATCCTGCCCTGGCTTTCTAGGCCCAACTTGGGTTGAACAATGTCAGGGATCCAGCAAGCATCGAGGGAAACGGCCACATCAGTGTCAGACGGAAGGATCATAATGTAATAGTTACAAAAAAATCCTAATATTTGTCATTTACAATAGCGTTATCTAAATGCTTGGCCTGCAGTTAAAAAGGCCCACGTTGAATAAACATTGAGATATTTATTATTTTTAGTGAAATCGACCTTCCAGTCACCTCAGTTTTATGGCTGTGCTGCTTATAAATTCCCAAAGGATTATTTGAAAAATCCTACTCATATCTGCCAGCCTTATCAGCAGGGCAGAAGTTCACATATTGTAACGGGAGGTCAGCCTTCGGTCATGGTCTTACAGAGGGGGCCAGGCACCTGTAAATCCTTCCTTCAGCAACCAAGGCGAAGTACAATATCAAACAGGCAAGGAGACTTTTCCAGGAAACGCTGAACTTTCTCAGGAAGGGCAGAGGAGGGGGAAAGAAAGTGAAGGAAGGTCAGGCGGGGGTTAATTGAGAGTTGGACCTTGGCATGGTGGCGGCTCCGGGGAGGACAGGCTCTGGTGGGATGCTTTATGGGACTATTCATCAGCGATTCCTTTTCTTGTGAGAAACGGGCCGGCTGACGATCTCTTGAGGAAGAAATGGGCGTAGGGGAGGCTTTGAATATCTGCAGATACCGAACAAAACATCACAAGAGTGTGTTTGTGTATTATACTTGGAGTTGTGCACACGGATAACCCTTCTTTGCTCAAATAACCCTTTGATTTCATGGTCTGGGTTTATGTCCTTAAACGGTGCCTAGAACAACAAGTCCTTACTCTGCCTGTGGTTTCTGCATGCAGCAAATACACTCTGAATTGCACGAAAAAAAGCTTTTCAGATGACAGGTTTGGTTGAAGGTGGTATGAATCGATAACCACTGAACGACCTCGGCGTCTCGGTGGGAATCCTGATAATATTAGACAAATGTGTGCTGTCAGTTTCCTAGGAAAATTGAAAAAAGACTGGCTGGAACCATGGATATGGTGGTTCTTCAGATGCCAGGAGCATCATATAAAAGGGTTAAGCGGGGGGAGCCAGCAGGAGAGCTGGGACGTGTGAGTCTGGGGGCCTGTCCTGTTCTCCTTGGTCAGTTGGCCAAAGTCCGTGTCTTGTTTTAGCTGATCGTAAATGCTAAACCCCACTTAATTTCTGTTGAGCAGTGATACGCTATTTAAGGACATTCATCTGCAGCGTGGTTAGGCTGCTAGGCTGTTGGTATCAGGTATATCTTTTCCTTGAGTTAACAGAGAAGTTTGTTGAAAATGGTAATATTATTATATAAAGAAGAAACAAGAATATTTCAGTGAAGTGATTTTGCCATTGACGTTTTTATCTTTTTATGTTGTCTTTGACCAAAGTCTATGTAATGCTTGAGTTGCTTTGATCGATATCCAAAATAAATTAGGAAAGGTGAGGTTTGGGCCAGATGGTTTATCTGCTGGAGCATCTGAACAGCTGTTGGGTGCCTTGTATTTCAAGGCCAAGACATGGAATTGCTTTGCTTTACATAACATAAAATGAAAAGCAGTTTTTGTTTCATGTTTCCCGTAAGCTGTAGCAAGGCAGAAAGCAAGGAGTGAACGAAAAGCAGAAAGGAATTTAAAAAAAAAAAAAAAGAAAAAAAAAGTGCCAAAAAAAAGTCAGAGTGGTTTGCACAGAGGGTGCTCCCAAGAAGTTGTCTCAAAGGCAGCTGACGGTGATTTAAGTCACTTAAGCTCCTGCTTCAGCCAGTGCTGTTGCCTGTTAGTACTCATTTAGGATTTGCCTTAGCTAGGTCGTTTTTTTTAGCTTTATGCTAATTGGTTACCAATTACTTTGAGGTTCTTAACATGTTCATGAAGACACTGGTATTGACACTCCCAGTTCTTTGATCCAAGCTACAAAGGGGTCATTTTAGGGTAAAGAACAAGTGTCCAAAAAAAAAAAAAAAGAGAGCAGATTCTGATGTAAATACAGGCTTGAAACTGTAGCTGCCTTCTAGTTGATGAAGTATTTCTGGAGAATCCCAGAGCTGGATAATTTAGATAAATAGCAGTTGACAGGTATTTACTATAAATTTGTCGTATCTCGCCACTGACATTTTTATCTGCTGTATTGCTTCTTACCCTAGGCTCTCGAACCCTAAAGCTGCTTTGATGCACAAAATACATTGGGAGAGGTAAAAAAACGTAGAAGAAATAATACCCCCCCTTCACTAAAAATAATCAATGTAGAAATGTCTTTAAATTCCTGTATTAAAATGCATGCGCTGTGCGTAGACTGTGTCCACTTGGTACATTCTTGCTTGCCTATTTTAGTGAAGAATATAATGTTTTATATCTCTGAGCTGTGTGGAGTCAGCATGGCCTTAGGAGGAGAAACTCGGATTTATTTTAGCTTATTGTTAAAATTGCTACATTTTGATTGCAGAAGCTGCGTGGGGATTCATCGACTCAGGGACTCGTGGTGAACTGTTTGGCTGAGGGTAGGAAACACCACTTTGTATCTCCAAGTTGAGCAGATTTCATTTGAAGTGGGAGATGCCGCAAATCCGGCAGCGGATCATTATTCTCCCTCTAGCCCTCCACTTAAATTGTATTTTTTTTTATTCCTCTTAGAAGTGTGCTACTGATTGTGCTGCCCGCATGAAGCCTCCTTTTTCTGCCTTTGTGGGCTAATAAATTGGCAGGCTGGTTTCTCATCTGCTTGCTGGTGGTGGCTGTGACGCAGTCGGTCATTCCTGCCCCCTCCCCACCTCTCTGGGTTGGGGGGGGCTCCAGCATCCCCACCAAAATGTTTGTTCTTTGGTAACAGGGCAAAACAATTGAAGTTCTTCTTTCAAGGGATGAGAAAGCCTCTTGTAGGAACCACAATTCAAATAATAAGAGCTACCCAACCCTCTCTTTCATATGAAAACATCTCTTTTTTCTCTTTGTAACACTAGTTGTTTCTTTTATTTGATACCGAAACACGAACCCTACCACGGAAAGTCTGTGGTTTACTTCTGTTTTGGAGATCAGGGTTGTAAAGTTTTCCCTCCGTGTTCTTGGGAACTTTAAAACTTNGGGGGGGCAGTGGAAAAAATTTCCTTCTCGAAGTCTCTGGTAACTCCTTGTTCATCTCAGACACTTTGCAGATTGTCCCATCGTTGTGTCCTGGCATATCTCACTGTCTGCTGACTTGGCTGACCCACTGGTGCCTGGTGGAGTTAGATAGCTATAAACACAGCACTGAGATCATAGGGAAAGGCTGAGGGTGAGACACTTTGTGCACTGGATTGATAAGGACACAGGAAAAGCCATTAGAGTGAACTGGTGTCAGTGACCTGTGATAACCATTCTGTACTACGTGCTAATGGACCCTGGGTAGTGTGTCTGTCTGTAGTGGCAATAGATTTAACTTTTGTAATTGTCATATTGCTCTTTTAACCCTGTGACCTTATTACCCATGAGAAAACCACTTGGCTTCGATCAAAGAAGCAGCAAAGAAATCAGTGTTCGTTCTAAGCTGGCTAGATATGATCACAGGCAGCCTTGATTCTTAAAATATTCAGCTTGGAAAACAGACATTTTAGGGGGGAGAAACAAAAAGGGAGGTTTACTACAATAGCCCGGATGCAGACTTCTTGTCACCTGAGGTTAGGAACAGCAGCCGTGCTTTCCCAGGGCTTTGCAAAGCACTGCACTGAAAATATACTGATATGTTACATTTAATGCTGATTGCATCCCGATTCACTCGCTCCCATTCCATTCTGAATGGCTACCTCTGTTAGTCCTGATCAGGGGAAATGTATTGCATCTCTTCAGTAGTTTGCCGAATCTTTCAGGATATATGGGACCTCAGGTCTCTGGTCCAACCTCCTGACCAAAGTAGAGGCAGCTCTGACATCAGACCAGGTTGCTTAGGGCTTTATCCAGTCTGGTCTTGAAATCCTCTAAGGACCAAGACTGCAGAACCTCTTAGGGCAACCTGTTCTGCTCCATGACCTCCTTGTAGGTGTTGAAGGTGGCTGTTGGGTCCCCCTCAAGCAGTCACTCCTCCAGACTGAACAAGCTCCATTAATCTCCCACTGTGGGGCAAGTGCTCCAGCCCCATCCGTCTTGGTGGCCTCCAGTGAACTCACTCTGGTTTATCGGTGTCTTTCCTGTATTTGGGAGGCCCAAAATTGGATGCAGTGTATACATACAGTCTTAACGAGTGCTGTGTAGAGGGGGATAATTGCCTCCCTCAATCTACTGGCTTGGCTCCTGTTAATACAGCCCAGGAGGCTGTTGGCCGCCTCTGCTGCCAGGGCAGACAGCTGGCCCGTGTTCAGCTTGCTGTCTGCCAAGGCTCTTGGTCCTTATGCACAGAGCTGCTCCCCAGGCAGTCAGTCCCCAGTCTGTGGTGTTGTAAGAGGTTCTTCCTTCCCAGGTGCAGGACTTGGCGTTTCTCCTTGCTTATATTCATCAGGTTCCTGTCAGCCCACTCCTCCAGCGTGTTGAGACTCTCGGGATGGTGGCCCTGCTCTTGAGTGTGTTGACTTTTCCTCCCAGTTTGGTGTCATCTGCGAAACACGAGAGCATGCTCTGTTGCCTCCTCCAAGTCACTGGCAAAGATGTTAAGCAGGACGGGTCCCAGAACAGACCCCATTGTGGTTCCCCACTTGTTACCAGCTCCCACGTAGGGTACAACTTGTTAATCACGACCCTCAGAACGTGACCACCCCACTAATTATTTACCCATCCAGACTGAGGCATCCGAATTTAGGTACAGGAATATTGCGGGAAAGCATGTCAAAAGCCTTGCTAAAATCAATGACACCCACTGCTTTCCCTTCATCCATAAATCCTGTCGTGCGATCATAGAAGGCAATCAGATCGTTGGCATAACTTCTCCTTGTTACATATGTGCTGGTTGTCCCCAGTCCCCTTCTCCTCCATATTCCTGGACTGTGTCCCAAGAGGACTCGGCTCATGACCTCCCTAGGGACTGAAGCGAGGTTGAGTCTGCTGTAGTTCCTCAGATCATCTTTTCAGCCTTTATTGCAACATTTACCTTTTCCTGCTTGTTGGGAGCATGTCTTTTTTTATGGTATTTTAACTACTATGGGATCTTTGGTTCTAGAGAGCCCCAAGATCAGAACTGATTTTGTTAAGAGATGTTCATGAGCGGTGCAGAATACAGTCGGCTGAAGGACCCTAAAGACCAACACCAGTATTTGTATTCTGTAAGTGTGGGAAGGCTCTTCCTAAGATTTGCTCTGTTTCCGGGTGTTGAGGCTCAGGAGGGTCCCAGGAACGTTTGGAAAATGCTGCAGCTACCCCGGACAACTTTGCGGTGGTGTCCAGAAGTGGTGATATCTCAAAAATAACAAGTGACAGAGACGGAAGTGCACTGATTTGCAAAGAATTTCCCTGGAGAGCATTGAGTTTTCTAAGGTAAAAGTTTAACAGAAAAGGAAATCTCTAGCAAGCATTCCCATTCTTTTCTCATCCTCTGGTTGTAGACTCATAATAATTTAGATTGGAAGAAACTTCAGAGGACTTTGGTCCAACCCTCCACTCAGGGCTAAATTGGAAGTTATATTGGGGATCTCAGAGCCACCTCCAGTTGAGTTTTGAGGATCTCCAAGGGTGGAGGCTGCCCAGCCTCTCTGGGTCCCTGTTCCAGTGTTTGATCACCCTTACTGTATTTTTTTTTTTCCCCTGTTAAATTAATTTGAATTTATCTTTTTTCGTTTTGTCTCTTGCCTCTCCTTTTACTGTGCATTTCCAAGGGGAGTCTGGCTCCATTTACCCTGTATTAGATATGCTTCCTCATCCTTCTGCTTCCTCACCTTCCCTCGTGTGTTGTGTGCTCCAGCTCCCTCAGTTACCTTGGTGGCCGCTGCTGGCCTTGCTTCAATGTGTAGTACACCAGTATTTCTACAGCTGGTCTTCTGCATAACACTTTTAAAGCCTTTTTTTATTGCAACTGGATCACGAGTGACACTGTTCCACTGGGCTCATGGTCATATTCAACATTTAGGACTTATTTTTGCCCTAAAAGTAAATAAATGTCTCTCTCGGAGCTAGTTCATAGTGACATATGAAAGATACTGCAACGTAACCCTACACCCAAATTTGACCCTGGTGAACCAGTTCCAGTTTTTCTCAACTATCCCCAAAGCTGGAGGGAGAGCAGAGTCCCAGGAACCCTTCTTGGAAGCAAAGAGCCTTGCCTGTGGGCTGCCCTTAGCGGCATTGCCTCTGGACTCCATGTGTGGAAGTCACTAAAAAACAAGAGTAATAGCATACTCATGGAAACAAAGTTGTGAGAATATACTGTCCCTGTCTTAACCTTGTGCTGTCGAGTGTTTTTGTCACCCTGGGCTTCAGACTGATCTCAGTAGAGTATGTGTAAGATGTTGACTCTCTAAGACTGCTAGAAAAAGAGGCATTAGGAAGATCCTTCTGCATGAGGACTGTCAAGCTATGCGTGTTAGTGAAGCCGTGTATTTTGTGCATAAATTAATCCTGGGGGAATTCTCATGTGCTGACCAGAAACTTCAGATTTTCTTTTCTTTTTTTGTTTCCTTTTAAAGACGAGAGTGTGTTTGTGGGGGAGGAGGGGGCTGTAAAATAATAAGCCACCATGTTTTATGCATCTCAGAAAATGGCTTGGTGCACAGCTGCAGTTGCTGTTTTCCTGCTATGTATGTTGTTTCTCATCTTAAAGGCCTATATGCAGTGTATCTGGGAAATGATTGCCATCCTGTTTTCAATAAAACCCTTTTTTTATGAAGGGTCTTGAGTTGGCTGGACATTAATTCTCAATCTGTTTACAAATATTTGCGCAGGAAAGGGTGAGCAATGCTCAGGACGGGCTTATGACGCATATACTCCCTATTTCAGTCCTTTGTTCAGGAAAATGTGGAAACAAGGCAGTTGTTGTACAATGAAAAAATGTTGCCTTCGCATTCCAGGAGCGTGGCGCGGGAGCCCCTTGCTGTGGGGCAGCCGTGGTCTAGCAGTGGGAAGATGAGAAGCACGCAGACCGCCATCCCAACACAAAAAAGTTGCTTCAGCTCAGAGATCAACAGGCAGCTTGGATCGTATTTTATGAAGGGTGATGGAAAAGCTCCGATTCAGGGGGTTGATAATTGCTGTATACAAAAGCAGGGATATGTGCAACATGTTCAGAAGGTGAGCGTTGCCGTCGGAGAGGTTTTTCTTGGCTCTGCTCTCCTGAATCCCTCGGAACGAGAGGTTTGGCTTCTGAGAAAAGTGCCTCATCTCTTTTATCATTTGAAGCTGGTACCTGGAGGTCTGGGTGACTTATGATCTTCTAGTTTCTACGCTTTGCGGAGGCTTAATCATCTGCTCACAGACACTGAGCAACCCACAAGAGCTGTTATGAGAGCAGGGCTTTGTCTCTTGCCTTTAAATCTTCTCTCCTGGCTTTACTACCTCCAGCTTGTCTTGCCCCAGCCATGGTTGTCGTACGGCGTTGAAATGCCTTGGAATCCTTCAGGATAAAAAACTTGTTAGGAATAACAGTCTAAAAAGTTGTGCCTGTTCCTTCTTGTAATTGTTTCAAATATTAACCAAAGGACATGTGTGGAACCATATAGCAAACTCTTTATTGTAGTAATAGCTTGGGTATGCCGCAGAGCTCGTTTTCTACAGCTGCTGCTGGGTAGGAAGCCCTGTGATATTTTTGCATATAGACCCTATAACTAAGTGGGTGCACACTGACTTGTATGGGTGCCCGCACATATATACGTTATTGCTCTGTAGGGAAGCCACTGTTGTGCCCATCTTCACAGCATCACAGACAAAGGTTGGAGAGGACCTCTGGAGATCGCCTTGTCCAGCTCCCCACAGAAGCAGGGTCAGCTAGAGTGGGTTTGCTCAGGACCATGTCCAGTTAGGATGGAAGCTCCACAGCTTCTCTGGGCAGCCTGTTCCAGTGTTTGATCACCTCCACAGTAAAAAGCTGTTTTCCTATGTTCAGTGGAAATTCCTGTATTTGAGTTTGTCTTGTCAGTGGGCACCACTGAGAAGAGTCTGGCTCTGCCTTCTTTACTTCTCGCATTGGGTGCTTGTACACATTGAGGAGGTCCCTCTGAGCCTTCTCTTCTCCAGGCTGAGCAGTCCCAAGTCTCTTGCTGTATGTCACATGCTCCCGTCCCTTAAGATCTTGGTGGCCATTCGCTGAGCTTGCTCAGTGTTGTCCATCTCTGTTGTGCTGGTGAGCCCAGACTGGACCCAGCTTTGTCTCATCAGTGCTGAGTAGAGGGGAAGGATCACCTCCCTCGACCTGCTGGCAACACTCTGCAGAACACAGCCCAGCCTCCTTTGCTTCAATGGCACAATGCTGGCTTATGGTCAGCTTGGTGTCCAACCAGGACCCCTGGGTCCTTTCCTGCCAAGCTGCTTCCCAGCTGGTTACCCACAGCGTGTACTGGTGCCTGGGGCTGGCTATTCCTCCCCGGGGGCAGGACTTGGCGTTCATTGAACTTCGTGAGGTTCCTGTTGAGCCATTTCTCCAGCCTGCCCAGGTCCCTCTGAATGGCAGCACACCCCTCTGGTCTGTCAGTTGCTCCTTCCAGTTTTATCATCGGCATTTTCAGGGAGCAGAGGAATCCAAGGCAGATTTCACCCAACAAAGCTCCGTGGGTGATGGGTAGGAGGAAGGAGAACTCTTGTTCTGCTCAAATGAGCCGAGTGCTGGTGCTTGTGCTTACGTCTCTGCTTGTGTAACACAACTGTTTCACTGCCTGGTCATTTTGGCTTCTTGACTTAACTGTTTTCTATAAACACATAATTATTACATAGGTGTTGGTTTAGGTGGGCAGAGTTGAGAGCTGGTCAAACCAGAGGTCATGCTGGTCCGCTTCTGGTTGGGAGTAGACTGTACAGCATCCCGTGTGCCTGCTTGAATTTGGTTTGTATGCATCATTGCCTTAACAAGAGGCAAAAACCTAGCTGTCAAATGTGGAAACGGGCTGCTAGGACATGACTTCTTTCCCAGCACAGAGGGTGTAGCCAATACTGGATGTGCTGCGCTTTGGTGGCGTTTGGAACAGGAGGTCTGTTTATTAGTTTATCTTGTTTTTATTTCTCTCTGCTCCCTGACCATTCCCCCACGTTCTGTGATGGAAGAACAAAAAAACCAAATATACAAATGTAATTTTCCAACCCAAACATTTTATAGCAGAGTCGTAGGAGCGAGCTGCATTTTTCTGCTTGAACGTGGTGTGCAGGACGGGTGCTTTTCTGCTGCTTCCCGAGTGCGTGCTTGGATTCAGGGAGGGGGAGAACGAAGAGCTTTGAACTCAAATGATGTAGCGGTACAGTACTGTCTCCTCATGAAAATATCCTTATTTAGGGACTTTCCCCCCCACCCCCGTGTGTCTGCAGTTAATGCGAACCGCCGTCTGTCGATCATTATTAGCTCTCTAGTAGGAGACGTACACCTTAAAATGCACACTATTAAGCAGGCTGTAAAAAAAGGGTGAGATCTGTTGCAGATTGCGTTTTTCTCAGTACATTTTGCCTCCTGTCCTTCCACCTTCCTCTTCCCTTGGTTCCTTTGCCTCCCTCTGGACCTGCCCTTCATCTCCCTTAAGGACTCATTCTGCACTCTTCTTCAATTGAGGGGTTTTTTTCCTTAATTGATGGGAACCCTGACAAGAACTGATTAGCTGTTGGGGATGCATCCTTCCTTGTAAAGCTTGTGACCGATTTCCACTGCTTCCTTCCTTCCTCGAGACTGGAGAGTGAGCTTTCTTCTACGGGCAGTTGCCTCCCAGAGGCTTTATGCACTGTGGCCTCGCATGGAAGACTCTGTGGGCTTGTCCTGAATATATTTTTTTCCCTGGCAGCTCATTCATTATAAAGTTTTAATGAATTTTAAATATATTATGAAAAGAGCACATGGTTGGAAACCATCTCTGCTCGTTTTTACACTGGGAAGTGTTGGGTTGTGCTTTTCTTTGCAGAGAGGGTGGATTGAAAGCAAGCGGAGGAGAAAGGCATGTCCCCGTGTGCTTAACCTTGCAGGTCACCTGGAACGGGAAGAGATGGCCAAAAATGCAACCTGAAAACGTTTAGCTGCTGCTGTTCATAATGAGGAGATATCTGTCTACATCATCGCTTTGTAACTTTTCAAAAGTATGACTTAAAAAGGAGAGGGGGGGTTGGAGAGGGAGCTGCGCCACCGTATTTTCCAGAATGAGAAACACAGGCTACTTGTTCAGTCAATTCAGTTTAGGTCAAATGTAGTTATGAAAAACAGATGATTGCTGGTGATCAAGCTGTACTTTGACAAATATCCCATTGTTTGAGCGTGCAGTGATTTCTTCAGAGCATTACCCGGTGCAGGGCTTGGCAATTGCCTTCCTCCAGCTCAGAGCCTGTCAGCCAGCATGGGACTGGGTGCTCCAGACCCAAGAGCTTGGTTCTGTAGTAGGAGGGATTGCACAGAGGAAAGGCTCAGTGCAAAATGCCTGAAGTTTCCACTCTAGCTATTAAAATATGAGCTCACTTGGGGCTCTCAGAAATGCTTGAAAGGATGCTTCCTATGTACGTGTTGTATTCTGCACTGCAGAGGAAAGGTTTATTTGGGGGATGCTGATATTTGAGAGAAGCTCCTTAATATTAGTGTATCTTAGGTCTGCGTCACTTTGAGTTACTATATGTTCTTTTATGGCTTCCCCTAGAAAAAATTCACCCACGTATTATATCTGGGAGGTGAGGAAACTATTATTCATGTTGCAGAGACTGGACTAGTTGAAGCTGAGATAAATGTATGTGTCCCCATGTGGATCTGGCCTGGGGAAAGGCTGAGCCCCGCTCTGACATTTGCTGGGTCTCGTGCTTTTCTGCTGCAGAGCTGAGTGATGGTGCTTTGGTGGATTTGCTTTGCAAGGTGGCTGTCCTTAATTTGAAATGTCAAAACATCTTATATTTCGGGTGCATTTTCAAATTTCTAAGGTTGAGAAGCAATGTGGACAGATACATGCTACATGACCACGGTTTTATGGGTGATATGAAGGCTGCGAAGTGCCAAGGGAACATTTAATCCTTTTTAGGATCTTTGTTCTGAAATCAGTATCCCTTTGCTCAGGTACCTGTCGACTTAAGGGATGTGAGGGACTAATTCTGGGTAACTTCAACTCGGATAAGCTTTTCTTTCTATGCCTCGTGGCATGTCACACCATCTAAAAGCATTCAGTCTTACCAAAAACCTCATTGCTCAAAACCTCATTGCTCAAACCCAAGAAACTCATCATCCCTGACTCAAGGTGGTTTATGACCCAGCATGGACCAGCTTGTGTCCATGGGGTTATTAGGGAGAAGATTGGGTTGATCAGTGTGTGAGCAGGTGGATCGGGTGCTCAAGATGTATATGCAGGTGGCTGGGAAGTCTAAAAGCAGAAATGAGGTTGATATAGAAAAGCCTTTTCATGGTAGGAGAAGGTCTCTTCTGTGTCTGTCCTTGGAGCAGTTACAAGAAATACTCCCCTGGACACTGGGAAGACCGCAGGGCTAGATTCGTGTATGGTCCTGGTCATCCGCATAACTTTTAGAAACCTACACTGTTACTTGATGTATTTTGTCATCTGAAAACAAAATCAAAGCTATTAAAAATATGGAAAAATGGTTTGTGTTTGACTTCTTATTGGTGTCACTGGTCTTCAGGGTATGATCGTGCGTTGGATCTTCTGTTGCACTGCTACCACTCAGAGATAAACTTTTGACTATTAATCACAGGAGGAGATTAGACTTTCCAACAAATCTTAATTTGTGCATGTTGCTTTCTACTCCTTTGGAGCAGCATTAACTCTGAGGAACTGTGAAAGCTTGAGCTGTCATCTCAGAAAAGTTTAATGTCCTTCTCGCCTTTTACAGCTCCATGTGCTCTGCGCTTCACTTCATTTGTCAGGCACAGCAACTCCAGATTTGGAGTACTTCTTCTTTCTAGCTATTAAAAAGTAAAATTTTTAAGATCAGAAAAGGCCCCCAAGGGAAATATTTTGAAGTATTTGAGTCTTTCTTTATGTTCCTTCTGGATGAACATATCTCTCTTTAATATTGAGAATTGATTCGATAAATACAAAAATACCGTTTTAAAAGGTTGGCCATGTGTTCAGTATTTACACAAGCAAACCAACTCTCTTTAACTAGGATGATGTGATGTTAAATCGCATGTTGGACTGGGGCAGCAGTCTTTTGCTCGGTCGAGTTTAAGGAAAAGCTGTGGTACCCAGTCCTGGCTAAGCAGAATAACAAAACAAATGATACTTGGGTAGCAGAGACTGAAATCCTTGCACTCCCTTGCTCTTGTTAAATGAACCCAGCAGCTCTAAACCGATGACTGAGCAGTAGCAAATACACTAAATTTTTCTACCGCTATTAAATGGAAAAGAAAACACATTTCTGGTTAACATTTAAACCTATTAAAATGTGATTGAAGTGGAATTTGCATCTTGGATTACTTGGAAGATTTACTGTGGCTACTTGTCTGTCACATTAGGAAAACTCATTTCACCCTGAAAATCTCTATGTTTCACTAAAATCCCCATATTTAGCTTGTGCAGCTCTATACCTGCTTGCAGACACTTTCATTGCAACTGAGACGCCTTCGCCTGCACCGTGCAGGGGCTCAGCCTGGGTGGTGAGTGACCTGATTGAGCAACGGTAAGTAAGAGCACAACCCTATAGGGCTACAATTGATGTAGTCATCTGGTAGGTACATTTGAGGATTTTAGAAAAAAGGGACATTGGATCTGGATGGACTCCGGTCAGCAGAGTCCTCCTGTTGCAGCATGCTCCTTACACCCATAAGGGTGAGAAGCATTTGCATCTGACCCATCAGCAATGTTTTGGTGTGGCAAAGGGTTTTGCATTTCCTCGGAGAGCTTCTGTCCTAGTTCTTGCCCAACAAACTGCTTTGTCTCAGGAAACCAAAGGGTCACAGAATCTGTTGCTGTATTTGGAATTTCAAGTTTCTAATTTGAAACTTTGGTCAAGCCTGGGAAGAGAGGCAGGTCTTCACCTCCCCATTCTCTCCTATGGCTGCTGTCTTTTCCGCTTTCAAAGTGAGCGATGAACATACATGTAAAAATGCCCTTTCTCATGGAAGGTCGTCCTTAGCTTCTGCAGAGGTTAAATTCTTAACAGGGGAATAAACTTGAAACGGGAGATGCTGTCCCTTCTCCCCTTACAAAGCTCCCGGAAACCTGTGATGCTATAGGAAATGTGAAATGAGTTGTTGAAGGCGAGTTCTCAACACGAGTGTACTTGAAACCAGGCGTGCAGCTTGTGCCTTTGCTTTAAAATTTATTTGCGAGAAAGGATCCATCTGTTTTGTACTGAGATACTGTTCTTTCTGTCTTCTTCAGTGGACTTACTGCAGGGTTTGAGTGTGGAGCATCAGTTCTTCATCCGGTCTTTCTCCTCTGCTTGCGTTTGGGAAGGGATGAGGTTTTGAGTGGGTTTAATTCCTTCCAGAACTGCATTTTGCAGCCTGACAGACCCCTGCAAAGCCTCTGCCAGCTGCAGAAATAAACTTTATTGGTGGGAGAGGGAGATCTGTTGCATAGATAGAGCTGAGTTGTTGATGCCTTCTTTGTCCCATAGTTTTAGGAGATGTTTTCTGTGTGCACCATCCAGCCCGTCAAGCGCTTTGAAGATAAGAGCACCTGAGATCCAGTTCTCCATGGTTAGTCATGGTGTGGGGGAGGCTTCGGCTGCGCTGTTTGCATGTGCTGTCACAATGGCCCCCGGATTTGGGGCTTGGTTGCAGGTTTTTGGTGGCTTTTAGCTCCCCTGAGTCACGTAGGACGAGTCAGTTCTTTCAGCTTTGCCATGCAAGCTGGATTTTTCTAAGAGAGTATGAAATTATACGCACTGCTTTACCTAGTTTTTAAAGACTTACAGTCTGTTCTGATCTCTAACCTCTCTTTTCTCTGAACCTTTGACACAAGGTCTTATGGACGCTAGAAGTTTACATGGGCACGGGTAGCTGTTGGGCAAACTTATGGAAAAAAATCCATCAAGGGCTATTAAATAATAAGCCCTGGCTTGTGGCTTAGGGCGTCCCTGTGCTGTGAGTTGCTGGAGGCTGAGAAACTAAGCTGGAAAAGCTGGATTACGTGTTCGCCCTGTTCTTGTGTTATTTCTCAGTAACACCAGGTCTGGTGCTGGCCGGCGTTGGAGGCAGGGCGCTGTGCCCGGGCTCTGCCGCCACGTAGCATTTGCACGCGCGTATTAGGAAAGCTGGTTGTTCCTGCTGGTTAAATTCAGGTTTTATTTAGCTATCTCTAACACCCGCCTGAGCCCCGTGCAGGCAGGACACGGGGTGTCTCCTGACAGCTCTTGGGCAGTGCTGTATGACTGCGTGGAAGACCTCACGGTTCTGGCCGTGCCAAGGGTTTGAGAGACATTAAATTTTCTGATCTTTATTTTATTTGATTGAGGTTAAAATACTTCTAGCTGCTTCGCAGAACAGAGGCTATTGCTTTTTTAAACCTGGGAATTTCTGATTTTTTTCCCCAGTTATACCAGTGTAGGTAAATATGAATGAAGCGAAAGAACTTGTGATATTTGAAAGAGTATTTCTTTCCTGAACTGAGCAATTGAAGGGCACTTTATTCTCATTTCCATGCTTTTTTTTCCTGTAATTACAAGGATTAGAAATACCTACTTATTTATTTTCAATGAAAGCTTAGATAACTATGCAGCACTCTTGATTCCAGCTTCTGAGGTTGAGGCAAACCATTTGAGCTCCTGGTTAGGATCTTGAGAGCAGAGCTAGCACCAGAAATAGCTTGTCTGGGATTTTTAGAGAAGCAGAGATGCGAGCTACCCGACCCTTTCACCAAGCTGAAGAGGCAATTCTGTGCTGGCAATTCTAGTTGCTCCGTGCTTTCTTTTTTCCCTTTAAGTCTTCAATTCTTCAATTTTCTATCATATTGCCAATGGCAGTTTTCTGTCTCTTCATTGATGGTTTCCTGCTGCAAGAAGATGGGAACCCTGGTCATGGCCAAAGCATAGAGTTATTTGGCTTTCTGCTTCTGGTCCCCACCTTCCTGCACCTGCTTTCGTGTTGAACCCTTGGAGAGGAAGGGGAAAATGCTGGGTTTTTCTTTTCTTTCCTCTACAGCACCAGCTAGCCACAAGAGCATGGGCTAGGGAGCTGGTGAGCACCAGGATCTGGTTCTCTGTTTCTGAATGCCTAGGTCTTAAACTGAGAAGAGAGCAGTTTGCTCCCCTCTGTATCACACAAGCCATAAAAATTTCAGCTTTCTCACCAAATTATGATTTCCTCCTGTTGGGAAAACTGGAGCATCTATAAAAGGGGCTGATGTGGGAAGAAGTTGACTTGTGGTCCAGACGGAGCGAGGTGATGCTCGTGTCCAGCCTTCTCATCCGTCGGATTCAGCCGAGCACGTCGCATCCCTGCGAGCTGCCAGGCTCTTTTGGGATGGAAACTCCTCCTTTTGCTAGCGTGGCCCCACCGTTTGTCATCCCGGGTCAGAGGTTGCGAAAAGCAGTAGTCAATTAAAGCTTTATTAGATGTAGTTAGTAATGCTCTGAAAGGAGCTAGCCAAGCTAAGGCCACTAATAAAGGCCCTTTGTTAAGGTATTTAATAAATTAACACTCTGCTGTGGCGGGGAGGACGGGAGGCGATTACAAAAGCCAGGCTCGCTAATCGGTGTGTTTACCCTCTCCAAACACCCCGGCCGTGCGGCTCCCTAATCTTTACTCTCCAGATTTGTTGGGAGGTGTGCGGGCAGCTGCCGGCCCGGGGACGGAAAGTGCCTCCGCGGGTCACGCCTGGGCCACGGCACCACGGACACGCCAAGACAAACACGGCTTACGAGGACCATCGCACTAATCACCGGAGCCCCTCGTTAAGCGGGGACGGTCCTTAGCACAGGTACCCGTCGCAGGCGTGGGGTGATGCTGAAGCAGCGGGATTCCCCCAAACACCGCGCTTTGTCTCATCGCTGCTCCCCCATCTGCAGATTTTATTATTTTTTTTAACAAAACCCCCTGCATGCTGTGCTGGATGTGCTGCCGGGCTCGAACATTAGAGGGCATCTCCTCCTCGTGCTTTATTCTTTTTTTTTTTTTTGGTGTGTTTTGTTTTAGTGCAGCTTAATCTATAGGGCCGTCTTTAAAAAGCAAATAGAGCATTTGACCTGCTGTGCAAATTAGCCATATGGTGAAGTGTAATATCCCGCTGACCCTCATTACTGTGCAGTATGAAAAGCTCTCCCCTTTTCACATGCAAGCATATTAAAGTGGCCTTTTCAGCATTTTCTTCCATATAAAACTGTCTTCACTCCTGTGGCCAAGCAGTTAAAAGGGAACTCCAGCTGCAGCCAGGAGGGTGAAATTAAAGGCTTTACCCTTGTCTAAATGGAAAATAGATATTGCTTCCTATAGACAGGGCTGGGGAACAATGCTGCACTGCCGGCTCCAGCAGTGGGATGGGGGGGTAATGGCCTTATTTTCTGGGAGGAAGGAGCCCTGCTCCTTTGAGAGAGGAGGTGTTGGGCGTCTACCTTGGAAGAAGGGGGAAATCTTACCTATTTTCCTCTATAGTTAACTATTTCATGGCCAAGCCGATGGGAAGCAGTGAGAAGCCGTGCCAGGACCTGCTGCAGGACCCCAAGTTTCCTCTAGGACAAGCAGCAGCTATCGTGCTGCTTTGCATCAGAGCTAAAGAAAAGCCACGTGCACCTTTGCCCCATAGAGAACTGGCTTTAAAACCAATTCTTTGGTGCACTGATCCCTGTATTGATGCCAACAAATCCCTTGTTTGCCTGTCCGGGGCTGGCTGGGAGCTCACCTGGATCAGGAACGTATTTCTCTCCCATCTTCTCCATCTCTGCTGGTGGAGGTGGCCCAGGTAGCACCACCAGCATCTGCTAACCACGTCAGACTAGTTGGTGGAGCAGGAGGGAGGTAGTTGTATCTGTTGGACCTAGACTTCAAGCTTTGCTTTCTTCTTGCTTTTGCTTTGTAAATTTTTGCTGCTTTCAAACTTTGCTGTAAATCAACGTACCAAACCAATGATCAGAGAAGGGAAGGGAGTGCTAGAGCTCCTACGGACCCTTCTGCGTTGACTTTCTGCTCTTGTGGCTCTTGCTAGTTCTCGATTAGAGTTTCTTTCAACTGACTAGCTCATGAGCTTGGTACTAGGCAATCTTTGGAGCACTGCTTTCCTTTGGTTGTGCTCCTTGGCCTTCTTCCACTTTGCTAGGTCTCAATTTATTATTTTTTTTTAAGTGCTTGAGTACAAGTTCATTAAGTCAAGTTGTTCCTATCAGTGCCGTGTTGCTGGATACAAGCCCTGAAGCATCTAAAATGTGAAATTCACTTTGAAACTTGAGATTTAACAACTTAAAGAAGAAATGGGTTATGGTCTTCTGTCTGGGGTACAGGTTGGAGTCAGGGCTCGGTGGAGCAGAGCTCAAATCCTGCCTAGGCTGGGCTGAGCTGGTAGGAAGGAGAGGGCTCCCTGCATGTGCCTATGGCCCTTTTCTTTGTAGGAAGAGATGCACAGCGTAGTGAGATACTGGCCAGCAAAGCAGCACAGAAAATCAGTCTAGCCAGGATGGTGGAGGCATCCCTGGTCAGGACAAGGTGGGGTCACAAAAACTGTGACCGTTCTCTGCTCGTGTGTGCTCTTTCAGCCGTGCATGACACGTGGAGATGAGCGTGGCTGCTTGTGAGTATGCACAGCTCTGCAAATCTCGGAGGGAGAGGCTCACCTCAAAAGTGGCGCTTGCTGTACTGCCGCTCTCTCTTCCCCCCACGCAGTTTTCTGGTTAGCTTTATCTTTTTGTTTTTGGTATCGAGGTGGTGTTTACAGTCAACAAGCGGTTCCACGGGGCTGAGCAAGAGCCTCCTTTTTGATCCTGATTCAGCAAAGCGCATACATGCTCAGTGCTGAGCACCTGCAAGCGTACCCCTGTGCTTCCGTGATATTATTTGGGAATATTTACATTTTTAAAGTTAAGTATCTGCTTAAGAGTTGGACTTCTTTGTGTTTCATTAGTGGCTACTGGTGTTCTCTTGTCTTGAGAGATCTTCAGGGCATGTTAAACTTATTTTCTAAGCTCATTTTCTTGCAACTTATTTCTAACTAGTGTACAAGCTCTCTTGGTTTCTTTAAGTGCTGGACAATCATCTCCCCTTAAAACAAACTGCCCCTTTTAGGTAATGTTGGAGTAAAAAGTGGTTATTTGCAGGATTTTAAAACTTCTGTGCTGCTTTTGACAAGGTAGGTCCCATCCAAACTGCTGCTCTGAGCTGTTGAGCCATTGGGGCCGGGGTTGTACGTGTGGGTCTGGTTTTGGGTCAGCCCGTGCAACTCTGGGGTTAAGAGAGGAGAGTAGAAGTGGGATCCAGGTTTGACCGAGTGTCTTTTCGGCATTCATACGATGCCAAGCGTTGTTTGGCACTCACAGGCAAATTAAAATGAAACACTATCTATAGGGACTGTTTCAGCCAGGTGAGGGGTGACACATCACAGCACTCTTGCTTAGTGACATGGGGGAAAAGGAATATACTGTTTCTGGTTGAAATGAGACTGAGATTGGCTAACAGTGAATATAACCCTCCTGAAACGGTACTTCTGGCCCCAGTTCTGGCCCTTCCTCCTCGCAGAACGTGACACATGGGAAATGGCTGGTGATCAGGACATGTGGAGCCCAGGCTGGGAAATAAGCCATATGTAAAATACCTGGAGGCTTCAAAATCTCTGTGTAGTCTGTTTGTAAAGTGTGTTTCTCACAGGATAGGGTCATCTGGGTGGGAAGGAACCTCAGGAGGCCTTTAGTCCAACCTCCTGCTCAGAGCAAGTCAGCTGTGAGATCGGACCAGGTTTCTCAGAGCTTTATCTAGTCTGTCTTAAAAGCTTCCAAGGATGGAGACTGGAAAACACCTTTGGGGAACGCTTTCTGCTGCCTGACTGTTCTTGTTGTGACAAAGTTTTTCATTACAACCAGTCAAAGTGTCTCTGTTTCATTTGTACCTGTTGTTTCTCCTCCTGCTGTGCACAGCTGTGAAGTCGGCCTGGCTCCATCTTCTCAGTGACCTTGTCGTAGATATTAGGTTTAGATCCCCAGATGTTTTTGCCGGCTTTTTCTGCAAGGATGCACTGTTGGTTCATGTTTGGCTTGCCATCTACCAAAACTTACAATCTTTATCCCAGATGGTGGCCCTGCCTTTGAGTGTACTGACTTTTTCCCTAATTTGGGGTCATCTGCAAAGTGGATGAGACCATGTCCATTGCCTCCTCCAGGTCATTGATGAAGACATTAAGTGAGGCAGGTCCCAGAATCCCTGCTGTCATTCTCCACTTCTCCACTTGTTATGGGCCTCCATGTAGAGCATGACCTGTTAACCCACAACCTTCTAAACCCAACCATCCAACAAAGTATGGATGGGTACCAACTGGGTACTTATCAAGCTGATCGCTTATCCACTTAGGTACAATGTTTTGGATTTTGGGAGCTCCATAGTACGTTCTCCATGTGAAGAAGGAGCTGTTTGAAGGCAGACTTTCATAGATAGATGAATACTGATCTGCTTCTTGAGAAACAGTTGTGCAAGCCCTTGAGATGGCTGTATAGGAGTGGAGCTGTGCTTCTGTGAGGTGCTGTGTAAGTCTGTCTTAAAGGTGGGAGAATTTCTGAAACATGTGCCTGAGAATTTTTGTAGACCAAAGTCAAAGGAGGATGAAGAGCCAGTGAAAGCCAGAGAGAAATTTAAAAGAAGCCCAGGTCATGCAGTAAGTAGCTAGTGCTAATACATTAATAAATCCAGATGGGCAGTGGGTTTAAGTTTCTCACTAATAAGGAAGTAAGCCAAATTCATTGCTGTTTGCTTAAACCAGAGCTGCAGTGATGCGAGTGGCATGGTCTGTGGATTGGGTGCTACAAAAGCATTCTCCAGAGGATTTAAAACTAGGCTGTCACAAGTGAATTGGAGCTGTTTCTGCTTGTTCTGCATATGTGAGTAACTGATGTCCACATATATACACTAAACTAAGCACAACTTGAGTTTCTCAAGGGAGTAATCTACTCAGCACATAGTATCATAGCAAATCACCTTACTTACTGTCATTGTAGTGATATTTTAATGTAAGAGCTTAGAAGATCCACTCGTTTTTAGGGAACTGACTAATGATGTTGCAAGTACGAAGCGTTTGAGACGGCTCAGCCGATAACATCCCCATGGGAGTGATGGATTATTGATGGCACGTGTTACCCAGTTGTATGCAGCTAGTAAATTATCATTTCATGAAATACAGAGGGTGCATTTCTGCTTCCAGGTAAGCAGAAGCTTAGTTATCCAAAGTATTGCCATCTACATGTTCTGGATCCAAAAAGTCCCATTTTACTGGGCATTTTAATTATTTGCTGAGGACAGCAGCAGAATAAAAGTGACAGCATGTTTTTCCCTATGTAATTCACAGCTAGATTTGCTTTCAGCTCTGCTGCTCCTAAATTATGAGATTTTTTGGTTTTTTTCAGCTGTTGTTTTTGCATTCTTGTGATTATATTCTGTTTTCCCTTATGTGGTGTTCATCTATGATCTTAATTACCTGCCTCTTATTGCCAACTCTGTGAACTCTGAAGCTAATTTGAGAAGGAAAGTTCTGCCCGGTAATTTTAAAAATATGAGGCATTGTTGAGGGTTTTTCCTGGACTGGTGATTACAAAAAATGTGTAGTTCGGAAGTGTAGCTTTGGATTCTTCCTGCTCACTTAAAGAGATTGAGAACTGGGTGAAACCTATTCTCATTAAAACTGAATAGGTGAATAGGAAAGGGACCTCCTTCTCTTCTCCCTGCCATGAGTACTTGATTTCTCT
This sequence comes from Pandion haliaetus, assembly GCA_013401275.1. Classification (NCBI taxonomy): domain Eukaryota; kingdom Metazoa; phylum Chordata; class Aves; order Accipitriformes; family Pandionidae; genus Pandion; species Pandion haliaetus. Next base: position 158,461 of record VYZV01014792.1, on the reverse strand, counting down.
AAGTTACAGGTTGAGCTCATAAGAAACGCAGAAGGAGCAAGGATGATGCTGCCTCTGTAACAATACGTATTAGCAGTGTCTTGTTTCCGCAGAAGGTTGGTGGTGGATTTGGAAGTCCATGAGAGGCTGCGGCTGGGAGTTACTCTTTCAGTAGTCTTGCCTTAGTCAGTCCTCATTTTCAGACCTTCCATGGGCCACTTGAGATCTGCATGTGCATCATGAGTTCTGCTGAAAAAGAAAAACATTGCAGGTGCAATGCGTCTTTACAGAGTAAAATAGCTGCTTTTAGGAGAAAGGAAAAGAAAGAAAAAAGGTGGACTGTTTCCCACCAAGGGGACATGGAGAGCAGCAATAGGGCACATGCACACAGAGCTCTGCTCTGGTCTGGTATTTTTATTGAAGCATTGGTTGATGAAGGTGTTGTTCCGCTCGGTTGCTGTGCCATGCTGAAACACTCGGGAGATTTTGGAGCAAATCTTTTATTCAGTGGGTTCCCTGCCTAAGCAGATGCTGGCATACCTGCCACAAGTGGCTGAGCCTGGACGGCCCGAGTCGCGTAGTGATGCTCTCAAAGTCACACTACCTTGTGTACAGCATTTAGGTTCCAAAATGCTGTGTTTGAAAACTGGAGGTAAGGACGGGATTGGTTAAATGTGAAAAACCACCGGGCGTGGGGCTGTGAGAGGAGAATGGGATCGAAGTATAAATACTACATAGTGTTTCAGATGAGTAGTCTACAAAACGTGGGGTCTCGTGGTCTGTTTCTGGATTTGGTGTGGTTTATTCCTGTTTGTTTGTTTTTTTGCTTTTTGTTTTTTTACCCAGAGGGAAATAATATTAAAAAAGAGAGTACAGAGGAGTAATATTATCTGAAGACCTGATAAGTTGAGTAGTCCTAAATATGTCAAATGTGGGAAACTGGGTGGTCTAAGCTAAAACTGCCACTAAGGGGAAGAAAGACTTCCCATTTCTAGGAGAATACAATTCATGAGCGATGAAAAGATCTAGGGAGATGATGGAGGAATGCACTTAAGAGAAAAGGATGAAACTGTGCACAAGAAAAACGTGGATAGTGTCAAGAGAGACTTTTGGGGGAGGAGAAGTTTTTTGTCAGAGTAGCCTCTTGGGAGAGAATCCCTAATTCTTGGGGCAGTCAAAAAAGGCTCAAGAAAGAAAATAGAGGGAACAGTGCACTGGGAGATGGTTTTGGTCAAATTGGCAGGTCTCTAGGCCATAAATTTTAGGGAAACTGTTAAAATGTGAATATGGTCCACATTTTTGGGGGAATGATTTCAAAGGTCTTTGGTGCTCCTTCTCTTCTACTACAGTTAAAGCCATTTGTTGGGTTGGAGCAAGGAGCACCTGGCATCCAAAACCTTCTAAGCACCCTGTGAGGCTGAAGGGGCTTCCCTCCAAGGTTGAGAAGCAGGTTTATAGTGAATCCTTGGTGTGATATCACCAGCCCAGCTCAGATCACTCTTGCTTCTTGTGTCTGTGGAANTTTTTTTTTTTTTTTTTTCTTCTGAAAGTTCAATCCAAAATAGTTTAATTTTCAGAGAATATTAGGAAGTTGGTCCAGATGCTTCATCTTCCTCAAAGCTGTCAGTAAAATAGGGATAGAAGCCTGGCTTGTGGTTTGTCCCCAGTGGTGAAGGAACTGAATAATGGGGTTGGGGGTTTTGGCTCTTGGCTGTGAGAATGCGTGCTTCCCACTGCCCTGTCCCAACGACCTGGTGGCTTCTGCATCTCCCAGCCCCTGGTGACCTCCACCATCCTGTGGGTGCTCCTGAGGAGCTGGTGGGGAAACTGGACGCATCAAATGGAGGAGCTTTTGAATGAGGTGAACAGCTACAGCATAAGGCCTGTGGTGTCGCAGGGTGATGGGAGGATGAGCAGAGCTGTGCTCGAAGTGGAGCTGTGTGTGGGATGACTTCTTGGCCTTTCTTTCCTGAAGAAATGCATGGTGAGGGTGAAGTGAGCAGGGAGGATCTCTTCTTGGAGCTCAGTTGGAGGGATGAGGGAAAGTGAGTTCAGCTGAACTGAATTGCTGTGGTGTAATCTTAGCAGAAATCTCCAAAATCGGGTCTTAAAAGGGCTGATTGGTTTCAGACCAGCCTCCTGCTCCTGATGAGCTGCTTTCCAAGTTTCCAGTAAGTCCTCGAGGTCACCACAAGATCTTGCCTGTGTAGCTTGGGGAAATGGCAGCTTACGCGTGTTCAGTAACAGTGAATCAATTACTCGCCCAATTCCATATGATGTTGCGTAAAGCTAAATGCAGTGGCTGGCGTGAGCGACCGACCACCACCGTAGCTGTGCTGGCAGTTGTGTCTGAGCCTTGGTGTGCTCTTGCCTTCAATGGTGCCATATGTTAATTTATTAAAGAAATGGGGAAAACCTGCCTTCAGGTTTGAATTTGTGCCACAGCTTCATTGGTAGCAGCGGGCTGCGCTGGGTTAGTGAGTAGCTTCACTCAAAGATCTCAGTGATGCTACCAGAGATGAGTTGCTCTCACAGTCAGGATGGAGGTGATGAGGGTTTCTTGTGCCACTTGTGTAGGTTTTGAGAGATGAGGCACAGCAGGATTTAATAAATATCTTAAGTCTGGTCCGATCCGGTGGGGTGGGACTGGGATAGCCCAATCTGTCTTAGTTCTCCTGACAGAGAGAGAGGTCGGAGCTCCTGCTTGTAGGTCCTTTGAAGGGGGCTAGTGCTTAGCTTGGTAAGAATTGGAATAATCCTCCCTGTTCTGAGGTCTAAGCTGTGGATTGCTGTTTTCTGGCTCATGACCCTTCCCTTTCCAGGGAAAAACAGCTTTTGAGAGCATTGAGAAGACATATGACACGGAAATGCTGGTTCCCAGACAGTTTCTGTTCCTGAAAAGCTTTCTTAAAATGTCAGATTACTTGTAAATTCAAGCTGATGCTTAACTTGACTGCAGGAGAAAGGCTCGGATTTATATTTGATCCAGATTTGTGCCTTGCCAGGATATTGGCACCACTGATGGTTGGATGGATGTGCCCAGCTTGGGTTGGGACCTGCTCATCCTGCATACCCCAGATACTCAGCTATCAGCTACTCATATACTACTCAGCTAGTAAAAAGTATAATTCAGAGACAAAATCCACGGTACAAATCTGTATAATCTTTGCAAAGCACATGCACGGTCACAAGAAGGGTTTTTTGATGAATTTTAGCACCATTGGGAAGGGCAGTACTAGGTGGAAGAGCTGCTGGGCACATCAGCAAGGTTGAATTTTTGCTTAAGCCTCGAGCTCCAGCTTGTAGAAGACAAGGAGCAAGTTGGGCTACAGCTCTTCAAGGGTTCATTGCAGACATTTCATAAGACCCCTTTAGTTGAGGGTATCCTAAGGCAGCCTGGTTGTATAATGCCATAGTAGCTGGAGCATCATTAAACTAGCATCAGATTTTTCTTTTAATGAATTTATTTTTTGTAGTAGAGAAAGTTGACGTCTGGTGCCTTGCTCAGGTGATATTTGTTGTTGTGTGTTGTTTGTTTTGTGAATTCCAAATGAGTTGGGTTGTTTTTTTGGTTGGGTTGGTTTTTTTTTTTTTTTGGGGGGGTTGGAACAGTTCAAAGCAAGACCTTGTCCCTTCTCTGAAGTGTTTATAATCCAATTTCAGACATAAAACAGCACGGGCGTGGAGGAGGGAGGAACAGGCAGGGATAAAACGGCAAGGTTTTACATAGCCTAGGGGACCGGAGCGGTAGGCGGACATCTGAACGCTTCAGCAGGTCGATGGCATTTGAGGATCCTCATGTGTTTGTTGCCTGGGTGGGGATGCTCAGATGTAGCCTGGCTTGGTAAAACAAGCCACCTACAGAAGAAGCCCCCAGAGGAGCAGTTCAGGGCCCCGCCACAGCAACCGGCGTGGGTGGGCGATGCCCGTGGAGGGGAACTCAGGTCTTTGGCTTTCTGGACTAATCGGCTCTCCTGTGGAGGCTCAGACCCACAGTAAAGTTGGGAGAAAATAAGCTCAAAAACCTATTCTGTTTTTTCCCAACTATATAGACCAGTCTCATAATTTGCTATAATCCACACAAGCATGTTTTTCTGAAATTCCCCGTTGTATGTAGCTTTGCATCACTCTGCATCCATGAATCACTGGAAAAACTTCTGGCATTGTTTGTCCCCTCTTTCTTTTCGCTAACACTAGAAATTGGTTGTTTCACTGCCCCCACGGTTAAGTAAATCTGATGTTTGTCCATTTTATGGTCCGGTAAAGAAGCTGGTTGCACACCTCTATATACCACATCTGCTTAGTGACACTGGAAAATGGGTACAGAAGAGTTCATCAGATACTCTTGTGCCTGAACAGGTTTTTTTTTTTGACTCGGTGTTTTGAGTAAAACTTTTTATCTTCTGGTATTTGGATCGCATTTTGCAGGAAGGTGTTGCATGGATATGCTGGAGGAATATGAAAAAATTTGCATCTTAAATGCACTATATTGCAAGTTAACAGTAAATGCAGTATATTGCGAGTTAACAGTTAATGCAAAGTGTTATAATTACTTGAAGTAATCTTTTCTGTTTTCCAGGGTGCCCGAGAAACCTTTGAGAACTACTACAGGAAGCAGAGAAGAAAACAAGCCAGATTGGTCCTGCAGCCACCTTCAAACATGGTATGATGGTCCTCTACTTGGAGAGCCCAAACTTGCTCTGCCGAATAAAGGAGCGGAGGGTTATCTCTGGGCATGCTGTTGCCGGTGGGTGGTCTCGAATTTATTTCCAATTGCTCTTGGCCACCTTTGTTTTAATCTTTGCTCACTTTTTCTTTGTTGCAGCATGAAACTTTAGATGGCTACAGGAAGTATTTTAATCAAATTGTAGGGTAGGTATTCTTTTTATATACATCTTCGCTAAATATGTGCGCTGTGTTGTTGAGGAGCCCAAAAAGAAAAAGAGAGGAGGGAATGTTGATTTTTTTGAGGGGCTTTTAAAGGGAGCCAAAACAGGAATAAAAAGGTGGTTTGGGCTTTTTAAGTCTTTTAGAGTGTATTTTATAGCACTCATGAATTTTGCTGTGTCACTAGTGAGACCATGGAGGAACCTGCCAGCTCTTGTACCAGCAAGCGCATTTCTGGGAATTTGAGGATAAATAATCTCTGTGGACTATGTGCATCTACTTGCCCCACTAGTGAGATGAATAGGCCCCCTGCCTTAATTATTCTTTAATATTTGATAATTATTCTTTGATTATTCTCCTGGTAAAGGAGGTGATTCTCAAGCCTCTGTTCCCAAGAGCTTCTTATTGCACTCAAATTTGACAAAAGTCTTCCAAAAGCATCTGAGTTCTAAGAGCAGGCAACTTAAAACTGCTAATCTAGCAAAGATAGGGTAAGATGTTGAAATTTCTTCAAATAATGATAGTGATTGCAAAATCTCATTGCAGCCATTGCAAATGCAATGTGTGCTGCTCACCTTCTCATGGAGCTCCGTGCTCCTGGGCTGAATTTCCCCAAGAAAGCATAGCTGAGGTTTTGTGCATTGGCGTTTAAAAAGTACGGTGCCACACTCGCTGCCTGAAAAATAGTTTCTTTTTGGCCAGCATGTTTGATAACTGGAGATTAGAGTGAACTGATTGCCTTTAAATGGTTGTGAGCGTGTGGTGTATCTGGGTGTGAGAAAGTATTTTCCCGGCAGTTGAAGTATTTTTCCCTGCAGTTAACCAATTGTAATGTGATTGCTGCTGGCTAGAGCAGAGTTTAATCAGCAGTTCTTGTGCAAATAACGGCGTGGAGGACTTCGAGAGGGGAAATTCTGCCTTTGTGTATACACAGAGTAGCATTACTATCAGCCACTGTGTTTTAGCTCACTTCTATAATACAGTGAAGCATCATATAAAATACTGCAATGTTAAAAATAGGTGAATAAAGTGCTTAGCGTTGGCTAATTTGATACAGATATCTGAGCTTGCTCTGGAGATTTGTGGATGTGCAGATGCCGCATATCCCTCGCATGCAGTGTTTGCAGATCTCTTTTGATGTCTCAAAACCTGTAACTTTTGATAACAGTGCCATTTTCTCTTCTCTGTTAGGTTTTTTGTAGTTGAAGATCACATCTTGCATACAACGCAGGGCTTGGTAAATAGAGCCTATATTGATGAGCTGTGGGAGATGGCGTTATCAAAAACTATTGCAGCACTAAGAACACATTCAGTAAGTAAAAGCCCCGGGTCACTCAACTGTTGCTTGAGTATGACTTGACAAGCTGGAAATACTGGCTTTTACAGTAGTATTCTTTGTTTTGCCTCTTTTCCAATGACCCTGTTTAAAACAGTAACACGAAGACACACTGCTCTTTCCCCAAAAGCTTTCTCCAGCTTTTTTTTGCCTCCTGATGCACTGCATTTCCCTGTACCAAACTCTCAATATTTTGGGGGACTGGAAAGAAGGAAAGAGTGGTTTGATGTTTTTCCCTGTTACTTCACTGATCACTTTTGAAAAGCACCAGCAGAGGGAGTCGGTTTGTCCCAGAAAACTGGGGAAAAAAGCATCTATTTGGCACGCTGAAGTACGATCCTGTTTGATATTCCCGTAAAGTTCGTGGCAGTGAATGGGCTGCTATCGAACTGCAAATCATTTGTGTGTAAAAAGACACTGAATAGATTTCTTATTTTTTAATACTGAAAGAAGTTTGGAAAAATTGCTTATCGCTTCGGTATTTCTCTGCTTGAGCAAAACCACCAAAGGCAATTGCAAAAAATACTCAATTTTTTTTCCAGTTTTGTATGACCTGATATAATGTTGTACTGGTTCAACTGGGAACACTGGAGTTTCCTGAAAACCGTCTTGGTTAAGGGGATGAAAAAATTGCATTTGGCCATAAAAGGAGAAGCATTAATGACTTTCCCCAAGTCTGTTTTCAAATTATGGGGCCATTTTCTCCAGGAAGAACAAAGTATTAAATAACTGAAGTCCCACTGCTGCTCCTGAAAGGCAGTGCTGTCCGAAAGCATGAGGATGCTGCAGGGTTATGTTGGTGCAGGCCTGCATCTAACACGATGTGACATGCACGTGGTGGTACCCAAGTGATACGATGTTGTTGCTCTTTGCTGAGAAACCCCTAAAATTTCTGCGTGGAGACGCAATATGCTGCTTCCTGCAAACCACACTGAGTTTTGCATTTACGTGCCCCTGACTTTATCCTAGCATGGTTGCCCAAGGGCAGTGTTGCCCAGGAGCTGCTTGGCTCTACCTGTGCAGGTGGGGATAATCCAGGGGATGGACCTGGAGCTCGCTGGGATGCGGGACCGCAGAGGCTCCCCAGGGGACTCTGGCTCCATCTGGCACAGCAGTTTTGTTGGCTGGAAAGCTGCCTCCTTCCACTGAAGCTTCTGTGTTATGAAAGGGGATAAACACAGAGATGTATACCCGGCTAGGATGTAAACCTGTGTTTATTTTCTTTTTAAGCGGGGTTTTCTGCTAGGTGAAAGCCGTGAGAGTAAACCAGGTACAAACATGGTGTTTTTCAATTTTACCAGCTTTGTTGCCATGACAAGTTGTTTTAAGTGATGCCAAACTTAATGCATGAAGTGGCTGCCAGGAGAGGTTTTTTTCAGTAATCATGAAATGTTACATGATTTCTCAGCACTAGTATTGTGGTAATCTCTAAGTGCTGCTCAGCCTGCAGCTCCCATATAGACCAGTGCCATCTATCCCATATTGCCATTGAGACTTGATGGAGGGCTCTCACGTTGGTGAGGCTGTGTCAGTTCTTCCTGTTCAGCCAAACTTATCCCTGGATTTTCTTCCTTGCTGCAGACAGGGACATCTTTTATCACTTCTGATAGCTTTAGGGCATTATCTTTCTTTCTGACTTTCTTTTTTGGACAGTGAAATGGAAAATGTGTCTCTTCCAGTCTTTCACATTGATTAATGGAGTCATTCCTCCTTGAGTTTCCAGTGAGCTTTAAATCTGTTTCTCTTTCCAGCTTATGATCACTGATTCTATATTTGGTAAGAGTCTGTCTGAAACTTTACATATTTCAGCATAGGGTGGTTGTCTGCTGTGTCCAGAGAGTGTACGAAGCCTTTGGGTAACGTGGAGTGGCTCTGGGGGGATGATCGGTGCTGTCACTACACCGAGTTGTGTCTTTAGGGTTTTAAGGAGTGTCCTTGTATTGTATAAGTACTTGTATTGTAGCTCTGACCATTAAATGTTGCTGAAATATAGGCATGCAGCGTGTTTTTTCTCAGCCTGAACCACTTAGCAATGCAGCCTTTGCTCAGGGCTTGGGGATGCCTCGCTGCGATGCTTCATTACCGTCAGACACAACACACTAAATATTAAATGAAAGGCGCTGCTGGCGTCTTGGTATGACAGCACACTGATTTGCTTCATCTCCTCTCGCTTCCCCAGCAGCTCCTGGGTAATCTTAGAGACACTTCAGGTATCTCTAGAGCAACCGAAATCCTTATTCATCATGGAGAGCCTCAAGAGCAGTGCGTTATGAGGAGAGATACCCTTATCAGTGTGCCTTCCCTTGCCCTGTACAGCGTTAGGGCATGGGCTGTAGGATGAAAGCTGCTGATCATAAGACTGTATGGCGTGCCTATGTATTTATTATCACTCAAGTGATAACGCAGGAGGGCTGAGGGCAATTATTTTTCCCGCGTGCTGCAGTTAAAACCATGTTTTAATTTCTGCCCTTCTTTGCAGTCCTACTGCTCGGACCCAAGCCTGGTGTTAGACTTGAAGAACCTCATCGTCCTCTTTGCAGATACACTCCAGGTACATGGGTGTCGGCGACCGTTCTTTATCCCGCTCAACGGTTGTGCTGCTCACAGATGGTGTCCGTCAGCAGGATTAAATGGCTGATATGGGCTTGCTGTGGTGTCCCAGCTTATTTTTTGGCATTGTGGTGCCCAATGGACAGACTGGTTTGCTTTGCGTGTGGGCTGGTCAGCCTGTGGGCAAGGACCAAGTCTTGGCCACCTTGCCGAGCCCTTGTGCCTCCTGCTCGCACCCAGCCCAGCCTTTAATAGCCCTTGGTCCTGCCACCTCAGGAGATCACCACCTAAATCCCTCCACCAGCACCGTTCACCTCTGTGGTGGTGGTAGGGCAGAATTTGTCAATTAGATTAAAGCTCCCTATTAAATAGAGAAAATAATCTTCAGCTGCCTGTTGGTGACTTTTTCTTATCTGAACTTGCTCTCTTTCTCCACCTTGCTGCAGGGATACGGCTTCCCGGTGAACCAGCTCTTTGACATGCTATTGGAGATCCAAGACCAATATAGTGAAACCCTGCTGAAGAAATGGTCAGGAGTTTTCAGGTAAGAAGCTCCTTAAGCAAACGCATGAGATGTACCTTACAGAGTAGTTTCGACCCATAAATAAGATCTTCTGACAGATTAGTAGCAAGCTCATGTTTAAATTTTGGGCAACAGTAAGCTTCAGCCTGGGCTCTCTTTGGACCAGGGAGAGCCAATTTAAATACAGTCGTGAGGATCCTGTGTGTGGTAAGATCTGTGCAATAATACCGGTGTAGACCAGAGGTTTTACATCCCAGAGGGTTAAGGTTATGGTTTTGTTTTGGAGCTCACACTGACAGTCAAGAGGTGGAAGGATACAAAAATTTGGTGTTGCAGCAGCGTTACTGTGCCCTCGCTCCAGCACTGAGCCGCGTGTGTCTTGGGACATCGGCGGCGTATCCCTGTGCTGCTGCTGTAGACACGTCCGTGAGCTGAGCAGTTGCCTACAGGTAGGGCATGATGAATTATCCAGGGTCCCATGCTGTGCTCTGGAGCCGCCAGCTCATCCTTTATTGGTTGCCCAGGACATCCCAGGAGGATTGACGTGTCTCAGAGCATGGGGCACTGGGAAGAGGTGCTGGAGGATTGTCAGTGCCCCGGCAGCTCAGCATCCGTCTTCCTTGAGTCAGACAGGACTGGAGCTCACCTGGGCTTTACCAGGGTCTACTGCTGAAGCTCCAGTCTGGACTAAAATCACCATTACGCTCTGGTTGTGGCTTTACACAAGCTGAAGGCAGGGAGCTGAGAGAGGTGACTGAGTCTGGCTGCAGCAAAGATGATTTCAACAGTCACAAACGTGGGGAGAAGTTTAGGCCCATGGCATGGTATCTTTGACTGGCACCTGCTTCTTAAGAGCTTGCCAACTGAGCAGTAAACCTGTGAAGTTGTGGTGAGTCTCTTGTCACAGAGCTGCCTTTCTAACTTTTCTTTTCTTTTCTTAGAAATATACTTGATTCAGATAACTACAGTCCCATCCCGGTGACAAATGAAGAAGTTTATAAGAAAATAGTTGGGCAGTTCCCATTCCAGGATGCAGAACTTGAGAAGGTAATCTTGAAGTGGGGAAACTGGCACGGTGTGTCTGCTGGTGCAGGAAAACCCCGCACCCTTGTTAGTGGCATTGAGAACTGCAAATGAAAGCATAAAAAAAACCAACCCCAAATGCAAAACCCCAAACCAAATAAACAACAAAAAAAAAAAAAAACAAGGGAAAAGAACAAATATACTTTCCATCTTTCCATGTGATGCATTTCTCCTGGTGTAGATGAGGAAAGTGCATATAGCAATACCTCATCCATTTTGTTTTCAGATTGCAGTGTACTATTGCAGCTGAACAGTGCTTGCAGTAGACAAGAGACTAGAAATATCTGCTTCCATTGGTATTTCATTCCCATTTTACGAAATGTGTTGTTGACCTGTATTTGTTTTAATTTCATATTTAAAAAAAAAAAGCCCAACAAAGTGGTATATCTTGGCTTTTGTAGGTTTTGCGAGCACACACTTCTAAGTGTAGCCAAATTTGACCTAGCTCGTGTCCCTTAAAAGCCTGCTTGGCCTTCTGCTCCACATCTGGCAGCCAGTGAGCTCCAAGCCCGGTGAACTTAATTAGGACTGGGAGGGTTTTCAATCCAAGTCAAGTATTTAGATTTCAGAAAGTCTTTGTCCTTCCCCCAAAACTATAGCATGAAGTCCAGCTTCTTACTGTTACTCTTTGCACCTCCCAGCCACATGTGTGCTATGCGTAAAAGCTGGTTGGAAACATTTGGTGTAGGACATCTGTTTCCTCTGGGCTTTTGGTGTTGTAAGCAAGTGTTCACCTTGGGCAGCCACTATGGGAGGTGACCAAGCGAAACACCTTGTGCATGGTGGGAGATGAAAGTCAAGGAGTTCTCCAGTGGGGTTTTTTCATATGAGTTAGGGAGTTGGGAGAGGGAATGAGGGTCCTGTTGTGCTGCCTGCTCCCTCCTAGCTGCAAGTTCCCTTCCAGCCCGTTTCAGACTCCAAATCCCTTATGCACCCCTGTGCCATTTGTAAGTGATTATCTGGTCTTTCACTTGGCTGAAATGTTTGTATAATATACAATAAATGCTGGCTTGTTGTTTCATTGCTGGACTTAGCTAAATACTAGAATTAATTTGACTGCTTGGAACATTTTGCTGGAAAGCAGTCGTCACTCCTGTTAAATATCTGCTCTTCGACTTGAATTCTCTCCTGTATTTTACAGCAACCATTTCCAAAGAAGTTCCCCTTTTCTGAGTTTGTGCCTAAAGTTTACAATCAGATTAAGGAATTCATCTATGCCTGTCTGAAGTTTTCGGAAGACCTTCATCTGAGGTAGGGGATGAGTGTGCTAATGGTTGTAATACGGAGGTTTTGTCTGCACTGAAAGATCTCAACAGGTTTAAAATACGAATTCTTTTCCTCAGCCCTTCATGCTGCTCAACTGCTTGGATACACCCTGTCCAGGCTGGAGGTGGCTGGTGGTCACCTTGGAGCGGTGGCATCCTTCATGTACAAAGGGCTGGCTAAGTCTTCAAAAGTAGCTGCCTCATGTAGGGAAAGATAGCCCAGGACCATGCTGGCTGTATACAAAGTGAGGGGGCTGTTTCCTCCAAGATGTTTCTGAGTCAGTTGTACTAAATAAATGAATCTGGCTGTCTCGAGAAAGATAGCGATGTCCACTTGTCATTGGGTCAGTGCCTGGTATAACATCTACAGCCTCCATGTGGCCTCCCCGGACTGTCCCTCAAGGAGTGCGTTGGCAGGAAAACTCCTGATTTGCCCTTGGTGTTAATGAGTTTCAGTTGCAGATTTAGGGTTTTTATTTTTCTTGTTTCCCATGGGAATTTATATACAAATAATAGGATTTGTTTGTTTGTTTTTAAAGCCTCCAAAATATTCCATGTGTTTACCCTCCCTTCTCAATCCCAAGGTGCCTTGATGCTGGTTTTGCCCATGTGTATGTGTGTGAGACTGGAAAACAACTATATTCGCCAGAAACTTTAAGTTGGTGCTTTCTTTTTGCACCCAGTAATGTCTTCAGCTTGGTAGAGGTATATAAATGAAAAATGAGATTTTTAACGGAAGGAGGGATCCTTCTTCCCTTCTGTTGGCAGCACCGTGCTAGCGAGAGGTTGAACTGGGAGCAGGGGAGTGTATTCACCTCTCTTGGCAGCTTCACGTCCTGGCCGTGGCCTGACACTGGCCATTGCCCCAGTACTGATGCGAAGCTAGGGCAGTGTTTTGGGGACTCGCCAGATGTTATGGTGGCTATACAAGGTTCTTCAGGGTTTTAATTCTCTTCCTTTGTGCAAGGGATAGTAAGTTGGAGAGGCACTTTCTCTCCATCTTCTGCTAGAGGACGTGGTAGCTCATTGGTTGATGTGGAAGCACAGGACGTTTCTCACCCCACGTTTAATCTCAACCTTTCACTGGTGGCAGGTTGTTCTCTTTGGTGGCTCCCAGGGCTCTTAACCTGTGGGTCACCATTAAACATCTCGGTTTCTAAAGCCGACAGAACAGTCCTATTTCACACGGATGCTGGTTTCACCAAACCCCTCTGTTGGCAATTCCCTCGCGAGTTTTGTGCTCTTCACCATTATGGAGATGATTGGGTTTGTCAGGGAAGGGAAGAAAAGTGTCCCCTTGGGTCCGTCCTCAGGGGTCCCCCCGGACACATTATTAAAATTCCTTTCGACATTGGATTTTCCAGCCCTTTTTGAGGAGCGGTCTTGGGCTGGGGGAAGGGAGCCCAGCTCTTGGCTTTTCTAGCCAAACATTTGGAATATTTCTCTGAAAACCCCTGTTGACACTTTCTTCATTTCACCCTGACAGCTTGAATTAGGTTTTATTAGGAAGCTTGGCTACAAAGCCGGCAGCAAGTTTTCTTTCTCTTCTCTTTCTTTTTCTTCTTTGGTTGTCATTTACCTTGCACCCTGGAGTGATTGGGGTCAGCCCGTCAGTCACTGGAGGCCTGAAGGTCATGACTACTGCTATGGGATACGGGACATCAGCTGTCATTAACCCAGACAGTTCGCTTAAATACTCTGCAGTCTTTTCCTGAAGAACAGAGCCTATGGCAGAAAATATAGCTTGTATTTTTTTTTCTAATTTTTTTTAAGCTAGCTCCTTGTATTTGTTGGACGGGAGTGTTCTCCTTTATGTTGATAAGCTTGTGAAAGTTATTTTGATTTTCAAGTATTTGAAGAAAATTTGCAGCTTAGTATGCATTTATATGGGTTGCAGGTTTTTTTGGTTTGGCTCTATTAACTTGATTAGGAGAATGAAAACCTCCTTTATATTTTCAGCAGTTCTGCTTTTGTTAAAAAGTGTGTATTTGAGTTCATCGAGGAGATGTCTTTAAAAGTATCCACTCGGTGGAAGACTTCTGCCCGTTCCAGTGGAATTTCCCGTTTGAAAGATAGGGAATATCTTTGGAATACAGTGGGTGGAAGGATGAGATGTCAGCTCTAATCTACCAGGACTTCAATTGTTTGGTTTTGGGATTTTTTTGAAACAAAGCACCAATCCTGAAAGAACTTGGGATGCAATTTTTAAAGTGCTGAAAAGAATTTAAGTACATAATCGTATTCAAAATGAAATAAAAAAAAAAATCAGAGGCTTGAATAACTAAATCAGATAGGACCGTTGGAAGTCAGCTTTAGGAGAGAGAAGATAAATGTAGTTTCTTTGATAGCCCGTGTTACTGCTTCTGTGTTACTAGCGGTCTGCGGTTGTAGACTGAGTATGTAGGCTTGGTAACAACCACACCGCTACCAACTTCTACCAATTTGAAGCTGATACATCAAATTGACATTAGACATATGTAGCGAGCAGCCCACACGAACAATATTGTTCATTTGAGGGTTTTGTTTTCTTCTTGTGTATTGAGAAAGGACATCAGACCTGTCTGTTGAACTGAGACCCAACCTCTACTTCACGGTCAAGAGTTGGCATCATACAACTGATTGGTACCATTATTCTTTGCTAACTGGCCCCACTGCTCTGGGCACCGGGTCTGGGCTGTTGGTGCGAGCTACTGCTTGGTTCATCGTTTCAGCAGGGAGAGTCTTGGGGAAGGCAACGGCTAACACCCATCGCTGCTGTTGCCACCCTCACTTACCTTTTCTGTTGAACCAAGGAAGATTTGGGGGATCACAGTCCGGTGCCTGGCCTGCTCTTTTTTTTTTTTTTTCCTCCAAGGAATGCTTCCATTTTTTTTTCCTTTAGCGTGTGGACCTCATGGGAGATGTTGCAGATCCTTCTGCTCCGGTGGAACCCAACCACAGGGGTTACCAGGCTGCTTGACCCACTGTGTAACTAATGTTACAACCTGGTTTTCTAGCTTATGCAGCCAACAAACAAAATGAGAATAGGAAGCCTTTGGAAATGGTGCTTGCATGCAGAGAAAGCTCGGTTAGAAGTGCTTTGAAGAAGTAAAAGGAGCATGGAAGTGCTAAGCAGTATTATTAAGCATTGCTTGTTTATGCCCTGGAGGCTATCACGGTTGAGATGTTCCTGCAGCTGAAGTGAGCGATTAAAGCAAACCCTCAATTTGCAAAGCGTTTGGTGATATGGCAACCTTGTGCCGTCAGCACTGGCTGCGGCGTCAGGCAAAGACCAGCAGCATCCCGCTCCTGCCAAGAGCATGACTGTCTTGGGGCGTACACGCAGCCAGACAGTAACTGGCTTGTTTAATTTTGATGCCCTGATGACAGGTTGACGTTTGAATTAAAAAAAGCAAGCTTTTCCAGCGCAACCTATTTGATTGCCGTGTTGGTTTAGTGAGAAAAGCTGACACTATGTCCAAACCCCTATGTTTTTCATCTGTGCTTTTTCGGTTCCAGTAAATGCTGGAAGCTCCAGCCACCAGATCTGCTTCCAACCTTGGCCGTTCTGCACCTCCACCATCCTTGGGGACGGGCTCTGTAACTCCCTATATATTGCATTTCAGGATTTCCCAGGGAAAATCCTGAAAGGGCCACAGTGCTTGTACAAAGATACAGCTCTGTGTACTGTTTGCTCCCCATGCAATTTTTTCTTTACCCCTCAGAGCGTCGGTCCAGCCCTTTTTGCTCCCCAGCCCCCTTCCCCAGTTCCCACGCCGCTCTGGTAGCAGCAGGCATCTGCCCCTGGTGTCACGGGGTCCCTTTGTACCAGTTCTTTGCTTTAAAATCTCCTCGGGTGTCTTTTTTACCATCTCTAGATTGTCACAGGGTTAGATTTTATTGTACTTGCTATATTTAACCATGCTATTGTCTGGTGGAGGGGACTGGGGACAATCTGGTTCTTCCTGGGGGATGATGGAGGTCCTGAGGGGTGTGTGCATGGTGGGGTTTGGGGTTTGTGGTTTTTTTTTGTTTATCTTTAAGTAAAACCTTATTTGAGAACCCTACCCTTACCATAAAGACCAGGAAAATTCATTGGCTGGTTTCTTCTCCCCCCACATAGTGATTTCTGTTCCACACTTTAAAAAAACCCAAATGCATCACCTTGGACCGCGCATCGAAACCTTGCGAGAAGGAGCCGAGGGGTCCATCTGGGACGTGAAGTGGGCTAGCCCTGATCATCACTGGCACAGGATGCGCTTCCCCACTAAGCAGGAGGAAAATAAACTCACAGGGATCAGTGGTGGTGATCTGGAAGAGACCCACACTAAGACTTTGGCTGATGACGTTGAATTTAAATTATCAGGAGCTGGGTCCTGCCGAGCTGCTGGCCCTGCTCCGCTTGCATCCAACTGGGAAGGAGACACTGGTCAACCCTTGGCAGGCATGTAGCTCAGAAAAGCTGACTTCTAAGCATCAGGGAAAGGAAATATTAGAGAAACCTGTTGGGGAGCGCAGCGTGGTGAGCAGCCGCTGGGCGTACAGGGAGTTGTGCAGCTGGGCTTTTCCTTGGGAAAGCTGCAGCAAGGCACGGCTTTCTTGGTCTTGCAGAAATACGAGCGTGACTTTGCTCAGAGGTGTGAGCAGGGAGCAATATTTGCTACTTCTCCTGGGAATTTGGGAGATTTCAGTGTAATTCTCATGCAGCAGCACAAGGAAGGTCCTAAATAACTTCAAAAATTGAGTTGACTGAAGGATGCATGGTGCTCGGGGAGGATGGGGCTTTGAGCAACCTGGTCTAGTAGAAGGTGTCCCTGCCCATGGCAGGGGGGTTGGAACTAGATGATCTTTAAGTTCCCTTCCAACCCAGAGCATTCTATGATTCTATGATGAGCGGGTCCAGGAGGCTGCTGTGGCCACAGGGTTGCTGTTGGAGGAGGCTCAGTCTTGCTTTCCTGAGCATCAGGCACTGATGGACCAGCGTTTGGCTCAGTGCATCTGCTCTAACGTTGAACAGGCACAGAAATTCGGGAGGTGTGAGCTGGATGAGGGCTGGCAGTGCCCATCTCCACACCAGCAGGCACCCCAGTAGCAGCACCCCAACATCCCCCACCTTGCGTGCAAGGTTTGCTTTTGCTTCTCCTGTCCATCCCTGCTTTGTAGTCTGGCCTATTTGTCAGGTAAAACAGGAGAAGGAGCAAAAGGTCATGGGCTTGGTTTACCAGGAGCGTTACAGTTATTAATGCTTCACAGCCTTCCAGTTGGAAATTTTCTTTGCCCTCAGCTGCCTGTCACTGCGCTGCCAAAGATAAAGCCCCATGATGTCAAGGCTAATGCAGGGCCAACGACAGATCAAAGGAGCCTGTGTTGGGGTGGGTTTCCAAAGCATCCTTCAGAAAGGAGAGGTTGCACCTTGCTGGTGTGCACCTTGGAGAGGCAGCAGCACTTCAGCAGAAAGCCAAACTCCCATACTTCAGTAATGCTGCAGTCGCAACCATCTGGCAAAGGACATGAACATGTTGCAAGAACTTCAGTCTGGTTTAGCTAATGAAAAAGCCATGAGAAGGTGGAGAAAAGGTATTTCGGGGGTTTGATTTGTTTCTTCCCGCATTGCAGGCCTTTGATCCCTTTCCCCTTGTGTACTGAACGTGCAAAACCAGTGTTGTGTGCAGCGTAATGGCTTGGCCGCACAGGTTAGCGCTGACGCTGTGGGCAGCTCTTACCTGTGCTGGACCAGCCCCTCTTACGAGGAGAGGCTCAGGGATCTAGGTTTAGCACGCGTTAGTTCCCCTTCCTTGCCAACACATGCACAAAAAGGCCTAAATTGTTGAAATTTTGGTATATGTTAGTATGTTGGCATCTGTAAGCAGTGCAGGGATGATCATGCATAAGGCAGAAGAGGGTTGGGAAGGAGACTGGATGATGAGGGCTCCAGGTGATTTTCTTTTCATAGAACATTTTGAAAATCTCTCTTTAAATTCTATTTTTCAGCTCCACCGAAGTTGATGATATGATTAGAAAATCTACAAATCTGCTGCTGACCCGAACGCTGAGCAACTGTTTACAGAATGTCATCAAGAGGAAAAATGTGGGGCTGACGGAGGTAGGGCTTGGCTTCAAGGAGACCCATTTCCCGGGCAGGGTGACAGAAGGTGGTTTGGTCTCTTGGAACTCCTTACAGCACCTTTAGAGATGCTGGTTTGGAGCATTGTTACAGAATACTTGGTTGGAAAACAATAATGGAACCATGCAGCATTGCTATGCAAAGCAAGAAACACTTTACATTGTGGGGAAGAGAAAGCTTTTTTGCTGTTGCTGTTAGCATTACCTCTCTTTTGAATTTGCGGAGCATTACATATCTGAATGAAAGTAAGAGGTCTTCAAGGAGTACTGGAGAAGAGCCATGTGGGAACTGTGAGAGGATGGGGAAGTGGTCCCCATCTACAGGTGGTGTTTGAGACAGTTTCAGCACATTTCTACAGTACAAACTCTATAGGGGTATTTTCTTTTCGTGATTGATACGTTTTTGTGCACAAAGTCAGATTTCTGAAGTTTAATGACTGTAAATCGTGGCTGTTTGGGAACGTGTGTGGTACCCAGGGTAGTTTAGATACCTTAGTGGGGCCTGTGTGCTGTTATTAAATGAGTAAGTACTAATACAGCTGCAGTTGTTTAATTGACTGTGCTGTAGAAATGTGTCCTGTTCTCTGGACACTGTAAATACCCTGTGGAGGTGAGTTCGGGAGAGTTTAGTGCATTGACAGAGGTATGTATTTACACATGATGCTTCCTCAGCCCTTTATCTCACAGCCTGGAATCTCTCTGCTCCCTGGGGGCAAATTCCTCTTCCCTCCTGCTCCTCCCAAGGCTCCCTCCACAAAGAGGAATGCAACTCTATCCCTGTACTATCCATCCCCCAAATGATCTTTTTTGCTGCTGTTGCGAACATTCCCACAGTGTGATTGAGCGTAGGAAGGGCAAACCGAGTGCGACAGTCTGTCCCCTCAGCTGCTTTTGCCCAGTTCAGATGGTGTAGATGTTCCTTGGCATCTTCCAGGTTGAGTGAAGGTGATGCCTTTCTTTGGGCTGAGAGTGGCTGCTTCATGTGCTTTGGAGCTGAAGAGGATTTTTGCAAGGAAAGCCTACATAGCAAACTTGAGTTTAAAATAAAGGTGTAGTATGTCCAGAGACTGGTGTTCATCTCCGCATCTCTTCTCGTGTTTTTGCCCTCTTGTTCCTTACCACTGTACGACTAGCTCTCTCCTGGGGTTATCTCTGCTATCAGTTTTTTCTAGTTTGGTTGAAGAAAAACTACTTTGAGCATCTTCATCCGCCCTGCCTCTTTTCTTTCTGTATCCGTTGACCTGTTTGTACAAATAGAAGCACATGGCATTTTCCTTACGAGTTTCTCAAATTCTTCCCTCTTAAGAAAAAACATGGATGTGACTGTGCGGAGCACCGGAATCAAAGGGCACGTTGAAGAGTCCCAGATCATATACAAGCATAGTCCTGGCGTCAAAAGTGATTGCAGAAGATATTTAAGCTGTCACTTCCCAGATTTAATTTTTGCACAAAGCAACACCATCCATTTCTGGGCTGTCCAATGTCATGTTCCAAGCAGTGGACAAGATAATACGAGGCTGTGTACCAACCTTCGTGGTCTGTTACCCTCTTTAAATTATTTTTCATTGCTGTTTTTTGGGGCTACCTCTTAGCAGTGGATGTTGAAGTCTGTTACCAAGTCTGCTCCAAATAATCCTGGTGTTTTGAATGACCCTGACATCCCTCAACAAAAGAGAGGGAAAAGATGCTACTATTTTTTTCATCTGAATGCCCCAATGAGAAGGTCTTACCCCAACGAGAGGGTCTTTCCCCTCCGAATTCAAGAGAAAATCGGAAGGATCAAGAAGATTTGAAGGAGCCAGAGAGGGAGCAGGAAAGCTCATAACAAGTGGTGGAAGAGAATCAAAGCAATCAAGGCCTTCAAGTTTGATAGCTGATCTGCACCAGTAAGTTGTGATGATCAGAGAAGAGGTTTAGGAGGAGTTTCACACAATTGCAAATATCTAATATTTAATTAACTTGAAACTAGGAAAATATATCATCATGATGATGTCGGGGCTGTCTGACACGGGGAAACGCAAATGAGCACTTGTTTGAAGTCAAAAATCGAGAACAAAATTAATCCAAGGAATTCAGAAATGAGAAGCCCTCCTAGTTACCTGTGTAATACATTTCACGGACCAAGTACAAAACAAGAGGAGTTAAAATAGATCATAATTTGATTTCTTAAAAACAAAAACCTGACTGAAATCAAAGAAGTGTTGGCTGGAGGGGACCTCTGGAGGTATCTAGCCCAGCCTCCCACTGGAAGTGGGCTCACTGCTCACCTGGATCATGTCAACCGTGGTTTTCTCTAGCTGACTTTTAATTTCTCCAAAACAGAGGTCCCACAGCTTCTCTGGGCAGTTCCACACTACCTTTCTGATGACTCTTTTCCTTCCTTATATCCAAGCTGAACCTCCCAAACTGTGACCATTGCCCTTTCTCATGTCATCTGGCACTAGCAAGAGTTGGGCGCTGTAATCTCTGTAGTGTTACTTCAATATTTCTGTGCCTGCAACACTCAAATCGCTGATTAATCCATCTCATTCAGAATATTTGTGAGTGTTTCAAAATGATTTCTCTAGAGGAAGTGACTGTGGACTGCCATACCATACTACAGCAATTAAATTATATCAATCCAGAGCTTTGTAATGCCTTCTGTGTCTGTAAGAGAGCTGTTTTGGCATGGTGTCTGAGCTAGACATTATTTGGGAAGGTTTTGTTATAGCTTATGTTGCACCTTGAAAATATTCGTGGCAGTCTGCTCAGAAAAAAGGTATCTGCTTAAGGAATTAATGATGCTTCCAAGTCAGTGATCCTAAAGTGGAAGCCCAGATTGTTTTGCTCTGGACTGTAAATGTTTGTGTTGATTGACTTCAGCAGAAGCTTTTACTCTGTAGTTGCCTTTAATGTCCCGAAATAGCGCCATGTGAAGGCAGCTGGGAAGACAGCATTAAGAAAATTACAGATAATGGTGGGTATGATAACCGAAAAGATACCAGAGTGAGATCTGCTGTTCACCCACACCACCCTCAGAAAAGTAAAACCTTGTGGTTTCTTTGCTAAATGCCTTTGTATGATGTTGTTCAGTGTCACTCAAGATATGGGTTATTTAGGGTTCATTAGCAGACAGAATACTTGCGATTTGACATGGCATTTTTTTGTAAGCCTGTTGTATTTGAGCTGCGCTGAAATGAGTACTGACTGACAGCTGAATGTAGGAAAGTCATTAAAATAAACTAATCTTTTGTGGTATTAGTGGCTGTCATGGGAAATGCTTTACCCCCCAAATTATCTTTTATTTAAGTTTCTGATGTTGTTAAAGGAGGAGAGCCTTTGAGTGTGTAGCAAAGCTTAGTATGTTTTTACAGCGTCAGCTTTTCATGCCAGAAGTTCTTATAAATTGGCATCCATTAACCTGGCACGTCCGTGGCTTCAGGAGCACGATGGTTGAATACCTTTTTTGCCTTTGCAGCTTGTACAGATTATTATAAACACGACGCATTTGGAGAAATCCTGCAAGTTCCTAGAGGAATTCATAACCAATATCACTAATGTACTTCCAGAAACTGTCCACACTACGAAACTCTACGGGACCACAACCTTCAAGGTGAGAAGGCTGGTAGGTCCACCTTCAGGGAGTTGCTGTTGATGTTTGGTTGGAGAGAATCTGCTTTCAAAGCGTGTGTGTAGATGTGTGTATGTAGGGAGCTAAGCTGAGCTGAAAGGTAATTTTGTCATATCCTGGGAAGCTTACGCCATCAGACTAGCGTTTGGGTTTGTTTTTTGGAGCATGACTTTTGTCGAGATCATGAGCCTTTGTAGTCCTAATTTACCGCTGTGACTGCAGTGCTTATTATCTAAAGGATTAAGCAGCTTTTAAACAAAACCCTGATTATTTTTTTTTTTGTAATGAATTTTCATTTTGCTGTTTGAGCGCTCTGCAGTGTTACACACACGTCTGGCCATGAACGCAAGCTCTCCTTTTTCACCCAAGAGGAGAATAGATTTTCAGAACTTATATTTCTGTATCTTTCCACTCCTTTTAGCATTATCCCCTAAAAATTGGGGCTGGCAGAAACTGCCAGGCTTCCCAGCCTTTAAATCATAACCCAGGAGTGTCCACCCAGATACTTTATATGAAATCTTAAGGCCATAATTAGGTCAACTGTGGGGTGTCTGAATTGTGTCCCATGGCTGAAGAGCAGGAGATGGCAACAGTGCTGAGGACTCGAGCAACAGTAGGGAATTGGTTGGGTGAGGTTTGCCCCTGGGATAACTAAACAGGAGACTAAGGCCCAATGTCCCCAGGGAAGTCTATTTGTTGTCCCTTCTGGCATCATCTACCTATTTGGCCTAAGGGTGAGTTTTCCTACCCTTATTCTGGCAGAGAGGCTCCTCTGTGGCCCTCCTGCACCCCATACTTGCACACCATTTTGTGGGTCTCAACCTTTTTCCATATGGGACATTCCTCTCCCATCTCTCTCTCTTCCATTCTGCACTAGATTTGTCCTCCTGGTCCTCATGCTGCGTCAGAGGCAGACACCAGCTTGATCTTGCCTACCACTGACCTAGTGGCACGTCCCACCAGTCTGAGCTAACCAGAAGCTGTAGCAGCCGTGTCGTTGCCTACAGGCGCTTTGTCTTGTGCTACCCTTAGGGCTAAGGTGTGGGTCAATCTCATGTCCTGTTACTTGTGTACACTTGTGATATGGAGACTCCATCCCATGTGACGTTGTCTTGTTCCCCAGGACGCCCGCCATGCTGCTGAGGAGGAGATTTACACTAACCTGAACCAGAAGATAGACCAGTTCTTGCAGCTGGCAGACTATGACTGGATGGCCATGGAGCCTGGCAGCAAGGCCAGCGACTACCTTGTAGATCTCATTGGCTTTCTACGCAGCACGTTTGCTGTGTTCACCCACCTCCCGGTAAGCCACCTCCACCGATTTGCTTTCTTTTTCGGTCTGAGGAGCACACGGGTATCTGATGGTGCAGTTGAAACTAATGGTTGCTCAAGCTTTATGGAGCGTGATGGAAATGGGGCCTTGGACTGTCAAGTGTTACGAAATAACAAATCTATTTTTCAAGTAAGCTATTTCATGTGTTACCAGAAGCTGGGCTTCAGTGAGAGTCTCCCCAAGTGTTTGCAAGTCTACTTATACGTGGATGAGGGAAATACCACAGTCCACCATGTAAAAGTAGGGTCATAATTCACTAGCCGCCTATATTTTAGATACGTTAACTTCCAGCTTAATGGACATCCAAGATTTTTTTTCAAGAGATCCCAGTATGAGGGTGTCTATTATTTGAACTGCAGATACATTTCCAAATGTTTGTCAAGTCACTGGATGCCTTACATCAAAATATTGCTCTGCTGGAAGGCAGCATATGTTTCTTTCTTTTCTCTGCTGTCTAAAATATGCCTGTGTTTATGCTGTTATTGCCATCAAAAGATATATTTTATGTTGTTTTTTGCAGTTGGCTGAGTAGTGTCCCGTTGAATAGGAAAAATATAATCACCAGGGAGTTTCATTTTTGCTCAAACAGCTTTTTTCCTTTAAATAAGATTTGTTCTGAGCTGTCTGGATATATACTTACGAGTATCTTCAATCAGCAGGTATTTTGAAATAGCAAATCCACTGAACACTGTATTTGTCCTAAAAGCAATTTCAGATCTTTCTTCTTTCCTGGGCTGTTATTTACTTGTTGTTACTGGGTGCCCAGGATGATAATACACTGGCGCACACTGGGCATCTTTCATGAGCTTGAATATAAACAGGAAGGAGAGACTAATAATACACAATGGCAGTTTCCTTCACTCCATTCTGCTTGTTTATGCCACTGTGATTGCTCTACTGGAAGGATGTTTGAGCCCTCCAGAGCTGCTTTAGGAGGTGTTACAACCCCAAAACTGTGCAGCTTTCTGCATGGCTCCTGTCTTTGGCCTTCTCTATCACAGCAGGAAGATCTGGTAGCAGGATGGAAATGAGGACCGATTTGCTGTGGATGGAGAAGCCACCAAAAGAGAAATGAAAGTGGCTTTCCCAGTTCTCTCTACCTGGAGGTGTTGTTGAGGAGAAGGTGCTTTCTTGGCTCTGTTATCACTGGAACAAACTGCTAAATAAAGTGTTGCCTCCTGTGCAGAGAGGTTTGAAGGGCTTTCATCCATATTCTTGTTCAGGCAAGGTTTATTGCCAAAATGTCCCCTCCATTGGCAGTCCTGAGCAGTGTGGCTGGTGGCCATGCGAGCAGGCATGTGGCAGGTGCCCTCTGGAGTCAGGAGGTGCTTGGAGATGGTTGGATTCCTCATCTGCTGGATTTCTCCTTAAAAAAGGAGATGTGGCTGCACAGGAGTGGTTTATCACCTGGAGGCCACTCCCACAAATCATACTGGGAGTACTTAACACAAGCAAGTAATGGAATTTGACAGGGAGATTGGTCTCTGCACCAGAGCATGAAGCATGGCTAGCAGGAGAGATGAGGATGGGGAGAGATGCCCACAATGATTTATGAGATAGACCTGGAGTGATTTATCTTCCTTAAATATTAATATTTCCTTTTTGAGTGAGTCAGAATTGTTTTGGAGACTGGGAGGACAGCTAATTGGTCCAAAAAGGACCGAGACACATGGAGGCAGCCTTTTCGTTTCCAGAACTGGATTAGAAAGGACCCAGCTGAGGAGAAGGCTGTTTGCATTTGCAGTGCAGCACCTTATCTTCAAAGCATTGCGCCGCACTGATCCTCCCGACAGCCTTGCGAGATAGGGGAGGCAAGTAATTCAGATGTTGCAATCTGATTTGTGAAGCTGTAGACCTGGTTCAATGGTTTGTAGGAGATGTAGGTCTGGGATTTTTTTATATATATTAGAGTTTCTTCCTTTAGAGGAGTGCTGTGAAGATGCCGTCACTGAACATTGCTGATGGGTCCCTGCGTGCCCTTGCAGGCAAGGGTGGGTGAGAGCAAGTCAGGAAGAATCAGGGTACCTCTGAAAGGCACCAAGCTCCTTTGGTGTCTCTGCTGGTTCGTTCTTGGGTTCAAAGGTCTCTTTCCGGTGGCTTATTTAGAAACACATTAAAATTTCACTTAGCTAAATGAAATGTAGGAGATAAGGTGTGTGGAAGCCCACATCCGTCTAAAGCAATGCCGAAAAACGGCAGAGATGTTTGTGAAAGCCCCAAAAATGTGGGATGAGCTTCATTTGTGAAAGGAAAGAGCAAGAGAGGTTTGAGGGGGGAAGGAACTATCTCCAAAAAGGGTGAATTATAACTAAAAGAGGATATTGCAGGATTGCTAGTGGCAAGGTAGAGCTCTCTCTATACTGCTGGTCTGAATCCAGCCCAAATCATTAGAACTGTAGTGTTATGATCTAAGAGGAGTTGCTGCCCTGTTTGAAATGAGTTTGCAGCCTGGTCCAGCTATAAAATACAGGATTTCCACACTGCCAATAGCTCACGAAGAAAAGCAAGTGACTGTGTACCATCCTTGGAGGGGCATCCTTGGATGAGGCCTCCTTGGAGCATCTTCTCATTCCTAGAAGTGGACTCAGTGCAACACTGTCCCTTCCTGTTCTCATGTCCTTTGCTGGTTTGGAAATGCCCCTGTTTTCCAGAGCTGATAATCTGGTACCTTTGGGTTGAATTTACACAATTTTAAAAAAGTGAAAAGCATTCTCCTAGTATTGGAACTTGGAGAAGTTTTTTAGAAGAAAAGAGTGGCAGTCGTAGGAGATGACTAAGTGGCAGGAGCTGAGCTACTCACCGGCCTTTTGTCATGACAGTAATTACACCAAGAAAAACCTTCACCTGCTGATCAAAGAAACTCAGCCTGGGCATGTTGGTGGTTACTGTGCTAAAATTACACCAACAAAAAGCACTGTCCTGTAATAGAATGGAGCCGAAAGTCCTGAGCCTGCAAAAATGCAGGCGGCTCCTTAACATGACGGGTGTGAGTAATCTCATTGTCTCGGACGGGGCTGCTTGTCTGCAGGAAACCTTTCTGGGGTCAAGGCTCCAGCTCGCCGCAAGGCAGATCAAATGGCCTTGAAGGGTCCGGTTGACTCCAGTCAACGTTTCAGAGAGGGGGTGAAGAGGAGCAGAGATGCTGAGCGAGCTAAAAGGCGACTCTGAGTCAAGATGTGGGCATCAGGTTTTGTGTTTCCCTTTTTGGACACATGAGGCTGAATTTTTCCTCTGTTTATTGGGGGGAATCCCAGAATGGTTGAGGTTGGAAGGGACCTCTGGAGACCATAGAATCACAGAACAGGTTGGGTTGGAAGGGACTTTTTAAGGTCATCTGCAATAAGCAGGGACATCTTCAACTAGATCAGGTTGCTCAGAGCCCTGTCCAACCTGACCTTGAATTTTTCCAGGGATGGGGCATGCATCTACCACCTCTCTGGGCAACCAGGTCATCTGGTGCGACCCCGACCTGCTCAAGCAGGAAAAATAACCCAGACCAAAGCTAGTCCTGGCTTGTGGAGTGGCATAGTCTCTGCTTTCTCTAGTGTTAAAGCAGGAATTGCAATCCCTAAGTTTTCCTTTAGAGCATCAGAGTAGACATTGTGGGAGGTGGTGGAAACCGCTTGGTATTAGGAATCCCTGGAATCGATTTGCTTTTTGCAGCTTTCCTTTGGGACGCTGAGCCCCCATCTGCAAAGGGCATGCTGGTGGGTACAGTGTGTGCTGGGGCGGAGGAAGAGTTCATGGTGAAGTTAATGGGGTTTTGGTGCATACCACTGCTGCATGAAATTTTCATGGTGGTTTAGAGCCACAATTCGAAAATGCTCCGCTAAGTGCCCAAAATGTCTCAAAGCAAATAACACGCTGGTGGAAATCAAAGCGTAATTAACATTTGGCTTCAAGGCTGCCCTCTTCCTGCGTTAACCAGGGAGAGTCGGTTACTGCTGCTGTTGAGCTTATTAACATGGGATGCTTGGGCCTCCTTTAAAACAAAATACTTTTTAAGAAAAAAAAAAAAAAAAAAACAAACCCAAACTTTAAGCCCCCCCGTATTTTAGAAAAAAAAAAGGTGGTTTCTGGTTTTCAGCAAGTAAAGGGCCATGGCCTCAAAAATTAACATTTCCAGCATAATACTTTTAAAAGAATGACTGAAAAAGCCTTTTGTCTTTGATGGCTGATTGTTGTTTTTATTTCTTGTTAGACAAGTTAATGTAAATCGCATTGACAGGGCTACTCCAAACACACTGATTTGTTGACATTAAGCTTCTCAAAGATGGAGGGTTGTGTCAACACCTACAGTGAACTGTCAGGGTAACAAAGCAAGGATGTTTTCTTGGGGGAGGGGAGCAGAGTTGGGGAAAGGGGGGGGGTGTTTTGTTTTTATTTTAAGTTTCCTTTAATCCTCTGTTAGTCTTGTATCTTGATAACCTCCTTTGGAAGGTAATCAGGGCAGGTCAAGAGGTGATGCTAACCCGGGAAGGGGAAGCAATCTTTCAGCGATCGAACAAACTCTAACCTCTGCCGTCTTGAGCAGTTCAGCGTGAACTCTCTGCAAAGGGGTTTTTGGGCTGTTTTTTTT
>VYZV01014792.1:88240-121689 GCA_013401275.1 Pandion haliaetus | reverse complement strand
CCCCCCCACCCAATCCCAACCCCAAAAGAAACAAAAAACCCAAACCCCCAACCTAAAACCTCCACAAAATTGAAAATGGATTTCTGGGCAATTAATGAGATGTTTGTTTGTTTTTTAAGTGAAACTCTTAAAACCTGCAGAGTCCTCTCTGTACACTTGTTTTCACTGTTTGGCAAGTGTTAATATATCCACGTAATGGTTTGGGGGTTTTTGTACCATCTTCAGTGGCTGCAGAACAATTGTGTTTGGTTTTTTTTTTTAAAAAAAAACCACCATTTTTCCATTGCTCTTTATCAGGCTGGTGTTAAGAACCTGGCAAATCAGGATGGCATGGGCAAGCCAGGAAATTTTCCTCTTAAGAGTTAGCAGAGCTGATTTACTGATTTTGCCCGTGGTTTAGTGAGATTTGGGGCTCCGGTGCTGCAGGCAGCAAGGACAGTCCAGAGGCATCTGCGGCAGGAGGAGATCATGCCTGGGGGTCTGCAGGGTCTGAAGTCTTCATACGTGCCTGCACAGAAAGCATCTGCTGGGATTATTCTTGGTTTTATGCTGCCGAACAGTTGCTCGTTATTACTGCATCACATTTCTGTCTTCTGCAAAACATTCCACCAATATCACATTATGCATTGGAAAAGTTAGCAAATTCAGTGTTGAAAGTATTGGGACAACTTGTCGTGTTTATAGAAAAGTGGACATTTAATGTTGAGGAATTTGAATTTTTTGGCTTACTTCTGTTGTATGAAGTCCATGGATTTGCATGTCTAAATATACTTAATCAAGTCAATCCCAATACTTGTTGCAGAATAAAAAGAAATTCTGTTGGTAGCAAAAAACCAGAAATAATTGGAAACTCTTGAGACCACTTGAAACCTGTCAGGCTTTGTTTTTGATGGAAATGATGCATTAATTCTTTGGTGAGTTGGTGGAAGCGTTCTCGGTGCTACAGTAGGACTTTTGTTTGCATTTCAGTGACCACATTACACCTAATTTTGGCCAAGTGAAAAGCAGGAAGCACCAGCAGGTTTCTCCTCAACGAAGCCAGAGGTGCTCCTGCAGGGTGGTGGGATGGGGTCCCTTGGACAACCTGCTCAGGTCTCTTCTGGCACCGTCTGGTCAGTGGCCGTTGCCAGCTTGTGCCACCACCGTGGCCCTGGCAGCAGTAGGTGTGTGCCGAGGAGCCCCCTCTCCCCCCGCCACAAGGTGGGTAGTGGCAGCAGATTCCTGATTGCACATTAAGATTAATGGGTATTTATTTTAACAACCATTCCGTTTCAGTAGCTTTTAATGAGTCCTTTGATAGCAAGTTCCTTAATTAACAAGGCAGCCTTTCAGCGTTTCCTTTCCCTAATTGTTAACATATTTGCTATTTTCAAACAAATGCGCTACCGTGAGCAGTGCCGGCTCCATAGCCTCCATGCTGACCTTCCCTGTAGTGGCTGCCCGTCCTCCTGGGAACCCGGAGGCTTCCATCTGCTGCCCAAGGATGAAATACAGTTAAAAAGAGCTGATTTAATGGCTGATCTCCTGAAGCATGATTGACTTGGTGGGGTCCATGGGGAGTAGCCCATGGCGAAGTGCTCTGGTAGGTGCCCCTTGGTTGCGTCTTTGGGAGAGCTTCAGAGGTTTGGCTCTGCCCTTTCACTGGTTGGCATGGCCACAAGGAACCCCTCTAGATGTCCCACCCATGTGCCCAGAGGAAGACTTGGTGGGACAGGGAGGGCAACGTTGCCTTAAGAGGAGCCATGGAAACCCCAACTGCAAAGAGGTTGCACCAAAGGTTGTGGACAGAGGGATTCATTGCTGGAAAAAATGAGGACAAACTAATTTGAGTCTCAAAACAAAACCCCATGGCTTTTGCTCTGATAATACGCTCAGAACTGCTTTATTTCCCTGAATGTTGGACCAAGGTGGAGCTTGGTGGGGGCGGCCAGGCAGGTGCTTGGGCGTCTTGACTGTTGAGCTCTGTCAACTTTCACCTGTGACCCCCATTCTCGCCCACACAAATCCAGTTCATTTTTAATGAGGTTTGCAAAGGTCTTGAATAAATGAGTGATACTATAGAGGTGTTCTTGGAATTGTTTGGTGAAATTCTAAGCTCTTCAGTTTTCTGTCAAGTTGGTAAATGAGCTATTGGTGACTCTAAAGTGTTCTTTTTTGTTCCCTTCCCTGCAGACAGCTCAGGTCATGGTTCTGTTCCTCCTCCTTTGCCTTTCTCTCCAAATCACAACTTGCATTTTAGAAAAATTGTTCCTGAGTTGGAGGGACCACAGTGTTCAGGCAGGGACCGAGCTGGTTTGGAGCTGCACCAGGGAACGGGATCAGGATGTAACTCTGCGATTTCTCAGGGCATTGGCACAGGGAGAGCCTTTGGGAGTGCCACCGGTTCTGCCATGCACTCGCAAAAATCACCTGGGGAATTAGCACGAGGTCTAAGCCGTCCTAGTGAGCGCAGCGGCTCCTCTGAACCGCAGGGTTTTCTAGGAGCAGCGACGTCTAAGGTTGACATCTCGGAGGCATCCTGCTCAATCTCCGTGCCAAGGCACATGTCCTGACACCGCTGCTGTGGGTGGTGCAGTTAATGATTTTGGGAGGGGGGTGAGGCTGGTGGAAAACACGTTCATCATGGGCTCGGCTCCGCGTGTTGGTGTGCTGGGCGGGCGCCCCGGGGCGAGTGGGGGCTCTTTTCTCCCAGCGCTGCAGGAAAGCTGAAAAATGAACCAGGGAGGGGAGGGGGAAATAACACGATGAAGTGAACCTGAATCATAAATAAGTGCCAAAGAACCAAGATGGGCACGTTGCGGTATGAGGATGTACTTGATATCTGCCAGCGTGCAGCCCAAACCATCCCAAGTGTGAATACGAACAACCTTCTTCACTTGCAGCAGCAGCTTATTAGTAGTGATATATCAGTGTCCTGGTGTTGGTTTTTCTCCTGTCAAAAGCAGCTGCTTATCAAGCAGATATTGCACAGTATTTCTGGGGAAATAGTCTAAAATTGATGTTTGTAAGCCATTGCTGATCTTATAAGGAGCTGCTGTAAGTGGGCATCTGTTGCGCTGAGTGTAGGGGTGAGGCAGAAGAGGATTAGCTTCAGTCTTATTTATAAGGTTAGGTTCAGTCTTATTTATGAGAGTGAAAAACACAAATTCTGGAAGGGTTTTAAGTCTTGGTGCCCAGGGAGTGAGATGCTGGTTATCCCTGGTGGTACCTTCTTTTCTTTAGCCAAACGTTGAGCACATTGATTTAAACCCCTGTGGCATCTCCTAGCCCTCTAGTAAATATAAGGAAAAATAGATTAATGCTTAAAAGGCAGAAAAAAATACCTGTATATACTTTTGTCTTTCATCCAGTAATATTGGATCTAAACTGTCAGGCATGTGTATGTTCTTAAATCTAAGATGAAAGACTGGGTCTCTTTTAAAGCAGAATGTTTTTTAGGTGTTTAAATCTTAAGAGTAACAGAAATAAAAGGTCAGGTTCTCAGCTGGCATGCGAAGATTCAGCTTCAGAGTTTTCAAAGGCACAGTGCACACTTGCACCTGAAAAAAGTTTTGGGCCTGGCCAAATCCTGTATGAAAAAGGAAGGAGGAGGGAAGGCTGAGCCAGAAGCTGCTCCCGGGCTTGTCGGTTGGATCCCCTTTACCATCTCTGCAATGAGCCACAGTAGAAAATACTCGCAAAGGATGTCCTAAAGTACCACTTACACATTGCTTTCACGGCGAAGACTCGGTAGACTTGTTGTGCTGTCAAGCCCTGATGATTAAATCACTTTTTCCATCCCGTCTTCCTCGCGTTTGGCTTATTAACTTGACATTTCATCTCAATTATTTGCTCTTCTTCACGCCCTCTCAGTGTCGCTTGTCATTCACTCTTTATTCAGGCAAGTCTGGCTGGCCAGAGGAATGCATGCACCAAAGCAGGCGTGTTTGTTGCGGCTGTTGCAGGCGTACGTAACCCTTTAGGTACCTCCACCCGTGCTGATCTGACCTTTGCTTGGCACGCAAGAAAGTTGCTCCTCTTAAATTTTTGTCAGTGGGGCAGAAAACCTTCCTGAGGGGAGTTTCCTTTTGACTTCATCTGGGGTTGAGCATCTCCAAGGGTTGCAACCCTCTATGCATACTGCTGATGATGTGCAAGCATGAGCTACTCATTGGGATTTTCTCATGCTCTTCCAAGGAGGGTAAGGAGCCCTGTCCCCCATGCCCAGCACGGGTGGGGGTCCCAGGGCATGGCTGCAGAGCTTTGTTTTCTCATCCTCTGCTTCCATCTGGGTCTTCTGCTCAATAACACATCAAAAATGACTCGGTCGTAGCAAAAACTCGAGTGTCTGTTGGAAGTAATGAAGAAAAATCACAGTCGGGTAGCGGCGCGCTTCCCACTGTGGTCGTGGATGAGGAATTGGTGCGAGCGATGTTTTAAATAACCGAATGTGTCAGAAGGGCACAAGTAAATGATGAAAGGCAAAAAAACCCCGTGGCTGCGCTAAACTTCATGGTTGCTATGCTTCATCTTAATTTTAGTGAAGGTGTTTGTTTGGAGGTGAGTAATGAACGCTCCTGGAGCCTGGGAACGGCAGTGAACAGTGGAGATGAAGTACCCTGTCCCGTAATGCATGGGTCTACTCTTTTTTTTTTTTTTTTAAATAAAAAATGATTTTTTCCCTCCTGCTGAAGATGAATATGGCCTGAAAATCCAAAACAACTTTGCAGAGCTGGTAAAAACACTTCCCAGCACACGCATCAAAGATTTGCTCATCTTTCTGTGCCGCCGTAATGAAACTTGTGATACTTAGCTTGAAACACCACGTAAACCCCTCACTTTAATCCCAGTTTAAATACAATTTGTAAAGTGCTTGTAAAAATCTGTGAGATCTCCTGAGCCACTCCTTGTTTTCAAGAAAGCGTGTTAAAGTCTTTTGTGTGCATTTGAAAACATAATCTCCTGCTGAAGCTGTTTTCAGGGTAGCGCCATTATCCAGAAAGATTATTGTAGGGTTACACACGCAGACATCAGGATTGTTCTGTGCAGCGTCAGCCAGTGGGTTTGTGTGAGTCCGTGCTCTTGTGCCAAAGGATTTCCCCATTTTTATGGGTTTAATATGTTGCCAATCTTACTTACCCAAATCTTACCTGCCACAAATTTTGGATTGCACACAGCAATACTTAAGGAATGGAGGAAGTCTTCTGAGCACTTGGAAATGAAGGAGAAATTTGGATAGGTTGAAAAATAAATGCTCCCACATGTTCAGCACCCCTAAATGATGCTTGGTTTTAGTTCACTGAGAGCGTGGCACCTGTACCCTGTGAGACTTGCTGCTGTGATGCAAAATAAATTCACCACAAATAAAAGAAACCTCAGCTTCATAAGCGTTGTGTGTGTGAGATGGTCTGAGTTTGTTTAATGGCCTCATGGGTGCTTTGGTTTTCGTTTTATGCTTCTGGTCAGTCAACTTGGATTCTCTGAAGCACTTTGCTAAATGCAGAGTGCGCTCCCTGCTTGCTCCTACGAGGCAGAGCATCGTTCTTCTGCGGGACAAGCCAGCCAGCACCTGGGTGTGGACATCTGTGTTGCTCTTGGAAAGGTCGTCTTCTCCTCTGTGCTCTCGTGGCATCTCAAGAGGATCAAGAATCTGTAGGTCTTTAGGTAGGATCTCAGTTCTTCATGTCTGTGCTCATCAGCTTCCCTTTCTTCTGACGGTGGCTCTTCTGGTAGCTGATGCTTTAGCCAGGTTGGGGCATGGATTCTCGAGCTCGGTGACCTGCTTATGGCCTTTTGGAGGAGATGGAGCTTTCTGAGCTCCTGTCTCCCTTTCTCCTATTCCACAGCCATCCCTATCCCCACCATCTTTCCTTTCCTTAATACAACTCTCTGAACATCATAAGTCCTGTGAGGCATTCTGGGCTTCCTGCCTGACAGTTCAATTCCATCAGTGCAGGGGCTTCACCCATAATTTGAAGATCAGCTGTCTCGAATTCCACAGTTCAAAAATTTAAGCATGCTAATTAAATCGTCTGTAGTGATTACTCTTCTCTTGCCTTGCAGTTGTTTCTTGATTGGAAAATGGAAGGCTTATCAAGGGTAACTCCTCTTGCTGCGAACCGTACATGATTTATAGCTTGAGGTCTCAATTGTTTCTCAAAAGTGAAACGTAACTGTGGTGGCTCAGAGAAAATGTGTTAAAAATAAATATTTACCAACAATGTTCTCAATTTCCTTAATAGCTGAAACTCATAACTTCTCATACTTTTATTATAGATATGAACATTTCAAGAGATTTAAGTAGTTTCGTTCCGCATAGCAGCCTTGGCTGCAGCCTCCTCCCTGTAGACCCCCTATTTTATCGCCATGAGTTAGGGATGGCTTGGGAGAAGGCAGACATTGATAACCGCATTCCCCGTGGTACAACCAGGTGTAGGATGTGTCCAGGTGCTTGAGGTTATTCCCCACTACCCAGCTCTGGGGAGCAATCCTATCCATGTAAACACAACTGACTTCTTCAGTCGCCTCCTGGCCTTGATGTTTCCTTCTCCTCGGTCCCCATTGGCATCTGGAAGGCACTGCACGGTGCTGGAGGTGGGCTGAAGAGCATCAAGATGCTAAACACACCATTGTCACAACGTCATGGCCCTGGCTGTCTGCTCCCCGGCAGCCAAGGCTAAACCTTGAACTATGAGCCTCTGCTGTTGGAAAGGGATTTTGAAATTCCCTGTCTTGGTATATATATTGACACTAGTTTAGTTGCAGGCTGGAGTTTTGAACTGTCATTGGCCCTATTTTGACCTATCAACAAGGTTACTTTAGGCAATCTATGTAGGATGTCAAATAAAATATGGTATACTGTCTTGCCCATGTTAGGATGTGATGATGAGAGATGCTTAGAGCTCTAAACATCCCAAGGTTCTCCTGGATTTGAGCTGCTCCCAGGCACTCTGCACCTGACAAGGTCTAATCCTGCTAGTAGCAAGTCCTAGAAGGTGATTCCTTTTAAAAATGGTGGTTGTGAGATTGAGCTGCCTGTGAAAGTCCCATAGCAGATGGGACACGTTAAAGAGGCTGGACTGTGGGGAGTCCTGGTCTGAAGAAGTTCCTCTTGCCTTTTATGTACGATAGCCTTAATAAGTTTCTCTTTTCTCTTGCAGGGGAAGGTGGCGCAGACGGCTTGCATGTCAGCATGCAAACACCTCTCCACCTCGTTGATGCAGCTGCTGCTGGAAGCCGAAGTGCGGCAGCTGACGCTGGGAGCATTGCAGCAGTTCAACCTGGATGTGGAGGAGTGTGAACGTAAGATGCAAAATCATCTCGTTTTCCATATCTCGCTTTGCCTGTTTGTGTGTTGGGACCCAAGTGAGGGATTTTAGTGATGCCAAATAGTTGGGACTCGTGAACGCCTGCAGAGCTCCCTGGTGCTGGCCACAATGATGCTTGGCAATATCTTCAGGACAGAAGCAGCCCAGCAAATTCTAAGAGATCAAAGCGTTACTCTTCCTTTTTCTATTTAGTGCCGCCTTGATGCTTTCCAGACCATCCCTGCTTTTTGAGATGAAGTATTTTTAAAATAGGAGGGATTAGAGTGGGTAAAACAGGAGGAGGGCTAACAAAAATCAGTTTACTTAGGACTGTTTCGGAAAACAATAACTGGCTTATGTTCTTAAGAAGTTCTGGTCCTCTTCTGACCTCAGCTGTTTGTCTTCTCTATCTGCTGCAGGGAATTTTTTCTCAAAGCGAATCCTTTTTGCAAAGTCACTGATACAGAACAGAGATGTCTTGTGACAAAATGACTACATCTGTTCAGAGGTGTGCGTGGAGCGTCGCGGTGCTAGCACCATGGCTTTGCTCTGAACCCTGTTCATTTCGGTTCATCTAGCTTATACCTGAATTAGCTCTGACATTCTGAGGTTTCCCTCAAGTTGCTTGTTACCCTACTCAATAGAAGGGTTAAAAAAATGTAGCACAAAACTCACAAACCACTTTTTTTCTTCCTATTTTTATAATTAAGCTAAAGCAGGGTGAACATACTTCTGCACAGGAACCTTATGAGGCAGATGGATTTATTATTGGGATTAATATTGGGATGGATTAGTGACTGTGGCTATGGAAAACATAGAGCTTGATAGGGTTGATAAAGAGTTCAGGAAATCTTTGACAAAGTATTTTGGGGAAGTTTTTTTTCCAAATGTCCACTTTCTTGGTTGAGGTGGAGATTGCAATATATCTTGCTTAGATCACGATAAACTTACTTAATGCAGAGTCTTCTGAAGTGCTCTTTGGCCCAGCATGGCTCCCATTAAACCCCACAGCAAAATAGTCCCTGGCCTCAGGGCAAATGCTATTGGAGCCTGAGTAGCAGTGAGTTTGCTTTTCCTGTCTCCGATAACTCTATGAAATCAGTTGTGTTGGTTTCATCATTGTCTGGCACTTTATCACTGTCAAAAGGTATTCTTCCACCCTTTATAAAACATTTTGCTGATCGTGTCTTAGTTCAGCTGCACCCATCAATAGTGAGATTAAATTTATTTCTGAGAAAGATTACCCAGTAAGATTTTTGGTGTTCGTAGGGAGTATATTTTAATTTTTTAATGTCCTTTTGCTAATTTCCAGCACTCAGCTGAATAGCCTGGGAGAAGGATCCCTGTTTAATGAATCATGTCCAAGATGTGTAGCTGTATCGTATGTCGTAATGCAAGCAATGCCTTATTTTTCTTTCAGAAATGCCTTGAGCCCTAAATTCTTGCTGTCCAATTTGTGTCCCATCAGCACGTCGGGGCTGCACTGGTAGCAGCTGTGTTCCCAGTCGGTGTCCGCAGAGGGACAGGCGATGTTGCTGAGAATAATAGGAAGCATTTGTCATTAATAATAGTTTCCTTCTTTTTCTTTTGGCTGCGAACAGACTCGTAACCCTGCAGTTTTCCGCCCCATCGGTAACATGGGTCACTAAGCAGCATCTCTTCCCTAAAAGCCCCCAATGCTAAGTAAAACGGATGACATTTAATATCAGGTTTAAAAGCATGATTCCTTAAATTCCAGTTGTTTTGCGAGACAAAACCAGGAGCACTCAGACATTCAAGAGCAGGTGACGCCAACCTGAGCAGCGGGGCAGGCGACTCGCTCCCCCCAGCCCCGGCCTGAGATGCCGTCGCAGGCAGGGGAATGGAGATGGATGCCGGTGCTGTAACCTTCCTATCCATCACTGTCAACCCCCAGAACGGTAAACCCAGACGAAGTCTTTTTCTTCCTTTTCGGCAGCAAAAACGTGTTCCCTTGTCCCTGCAGGTTTGTCTGGTGGCTTTGCTGACACTGGGAGTAATTTTAGTTCTCTTTCTGAGAAGCAATGCATCAAGTTTTTAATTTTAGGAGAAGCCAATCCCAAGAGTGAACTGGTGTATTCAGAAAATATGTTTCCATTTGCAAAGGTTTTGTTTGGTTCCTTTGGGTTTTTATGTTTTACCTGAAGGCACAGGTGCGAATCTCAGCATCCTTATTATACCAGTTGCGTATTTGACTTTATGTCTCTGCCTTCAGCCCTCTTCCTCTCCCCAGACCCCCAAGCCTTACCTAGTTTAGCAGCTTTATTGTGTACTTATCATATTAAAGTAGGATTTTATAGCTGTTTGGAACACTTCCAGTGAGTCCTGTGATGTGGGAACGGGGCTTCAGAGTTTTGGACCTGGAGTTTATTAGGCTTTTGTTTAAGTCTTGTGAATGCCAAAGGTATAAGCTGGTTAAGAGAGTGCTGAGGCAAATTAATGAAAGGACTTAGTCATATATTAAGCATGGATTGAAGGTGGTGCAGATAATTTGCTTTCTATCAGAGTAGATATAATACATGTTACAAGTAAATGGGTTTATATACACAATAGATAACAATTCTAGAGGTGAAAAAGAGGTGGCTTAGGCTTAAAACAAGACACCAGTAAATTAATTCTCTGGACTTGTGGGCTCATAAAATATTTCCTGATTTATAAATAATGTGCTGTCCCATCAGCATAAAAAGGGAATGGCTGCATGAACCATTGCATCAGGCTAGGGTTTGGAACCAGGCACGTGCAAGCCTGGGTGGTGCTCAGGAGAAGCACAAGGTCGTGATGGCATCCCTTACCTGCACTATAAATCCCCCCTCCCTAGAAACGTGCTTGTTTTGCATGTTCAAAGCACTGTGTATACAGTTTATTATTTTTCTGACCTTCAAAAAGAAAGCTTTTGGAGGACTGGGGAGAAATAGTAAATTAAATAAACATTAAGAGCCAAATCTTGCATGTTTTAGTTGTATGAGTAGTCCCGTATACATCAGCAGCATTTTTGGTTTGAAAGAGGCAAGAAAGAGTGGAGCTGCAAGATTGTAAAAATCCTGTTAGGGTGCCTGTGATGAGAGAAACCTGGGAAAAATGCAAGCTGTTTTCCTGTGGCATTACCCCCCTCCCCGGTGAGACCGCGGTGCTGGAGCCTCCGGCTGGGCAAAGCCCTCGAGGAGATGTAAGGCACTGGTCGTGCCCGTCGAGGTGGATGTCCTCTTTTTTTCCCCAGCAAAAAGCTGTTGCCCAAGATGTGTGTCAGAAGTTCGAAAGTCTTTCGGCGCAACTTTGCAGCGATGTGTGTACGTGGATGGCAGGGCTGACGTCCAGGGAAGGGCAGAAGTCATTTTTAAAATGTCTGTTGCTGGCCAGGTATTAGTTGTAACTTTTGTTCTTACTGCTTGGCTTTACATAGGTCTTTTTTTATGCAATCAAGAAAGATTCTCTCACCTCTTTATTTAAACCTGAAGTGAAATAATGCACAGAGGTTAAATGAATTGCCCAGAAAGACACAGTAGGACACATCTAATTATGTCTCAATTTAGGAGTGATTTCTGGCTCCAGTCCAACGAGCCAACTTGAAAAGAAGAAAAAAAATAACTCTGGAGAGGAAAAAAAACCCTAACACAAATATTCTGTGAACCTGTAAATAGAGGAGGTGGTGCTTTTTTTCAGAACAGGCATTTGCTTTTTAAAATGGGTTTGCTGTCTTCCACAATACGTCTGTAACCCAAGATTTAACAGGACATGCAATGTGCTTTTTGTATAGATGTAATTTTTCCGTATCTCCTGTACCTCAGAGGTAGTGGGCATCAAATGTAACAACCCAGATTTGGAGATTACGACTGAAAAAGCAAAAAGAAAGGGGGCTGCTCTCGCTCCTACAAAAGTGTTTCCCATCTCTGTAACCGGTTCCAGCAGTGGTTGAGGCAGATTGTTTTTACAATACTTAGATCATAAAATAAGCAGTTCCATAATCTCTAAAGTCTTTTAACTGCTGCTTTATGAGAAATTAAAAGTGCCATAAAAATTATGTTTAAAATTTCATTAAACTCCCAATTTTTGGCCAGCCCACTCCTGGGGGCAGTCAATAAGAAACACAGATGTCTCTGCTGGTTTGAGGAATCCTCCAGCCCGACAAACGAGCGTGCCAAAATGTGCCGATACGGGTCCCGGCGCAGCCGTTCGCCACCTCCTTCTTGGCTGCACTATCTGGCTTTGAGGACTTTCTCACGCGGAAATCCCGTTATTTGTGTAAGATGCCGGGGTTTGCCCACCACGCCGAAGGAGTCCTCTCCCTCAAGCGCAGGCTGTGGGCTTGGCACCGTGCAAACGGCTGCCTGATGGTCTTCCAACCTGCAACCCATCAGGAATTAGCGTGCACGGTGCTGGAGGTGAGAAACAGCGGTTTTGAGGACAAACTCCCTGATTTTAGGATATTGCACTGTGTGCTTGCTGGTATCCACCCTGTCGCAATGCACTGGCAAAAGCTCATATTTTGGGGGAGAAAAGGGGATGTTGCAATGAACAGAGGAGAAGTTTTGGGCAGATCGCATCAGGAGAGAAATCTCCATGCCACTGATACGGGTCTCTGGATGCACATCAAGTACTGTGTTCAGTTTTGGGACCCTCACGACAGGAAAGACGTGGAGGTGCTGGAGCGTGTCCAGAGAAGGGCATCGAAGCTGGTGAGGGGCCTGGAGCACAAGTCTGATGAGGAGCGGCTGAGGGAACTGGGGTTGTTTCGCCTGGAGAAAAGGAGGCTGAGGGGAGGCCTTATCTCTCTCTACAACTACCTGAAAGGAGGTTGTAGCGAGGTGGGTGCTGGTCTCTTCTATCAAGTAACTAGTGATAGGACGAGAGGAAATGGCCTCAGGTTGCGGCAGGGGAGGTTTATATTGGATATTAGGAAAAATTTCATCATTGAAAGGCTTATCAAGCATTGGAACAGGCTGCCCAGGGAAGTGGTGGAGTCACCATCCCTGGAGGTATTCAAAAGACATGTAGATGTGGTGCTTAGGGTTATGGTTTAGTGATGGACTTGATGATCTTAAAGGTCTTTTCCAACCTAAATGATTCTATGATTCTTCAGATCTTGAAATACTTGATAACTTTTTATTATATTAGTGGCTTACAGCCTCCGTCAAGTGCCACTCAGATGTATGGTTAAAAAGAAAAGATATATGTTTAAAAGAAATCAAAGCTGCAGACGCTTCTGAGACGTAGGGCTCGTACGTAGAGTTGTGTTAGTGCAGCCGGTGGTGGTTCTGTGCTGGCTGAGTTGGTAGTAACCATGTGTTTGTGAGCTCCTTACCCATGGTAAGAGCCAGGGAGGGGACCTATATTAGCCCATGATGAAGGACAAAGCTACATCGTGTGTGTCCTGGGTTGCGATGGTGTGCAAGGACCATGGCTGTGGTTTGGACAGTTGGTAAGATCTCTTTATGCTGCAATATTGGAGTGGTAGAAGTTTGCATGCTGGGGTGACAGTGGTCCATGATGGTACATGGGTGGCAGGTGAAGCTGGTGGAAGAGCTGGGAAGAGGCACGGTAGGTAGTGGGTTGGTTTACCACCTGCCTTGCAGTGCCTGAAGGCAGTGTCCTCCAAGCCAGGGGTTTCCAACCTTTGTTTCGGAGCCAAGTCTTGCTTGGAAAATTGGCCATCTTCCCGCTGTGCTGGTTCTGGTGCCTGCCGTGCCCCGGGGCACTTGCCGCGGCACTGCTTCTTCGCTGTGGGCTGGGACTGCCGTTCCTCTGCCTTCCACTGCTGGGAGGTCTGAAACGAAGCCTCACAGAGGTCTATTCCACGGCTCGCTCTGGGGATGCTCTGCTCCATGGCAAGGCTGCTTTCCTTTTCCACAGCACGCTCAGATACTCCTTCTCTTTCAGCATCCCTGTTTTCGGTCCTAGTGACTTTTCTTGCCAAAATTTCAGCTCGTCATAGCACTCAATAACACTTTATTGTGCGCGTCAGGAATAAATGCAGCTCCTTACCTTGAGTTTCCTCCGTGGGGCTGGCTTGGGGTCATGCACTGGCACTGCATCCTGGAACATTGCAGCCTGGAGCAGGGCTGAGCAGCAAGGAAAACTGCAAAAGGGTGCTGAGCTTCAAGAGTGTGCAGGTGTATTTAGCGTACAGGCACATGACTGAACCGGATCATGGATTTTGGCAGCATAGAAAGCTGCTACCCGTTGATTAAAGTGCCATTAGTGCCCTAGACTGTCCCAAATACAAGGTTGAGCACAGCTTGCATGAGCTGCCTGCGTGGATGGCTTGAAAGAACAGCTTTTCATCGTGGAGCAAGCATATCCTGATGCCCGTACAGGCACGTAGTTCAGCTTATCCTCAGGAACTCACAGAGCCTCTGTTTGCCCGGTGCTTTGCCCAGGCCTGCCTATTGCTTGCAATGCCTGCGACCTGCGCTGTTCCCTTGGAGGACGAGAGGAGCACATCGCTCCCTTCCCACCTCTTCACCTGTCGAAACTCAGCCCTCACTGGGAAAAAAAACTTTGCATTTTCCTGCTGTTAAAATGGAACGGGGTGATTTGTATTGACAGCAGAGCTGTGTTCCAAGCGCTGCTGTACGTGCTTTCTGAAATGGGAAAGGTAAATTATTGGTGTGCCGAGTGACGGAGAGCATGGAAGTGGGAGCCTCTGGTCCACAGCTGTGGCACCTTCCTATGCTTAGATTTATCCTCCTGTATTTCTCCCTGAATTTGCTCCCCATGGCATATCATTAATTTATTTATTGCTGCCTTCATTTCCCTCAGCTGACATTTCTTAGAGGTTGCAAAGTACTTGCAGTGGCAAAGAAAGTGATGCCTGGTGAATTAATGCGTGTAAATACGCATGGAGAAGTGCATGACTCCCCATCCCATGAGCTACCAAACCCGTGCCCTTTTTGTTTGGATACTGATAGGAAGTATTTGGACAATGCTTTCTACTTTAGCACAGCACTTCAGTGGTCTTTGCAAGTCTGACTTGAGCAAATCCTGGGAATTTGCATGATGTTGGAGAGAAATTAACTTCTCTGTAGCCTTTTTACTTTGCCCCTGAACTGAGACCTCCGGCTTGCTTCTGCTGTCTCTAACCACCACCTGATTTTTTGCCTTGTATTCTCCCTTCATCTGTCCTATAATCTATCACCTTGTCTCCTTCAGCATTTTACCTTTAGTATTTCTCTCTCTGTTTTCCTTCTCTTCTGTCTCCTTTGTAAACCTTTTGCTAATCCCACAGTGTCATCTCAGCCTCTCTTGTCCTTGTCTTCAGCTTCTGCTGTCTGCTGCAACATTTGGATATCCCCCATCTCCAACACCTTCCTGTGTTCTCTTTTATTACCAGCATACCTACTGATACTTATTTACCAATCCTTACAGTTCTTTGCAACTCTAGGAAGAGAAGACACCTCTGTCCACACCTAATTTTGTTGAAGGAATTTTAAGAGACTGCACAGTTCCTCAGCTCTGCTCCCACCTTCCCTTCCCCACCCATCATGGACACACACTACTGATGCTTGTCAACCCTTGCAGCTCGAATGAGCTACTGGTGAGATGTGCCCACTCCACTTTTCCTAGTATTACTATTTTAATGGAGTTGAGACCTTCGCATCTACTGAGAGGCATCCATTGCCCGGAACCAAATTTCTTGGCCCACATCTCGTACAATTTCTTCTGAAGAGCTTCCTTTTCTTCTACTTGAAAATGTCTAGTGGTCCACCAGTGAGGAGTTCCTCTCTG
This sequence comes from Pandion haliaetus, assembly GCA_013401275.1. Classification (NCBI taxonomy): domain Eukaryota; kingdom Metazoa; phylum Chordata; class Aves; order Accipitriformes; family Pandionidae; genus Pandion; species Pandion haliaetus. Next base: position 106,663 of record VYZV01014792.1, on the reverse strand, counting down.
GGGCTGTGGATGCTCCTCAGCCCTGTCAGCAGTCCATCGTGGCCCCTGGGACCAGTCGTTTCTATGCAGTAAAGGGACTCCAGGCTCATCTTTGTTCCATCAGAGGAACAAATGACGGAGAAGGGTAAAAATTTTTATTTAATCTGACCCAGTTTGGTGTATTTTGGATAACTCCTCCCTCTCCCTGCAGCTCTTTGGAATTCCCCAGATGGGAATGAGCTGCGATAATTTGGTCTATAATGGGGAACAGCTTCAAAGCAGGGCTGTGTGGGAATGGTGTGGGTGAAATATAAGCTCCATATGAAAATTGGGATCTTCTCTCTGTTCCTCTTGCCTCAATTCCTACCCATCATTTCTCACCTTTTTTCCCTTGCGAGCTTCTCCAGAGTCCATGCAGAGATTTGTTCTTCAGCCTGAGTATCCTCAAAGTGTCATTTTGTGCCTCTGTGTAAGGTGCAGGAGGTTCTGTCACTTGGGTTTTCTAAGACAGTCTTCTGAGGGTTTGTCTAAGGAAGGTGACTTTGAGACCTACATTCTTCACTGGGGAATACTGAGGTGTTTTTTTCCCCAAATACAAAATCTTGTTCGTGGCTGATGCAACTGCAAGCAGATTGTCTGGGTTCCCCTCAACAGGAGCTGCTGTAACCTCGATCCCACAGGTCTGCCATCATGAATTCCAGCAGTGTCGTGTAATTCAGAGAAAATCTTACCCTCAAAATGATGCTTTTGAGAAATGAAGTTGCCAGCTGTGTTCATTTTAACCGCACAATATGTGTAAGACTCTGTCCCTGTGTGCGTAGCTGTGTACAGTATACAAAAAGAGATTCCCCGTTCTGTATAATTAATTTACAGTGGATGTCTCTTTTCTGGTGTGCGTTTGAACTCTTTATTCTTTGTTCATTGTAAAGGGCTTAACGGTTCCTGTTCCTTGATTCTTTCATTGGTGAAATGTTTTGGAAGAGAGGTTAGAGTCCCCCTGTGACCTGCCCTGGGTGGCCCAAGCCTGTAGACCTTGCAAAGACATTACTTTTTTGGCCTGAACACAATTCTCTCAAACCTTTAGCCTGGCTAAATGCTTTGTACAAACAGCCGCATACTGATCTGCTCTATTCTCTTGTGATTTTCTGCTCAAGGGGCTGTACTGTAGGTGGCTTGCTATGTTTGCCACTTGCCTTGGTAGTGGAGACAGTACAATAAACGAATCCGACAGTACTGAGGCCAGCACTGTGCTTGGTTGTTCCGAGAAAATTATCCTGAAATCTGGTTGAAGAGATTAAAACCAAGAAGAACTGGCTGTGTCTTTCCTCTAAAGCTCTGTTCTCTTCTTTGTTTCTTTTTTCCTTTAAGACTTTGTTCATTCCTCCTTCAAAATAAGTTTGTGGCATTGGTATGTAAAATGTGACCTACGATTACAGAAGGTACGGCTATCTTTATAACAACCATGGGGTGAAGCATTGCATTCATTCCTCTTCGGGCTCCTTACAGCCAAGTGCTGTAGCAGCTTTCTTCTAGCGTCTGCGCCGTATTCTTGATCTCATTTTGTCTGTAATACAAACAGTATGATCTCATACGTCATTTCACTTCTTGTATGTCAAGTCCACTGTTAATGTAGTAGAGACTCCAGTCCATTCTTTTGATGAGAATTACTGCTCAAGCAAATATTGGTTCAATGCGCTACTGTTGTTGTAATGTGCGTGTTAAAGGGCAGTGTCACTCCATAACTCTCCCAGCCTTCCTCCCGTACGGTTCCTTAGTAAGAGACAGCTAAAGGTGAGCTGCTAACGAGCAACCATGTCTTGGGATGAAATCTGTCTTGGGTTGCTCATGAGCAGATGACAGTAGTGATAAATTCACAAGTCTTGTGAAAACATTCAAGATCCAGTCACAGGCATTTTCTCATGAGGATTTGAAATTCATGCTTTTGGGAAGATCTTAAATTTCACAGCTCCATGTGTGCTTCTAAATAGATTCCTAGCAGCTGCGAAGTCCTTAAATCCAAAATAGAAATTTTCTTTCATTGCACTCCTTTCAAGGTTTCTGTTTTCCAGCGTTTCTCCACATATATAATTAGTAACATGATGTGACCCCATCCTTAGAGGGTAGGACGTAGTGGTTCAGCCAGTTTGTTGGGTGCCTCAACCCAGGGATGTCTGCGACACTGAGCCGCCCAGGGCAGTTTCATCCCTCAAGAGGATGCTCAAACGCTGTTTCTCGTGTCTGAATGTTTTTAGCTTCTCAGGTACGTGCTTTTCCAAAGTTGGGGGTGTTTTAGGATTGATGTGGCTTTTGGGATAATTTTTCCAGATGAGACAGTGGGGTGTACAGTGAATGTGTAAAGATGATTTATCCCTTGCAGATCAGAGTCAGAAAGCTTGTGTAAGTCCTCCCTTGCGTGTGTGTGCTGGCTCAGGCAAGCTACAGTCAAATTTTAATAGCAAACGTACATTAAAATGCCTTTACGGTTAGAATTAATTAAAACAGTTTTTGAGGATTAAATATAAACTCTCTTTGGACTATTTGCAGCCTGAATATTGCAGCATTGGTCAGTGAAACTGGCTGGAAGCTGAGCAGCTCCTATCTCTGTCCAGTCCCGTCCTGTGCAAAAGTGGCAAAGTCCATAGGCACGATGATGGATGGTTTCTACTGGCTTTGATTGATGCTTTTCCTATGCAAAATCTAAATGTGAACAGTCATGTACATACTTTCTCTTTTTATTTTTTATTATTTGTTTCTAGTAGTAACGTTGGATAAAAGTAATGGTTTTACAGCCACGTTTGCTATTGTCCTTCAGCAGTTATCACTTGACTTGTCACTGTAAAGGTGAGCGATCGTTTCAGTCTTGGAGCTCTTCTTGCGTCTGAAAATATTAAAAAGCAAAGCCGTGGAGTCTGAAAACTGGCCACTGTGCCCCTGGAGGTACCTGTATCTGTATTGAAGGATGTTCTCCATCCCAAGATTTTAACAGAAGGTGGAGCAAGAAAGCTGACAAATAACCCTTCTTTGGTTTCCAGAAATAAGGCAGTTGAGGAACAGGGCTGAATCCTAATGTCTAATTCATTAGTCTCTTCTCATTAGAGCCATGGGGACTACTCATATGACTGGGCTGCTGTAGGAAGTCCTTAAAAATAGGACTGTGATGATTTGTTTTCCTTCTTTTGCTTGAAAATGAGATAACTTTTGGAAGGAGAAGCATTCCACGAGAAGACCATTGGGCATGAAGTGATTCTGCTTAGTGTTTAAGGGCAGGACAGGCTTTGTCCTTTAGTACCTCTGTGCAGTCATAGGGACAGAAGGCAAAATTCTCCTTCCTTACTGCTGAGCCATCCTTAGCCCTCAGCTTTGTGGAGCTGCAGGAGCTGTTTTGAGGATTCCTGTATGGTAAAAACCAGAATAGTTTGGCAATAATGCGCCATATATAACTTAAAAATCTGTATGTTGGTGTATATTTTCTCTGCCTTCTTTCTTTCTGCCACCATGCTCGGTTGCATCTCAAGAAAACATTTCGTTCCAGCGTGCAGCATCTTCAGTGTCTGCAGGAGCAACAAAATCCAGCCGAAGGCAGAAGCTCCCTCTGGAGTCTTTCATGATGTTGAGTTGTGGCTTCACAAATTAGGTCCCCTCGGTGAGGAAAAGTTGCACAGAGAGTGGAGATAAAGCCATTACTTGTGTAACTGAAGAGGGTGAAAACTAAGTGAAGTTGGGCAAAATCAACCTCAGGTGTATCTTCAAAAGACACACTTGAATTATGTGCAGTCGTTGGCTTCATGAACGCTACCAATTAAAAGCTGTTAAATGGCATGGAACGGCTAAGGTCCTCTAACGTGCATTTGTTCAAGTACCCCTCAGTGGTTTTAGACTTGGTTTAAATAATGGATTAGAAGAAAAATAAATGACTTAAGTATGACATTTTGGCCAGATTACACTGGAAGGAGGTAAATGTGGCCTTGTAAATATTCTCTTCGCTTTAGAAGCCGATGTTATTCAGTTGTCAGATGTCTTCATCCAACATAAATAAATATGCCACATAATGGCCGCGATTCTTCCCATTTGGGGTGACTGTACACTGGCAATAGCGCACCATACCAGATAATGCAAATAATCTGCTGCCGAATAATTAATGATGCGGCTGGGCATATTTTTTTGATGAATGCTTATGGAGCCTGGTGACAGGCGTGAAATTAGAAAATTCCTTCAGCGCCCTAAAATATAAATAGCTTTCGGAACTGAAAAGAGTTTCACAGCTGAAGATTTTATTGTGTTGAGAGGAAAAACTTTTCCACCCCCATCCCCCCCTTTCTTCTCGGCGAGTTGTTTGTCCATTCACAAAACAAATACTCTGAAGCCCAGTACGGCTCATGGGAATAAATTTCAGGTCGAATTAGTACAGTTTCCTTGCTGTCAGGACGGTGGAATTAATGGTGTTTTGATGACACGAATTTTGAAGGGCGAACAAAGACGCTGAAGGGAGGGAGACATGACTCCTTAGAAGTGCGGTCCTCCTCTCCCCCAGCCTCTCTTGTCTTCCCTGTCATCCGTCTGCCAATCTCCCTGTCCATGGTTAGTTAAAGGCGCTTTTTATCCTCTTTTCTTTCCCACAGAGTTTGCCAGATCCGGCCCAGTGCCTGGGTTCCAAGGGGACACGCTGCAGTTGGCCTTCATCGACTTGAGACAAGTAAGTCTTTGTGTTTTTGTTTTTTGTTTTTCTTTTAAGATGTGTGACTGAAGACCATCAGGTCTTAAGGAAAGGGAGAGGAGGGGAAACGGCGTTGGTGATTTACGCCAGAGACCTATATTTCCCCCCTCCTCCTCCTCCCTGTGCTTGAAGCCACCTCCTTATTGAGCGCTCAGGGGTCCTGGAGATGGTGGAGGTGAAAAGGGCTGGTGGTACGGGGGTGAGAAAGAAAGCCATGCCTGACCCTGGCTGATGGGGTCCATTGTACTCCCGTTGGCTTCTGCAGACGCGGCAAAAAGATAACTCGGCGACTCTCCCGGCTGACGCCAAGCAGGTGGTGCTAACAGAGAGAGCAGTGATGCAGAGACCGCCCGCCTCGAGGACTTTTGTTCACAGATAATGCCCACAGAGGCGTTTTGCGAGGGCGAAGGAATTTGCATTCGGGCTTGTGTGGGGAGGGTATGCCTGTGTGCGCGCGCGTTTGTGTCCGTCTTTGGCTCGGCAACCCCCCCTCCCCGGTCCCCTCTTCCGCAGATGGTCCTCAGCCATGAATGACAAAGTGGCTGTTGGTGAAGATGATTGGGGAAGGCTCCACCCATCGGTGCCCACCTCTCGAGGGGGCCCCATTAGAGCCAAGTTGACCATAGCAGGTACTGAGGCATTTGTGGGGCTTGGCAAGCCAATTTAGGGAAAAGGGCCATTCTAGCGAGTCATTTGTTTGGGGTAGAAATGGGCATTATTGATATACTAGGCTGGGGGGAAAACGTGAGGTGGTCCTGTCATCTCTTGGCACTGAAGATGGATGGGTTGGATAGAAAGTCTGAATGAAGTAAGACTCAATGACTGATGCTTCTCTCCTATTAAAACAATCTTTTTTTGTCTGTTAAACCCCCCTGGCTTTGTCCTTCCTGCCATCATGATGCAGTGCCTCTTGTTTTCAGGGTTGACGTAGTTTGCATTCTGAAAACTTTCGGGTGCCGAGGGTATTTCTTAAATCTGCATAATCCCTTGTATCGATGATCTCCTTACCACTGGGACTCTGATTCATGCTGGAGCTGCTTTTAACCCGTAAGGGTTTGAGAACTTCTCTGAAACCAATTGATGCGCAGGGGGCAATCTGTCATCCCATGACATTTCTGTGGAGCAGCAATAAGTTTAATAATGTCGAGATGCCGCACGTTCACATTTCGGACTTGGGCCTGTCAGTAACTGCCAAATTTGTTTGCAAAATGGTCAAAATAGCTACGTGGGAAAGGTGTGTGTTATCACTGCTATGCGTTGACACTTTTATCTTCATTAGCTTCTTGGCACTTTATTGACTGCAGTACGCAATGCGCTCACAACCTCCTGGGTATAAGGAAATGTGGAGGCTTTGGTCCTTTTCCAAGCACGAAGACATGAATGCAGGGATTTTGAAGAGGAAAGCTGTGGCTGTTTGAAGAATGAAATGCCTTAAAAATGCTCGGTGAGGTTCAGCTGCTCTGAGCCAGTGCATTAGCAGTGAAATGTTTGTACAGTTCATAAGTGCAAACGCAGCCAAATGAATTCAGCTTGGGTGAGGAGAAGGCTGAACAGTAGCCCTCTACAATTCTTCCTTCTCTGTCAAATGGTCGTCTTTGTACACGGCATTTTTTCCTTTGTTTTGGAAGGTAGTCCCAACTTTTTTTCTTGCCTTTAAAAATAATAGCTTTTCTGAATGTTGCGAGGAGAAAGGGGAGATGCTCTGGCCTGTTGAGCTTCAGGTGAGGACAGGCAGTCCTAGGTCTTCTGGATAACAGGGGTGCTTGTTGATGCCAGGTATTGTACAGATAATGGACAATGTCTCATTGCAGCAAGTAGGAAAGAATCCACCTATCGCTTATTGAGATTAGCAATAATGTGCAGAGATAGTACCCAGCTCCCTTGATCCTGTCGATGACCTAATCCCATTGCGTGTAACGTGTCACCAAACTCCATCTGTGTGAAGCTCCGTTGGCTGCTCTGGGGCCATCACAGCTCCAATGCTTCCATCACCATGGTGCTTCTTGTTGGACTGCAGCTCCAGCTGCAGGGCCTGGGAGCAGGGGATAGCTGGAAGGGTGGATGCATGAAGGTATAGCAAAGAGAGGTCTTTAATTTGTTCTTCAACTTGTTTTTAATTTGTTCTTTTTGGACATTGCATTCTTTCTCTTTTAAGCCACTAAATGTTAACACAATATTGACTTGAACCTCTGAACGGGGAGAAAGATACCACCTGAAAGTGTTTGTGTTTCTGGCTGTTTTCCTTTGCCCGGGAAGGAATGCCAGTGTAGCCGGAATGCTGGTGAAAGGGTGTTTCCAACCTGAAATCCAGACAGGCTTCTCAAAATGTTAAAAGTAATTTCGGGTTTATGTTTCAGGTAGGTTTATACTTAACTGGAGCTGTCCTGTCAATTAGCGTGGCTTTGCACGAGCAGGCAGAAGCAGTCTGGCTTGGTTATGTAGGAAGGAAAAATGACTGGGCAAAAAAAGCGCAAGTAAGTAGGGAGATTAAAGAGATTTCCCCCTCCCTTCCCAATATATTTCAGTACTAGCTGTTACAGAGCAATTGTAGATGAGAGAAAATTTTCAAAGTAATGTGGGTTGATTAAGTTTAAAGGAATGACCAAAATTAATTCATAGCACAATAAAATATAAAATGGTAGAAAAATGTAGTGATTTGCTTTGTGTCTTGAATACAGATCCTTGTAGTGGAAAATAAGCCCTATAAAAATGTTGATGTCTAGGAGCATGAGAGTTCCTTGTTGTTCAGTGCAGCAGACTCAAGCGTAAGTTCCCTCTGTACAATGAAAGCCTAATTTTCCCCCTGAGCTCAAGCAAACTGGGAGCAATTCCATCCCTGTACGGTAAAGAGGAAGAGTCAAGCCCAGAGAATCAAAACTGCTATTCTGAGCAGACAGTAATTTAAAAAGGGATTTTTCTTCCCATCCTGGGACAATTCTAAATCCATAAATACCTTTAATGAAGTGATAAAGTAAACCAAGTCACATCTCAAATCCTTCTGTGAGAGCCCTTTTATAACAAGTGTCTGACAGCGATACTCAAATACGTAAGGCTTTACAAGAAAGCAATAGTTACTTTTCTCCCTTAAAGTTTAAACTTTGCTCTTATGCACTAAGTGCTCTACGTTAGTTCCATAAATAACCTTGCTAAAATATGAAAGGTGCCTAAATAATTTCGTCTTCTGCATCCTTCTCTAAAAAGTGACTTAGGCGCTTCTGTCCAAACACCATTCAATATCCAAATACCACTGAAGATCTCCAGGAGCTTTCAAATCAGCCCCAAGCCTGCACATGCAGTAAGTTCACTGTTCTCTCTGCAGCTTCTGGCCAGCTGGAAATGTTTTAGCTTTTCATTTTCATGGGTTTATTGTAAGAAAGTTAGTTGAAGAGGAAGGTTTTATGTTTGTCTGTGAAGTCGCTGCAATCCACAGCCATGCTGATCTCTCCTAGAAGCCAGATCGACACTCATGGCTGCCCGCCAAGGAAAATCTGTCTCCAGCACTCAAAGAATTTCACTCTGGGCTCTAGTGAGGGAACGTACTCAATGGATTAGAGCTCCTTACTCTAGGCCTCTCCGTCTGTCCAGTGAATTATAAATTCTGTGTGTTGAATTTCCTCTGCAAGTGCAAGCTTCAGCATCGAGGGAGATTTAGAGAAAGGCAGGCAGGAGCCCATCTTGTTGGAGGCACTTGGACATGCGAGGGATGAGGACAGGGAAGTTCCACTCTTCTGCTCCATCATTTTTCTGGTTTACTTTAAGGTTGTAACTTGACAGTGATTATGAATTTGAGCATCAGCTCTTCAAACCCCATCAGTGAGGTTAAGACAGGCAAGCGCTATCATTGGGTGTGGAACAGCTCTTCTGCTTACCGCTTGTGCAATAGCAAACATTTTGTGCATCTTTTTACTGTGTTTGAAAGCCATTTGTGGTTATTGTGGGTTCGTGTTGGATGCTAGCCAGGTGGGTAATGAGAGGTCTGCCTCTGATGCATTAATTTTTCCCTATTACCTCTGATAAAGGTGCTTAATGAAAGAGTGTTCCCCTCAGGAACACAATTCCCTTCCATCCCTGCTCTGTGCCCTGTTCTTCCCTTCATACAGGTTTCCTCTCTCTTCTGCATTGTTTGCATAGTTACTGGAGGGTGGGGGTTGGGTTTTTTTTTTCCTTTTAAAAGACATGAAATACAAAGGTAGGCAGGAGCTTTTAGCTGTACGAACTGTGCAGTTGTTCTGTCTTTGTGTCCATCTTAATTTTCCCCAGTGACTTCTGAACCTTCTGGCCCGTTTTGGTTGTATTTGGTTGGTGGGCTTCAAAGGTGTAACAGCCCTACACATTTTTCTGAAAATACGAGCCGAGACAGAGGAGAAAAGCTGCAGTGTGAACTCATCCCTTAGACTCAACCTTGAGGGAGACCCGGGGGAAACCTGGATTTCTCAGTTCTATGCTTCGTTTTAAGGAACCACCTGCTCCATTGTAGGGAACAGCAAACTATGAGGTTACGTTGAGAGATACAGTAATACTGGCATTTGTGGATATCCAGCTTAGCTTCTTATCGAAACATCAGATGATAAATAAAGTTTTTAAAACTCCATCTGACTTGGTTATTGGCTGCTTTCAAGGCACTTGGAGGCTTGGACTTGTGCAAGATGAGCCTGTATCAAGTGAGATGTAGCCCTGTCTCCTGCCGCTACCATGTGGTCCGGGGCGTCTGTATCTTGCCCTGGGCATGGTGGCCAAGGGAAAGCCCTCACAAATTTGGGCTGAAGGGCCAAGGCCCCACAGGTCTGTGCCTTGACATGACACTGCAAGGCTCTGGTCACCTCTCTACTCTGTCACCTGAGGCGGTTTGAAGGTGGGAAGGTGCAGACAGTCCCTCCAAGAGCTCCGAGGCAGCATCCAGGACAGCATGCTTTTTTATTCCACCAGGCAGGAAGCCCTGGGTTGTTTTTTTTTTTAACTTGTTTTTATATTTTGCAGTTAAACGTGGTTTCCCTGCCCTGCAAAGTGTAATGGGATATCTGAGGAGCAGTGTGAAAACAAGATGTTGGGTGAGCCTCGGAGCCAGTCCTGTGCCTGCCGAGAGAGGGGCTGCCAGTGCCATGAGTATGCAGTGGCGGGGAGAGAGGCTCATTAGATGTGAAACTGGTTTGGCTTATTTTTCCCCACTTGTTTTTCTGGTAGATGCAACAGAAGTTGAAAATCGTATTAGAGGGATGATCAATGAAGTTAACTATCTCGGCGAGATGTCTCCTCTTCACATGTACTTGCTTGCGTCTTTGAAGCACAGGTTTCTGTCGTAAGAGAAGTTGCAGACAGAGTAGCTGCCATGTTAATCCTTGGATGCAGTAAGGCAGAGATGAAAAGATGACTCACAGGTTTCAGCTCATCTACTTCCTTGCCAGTATTTTCCATCTCTGAATTGCTCTGTAGACTGCCATCCCCCTGGCCCACTACCTCACCCATCTTCAGCCTCGCAGCTTGGCTGGTTCTCCCAAATGCCCGTTGCACTACTCTGGCCAAAGGCGGCAGAATGGGGGATCTACACAGTATTTTTTTTGAGAAGCACTCTTGGTACATTTTGATTTCTGGTCATCTTTACTGTTTAATGCCCTTTGCAAGGGGACTTTTACCACAGGAAGACAACATTTACATTTTACATCTCACTTAACTTACATTCTCTCCTTTTAACTGCATCCCTTTATTCCTGTGTTTACCCTGTATTCTGGCCTTGCTTAATAGTGCTTGCTTTAATTATTTAACAGTTCCTGCGTGGCCTCTGCCACATTCTCCTCTCCAGCTCAGCGATCTGAAGCCCATTGCTGGCTCTTGAGAGCGGTCCTGCATGCCCTGCCCGCAGCTGCTTCCCAAGTGGTGTCAAGCAAAATGTTGAATTCTATTAATCTTTCATTGCAAATGTCATCTTCTTGTGCACTAAGGAAACAAGAGGTGTGAAGACACATGTTCCAGTTGCAGCCTTAATTCTTAATTACCCGGTAATGATGGGTTTGAGCTAGTCTTATCATTACCCTTAAATATAGGGTTTTGCTGTTAAGATCGTATCTCCAGGCTGTTAATTACTTTTGTTGCTCCCCTCCGAGTTCCTTCCACTGATTGGTATCTTTTGGATAATGCATCCACCGTTATTAATCACGTTTATTACGGTAGCGCCTACAGGCCAACTAATAACTGCCCATTTTGCTGTGTCTTGTGCAAACACGAAGACCTGAACAGTCTAAACAGATGATGGAGACCAGAAGAGGCAGGCCAAATGCGTCTGACTTGCAGCTGAACACATGACTGCCAATTAAATGGTATTTTGCTTCCTAACGCCCGTGAATGTGATAGATGCTTTTCTGGGCATCCAGAAGCCATAGCCACATCAGCTTCCTAGAAGTGGGGATATTATTGCCTTCATCCTCTGTCACACCTCTCTACTTCCATAGACCCAAATTACACCGGTTTTTCTAAATGCCAGATTGCCTGGGGAAACCAATTTCAAAGCTGTAGTCTGGTGTTAATTTATGGTGGACCTCAATGGTGTCTGGGCCACTCCAGCATCGTGCTGAGTTTCCTCTCTATGTGCATGGGGTAATACAATAATTTTGTTAACAAAAAAGAGACTTGGTACATTAGCTTTCTCTCTCAATAAATGCCTGGATTTGTTTTCTTAGATCCATATTTGGAATGAAATTACCTTTGAAAATGTTTGCTGTAATCACTTGGTGGAAAGTAACAGTTTGTGTAAAGTTATAGATTTATTAAGGACCATTTAAAACCTTATGAATTTCAGGTACTCCTATTGTATGAGTCATCTACTCTTCGGAAGGCGGAGCTGGCCATAGCCTTCAGTTCAGGTTAGAAACCTGCTATGGTGAGAACACGGTACCTGTTTCGCCTGTGAACAAGGTGTGCCCAAGACCCTCAACATCTGGAGATCACATAAGGATGTGGGACCTTTTTCCATGTCACCCCTTGTGTTTCAAATGCGTTTTAGATTTCCATTAGTCAAGGTATTTAGGTGTCTCGATCCATCTGTCTGTCACCTCATGTCTCCCTAAGAAACTTGGAAGAAATAGAAAAATAAGATGGAGGGAATGACTTTAAAAAAACGCAACCAAAATTAACAACGGAAACACCGCAGATGTTTAACAAGGGGGCTTTTTTTGCCTTATTTCATGCTCTTAATATCACCTGATCCTTCTGCCTTGAGGTTAGCACCATCCATTGTAACCCCTGTTAGTAACATCAGAGCAAGGTGCTTTTTCTTTGCTGAAAACCATTTGGACCTTGATTAAAAGCTGTCTCAGAGCAGTTATGACACATCTAAGAAGTAGCAAGAGATGGTTTGCAAGCCATGTTAGAACCTACTAAAGGTTAGGCTGGACTCCAATGCATGGGTGTCCATGCCCTCCCAGGCATCCCGCGCCTCCGGTGGTGCTCAACCTGCCCAGAGTACTCATTGGGAAGGGTGCTCCATGTTGAAGACCCACCATGGATGACAGATAGAGGCATTTTTTTCTCCACTCCAATGCATCTTTATGTGAATGCCCATGGAATTGAGCTCAGACATGGATTGTTGGGCAGACACTGCCCAGGGAGCTGTGCAGGAATCCCCTGGTCTGCGGCTAACCCAGTGCACCAGGAAGGACATTCCAGGGTCTTGGCCAAACCACTGTGTTTCTTGCTTGTTAGGCTCAGGGTACATTTTTTTTTTTAGTGCCCAAAACGCATGAAAAGGGCACATTAAGTAGTTTGTTTATTTTTAAATCAGTGTTAACTGTCTGACTCATAAAGGAAGGATGCTTCAAAGTTTGTGCTGAAAATCCAAGCTGCTGCTTGCTGTGCTCTGCAGAAAGTGGATGGGGAGAGGAAAAGACACATAAAGGCATGAGCTCAGAGCAGACTTAGAGCCGTAACTCTGATTTTTCTTGCTTTGGTGGGTTTAAGCTAGTCTTAGTGTTACTTTAAACATAGCCTTTTGTAGTTCAATTATATTAAAATCACACCGATCCCTAGTCTGTTCAGCTGCTGGGACTCAGTCAGAATCCATCACTCTTGATCCGGGAAGGATGTATTGGCATGGTGAGGAATTAAAAGTGCCTGGATGCTCCCTGGAGCCTTCAAACAACAAAAAAATCAAGAGTGCAAACATATTCTGTTAGCACTTCTTTTACACGGAGAGCGCTGCCTGGGTTTCTTTCGTTAGGGCATGGCAATGGAAGTTGTGGAGACTGTCGACACTTTACAGACTGGAACAATAAAAACAAACAAACAGTCAAATCCTCTTTCATTGGGAGATTTTTGGGCTAGACAAAAGAAATAAAGGGAGGAAATGAGGAATTTGAAAGCAACAAATAGACTTTTCTACCTTGTGGTTGGGTGTTAAATTCCTCGAGACATCATGTAAACAGTGCACTGGGCTTGTTTAGATGCTGAAATCAGAAGATGGTGGGGTGCGAGATACTTGTTCTCACATTAGTTGGTGCTTTAGGCTGACCCTTGGGGTTTGCTCAGGACCGACTGGCCTTTTGGCACTGTGGTCACCCCCAGGTCTGGGGTTTGGTCCCATACACCCCACGCCACTGTGTTCATCTGCTGAAGTTAACACAGAAGTTATATTTTTCTTTCCAAGGCTGTGTGCTGGGAGTGATTCAGTAAAACATCATGCAAACACTTATTATTCCTTTCTCTCGTTTTCACATATAGTTTATGGTAAAACAAGCAGTGCAGCCTCTCAGACGGGACTGCATGAAGAACCTCGGCAAAAGGGGACCTTACACTGGAACGGGAACATGTTTTAGTTGGGTTTTATTCCTCTAAGACTCAACTGTAGACCCTGCTTCCTCCTGAGCACCCTCAGCTCTGGCTACTCGTGGTCCGTCCACCCCAGAGCAGGTTGCTGTTACTTCAGGCGTCTGCTGTGGGACATGAACAGCAGGAGCTGGCCCATGCTGGTGGGAGGAGAGGTCCCCTCCCCGTTGTGCCCTCTAATTGCAGGAGGCTGTCAGACAGTCATCTGACCAGGGAAACAGACGCCGCTGGAGTTATAAGGCCCACTTTCACCTTTAACCTGCTGATTGAGGCAGGATTGATGGGGAATAGAGAGGGCCAGAGGTGGTTGCCCTTCACCTCAACATCCCTGCCTGTGAAACCAAATCCACTCCAACAATCTGTGTGTGCTCAGGAGCTGTCACTCTCAAGCTGGCAAGGAAGAGCCGTCCATAAAGAAGCCTTTATGGAGCTGCCTTTCATGACATCCTAGCTTCACCTTGTGAACGGTGGTTTTTTTTTTTTCCCCTGAGTGCTCCTGTTGCTGCTGTGAAAGTGAAGAGTCGGTCAGCTCAGCTGCTGGGTCTCCCTGGAACACGTCAGCTGGGCCTCGGTGGGTGGTAAAGTCAGTTTTGCAGAGCAGTCTTGTCTTTGAAGCCATAGGGAAACAGTATCCCGATGCATCCGTGTAATTCTTCTCCTTGGGATTTCTCAAGTACAGCTGGATTGCTGGGTTGTCATTTCAGAGCAAGGAAATGCTAGCTCTTGGAAAGCCTATTGTGATATTTTGCCAGTCAAGCAGTCAACTTTCTGAAATAACAGACGCATATCAAAAAGCCACCAGTGGCGTGATGAACATCTGGGGAAAGTACACAAGGCAGGACCACTGGTGCTTTTATCCATCAAGGTGACTTCAATTGCAAGGCGGTTGTTTGAGAAGCCTTCGGTGCCCCGTATCCTTCAGGAATGAGCTATTAATTGCCTCTTAGACAACCGGTCCCAGCCATCTGTTGTCAGACTCTCCCATTGATTTTTTTCCATTTGATTTAAAGAGTGCACATATTGACTAGCTTTTATGTAGTGCCGTACATGTGGATTAAGAGGTTAATAAATGTGATAAGGTTTGTGATGAAAGGCAGGTGACTCTGATGTGTAAGAGCCCTAAGAAGACAGAGGAGAGGGAACTTGACCTCTTCATGCTTCAAGCTGAAACAGTGGAGAGTGGGTGCAGGAATGACAGTGGTACTGGAGCTTTGGAAGAAAGCAGCAGAGAGGAGATGTGTTCTCCGAATAAACTGAGAGTCGAGATCTCGGGATTGTGTTTTAAGATGACTTGAATATTATATTTCAGCCAACGATTCCTTGAGGTTAATGTACTGCGCATCTTGCACAAAAGCATTGGTCTTTGGCAGTTGTCATTTGTATTGATGAATTGACAGCAAGGTGGCACTATATAGCAAGGAACATTACAGTATGATTTATTTCAACTTCTCTATTAGTTCCCATCCCATCCCATGATAAAAATAGTAATTTGCGTTCCTACAAGTTCTGTTGATTCCAGGGCGTGTGTGTGTGCTTTTAAGCACAACACAACAGTTGTTGCTGTTAGATGTCTAAATGGGTTATTTTCTAGGTTCGTTCTATTAGGAGAGTTTACAGATTGATGTGGTGATAGCGGGAAGTTTTGTGCTCTTGCTCTAAATTGGTGCTTCAGTGTTCTAAGTGCAGTTTTCCTCTAGAATAGAAGGGGAGTGGTACAGGTGTCTAAATGTGGACGTCTGCTGCTTTTGTAGAAGCCCAGAGGTAACCTAGATGTCCACAAGAGATGGGTAGATAGGACACAGGCATTTAAGAGGCTTGTGCTTTGCTGGAGTAGCAGCTGGTACATGCTATTAGGTGCCTAAAATGGCATGAGATACCTCTCTTTAGGACCCAAACTGCCTTGTGTGACTGATGGTTGGTTTATTAGATGTATGTCAACATCTGTTGTAGTGACAAAATCGTGATTTGAGGTAACAGCTCTGCTGCTAGTAGAAGTAATGGAAGATGAGGTGGGTTTTGTTTTAGCCCGTGGCCGGTCGTGTTCCAGGTGTATGTGCGAATGCAGTTTCAGGTTCTATTCTTAAATGTACCTATGCAATTTCAAGAAGCCAGGAGTTGGGAATGTGGTCTCCAAAGCGTTAAAGTGAACAAACCAGAAATATCCTTGGTTGACTTTCTAGCTTTCAGGTTGACTTTGCATTCCTGCCCATTAGTAAAATGAACACTTAATCCTAGAAATGTAACAAATGTCACCAAAGCACCAGAGATTTGACAAGCATTAGAAATCCAGTGTCCAATTTTGACTAAATGTTAGAATAAGTACCCTTATTATTGCCTATTTTTATATGTACCCAAAACTACATGTGACTTCCAAGATGGTATGTGAGATCAGCAGAGTGCTAAGAGGCCTCTGTGTGCTACAATATATAGGGAGGAAGAGAGCAATTAGGCTAACTGTCTTTAATTGATAAAGATTGAGGTGGTCTGACCACCAGTGCAGAGCAGTGGCAGTTTTCTGCTGTGGGTCTTGTTGGAGGATCTGGTTGAAAGTGAACTCGGTGTAACACACACAGATTTTGCACCTGGGCCTAAGAGCAGGTATGAAGGCTGAACAAAGTGAGGACAGGTTCCTTCTGGACCAGGAGGAGCTTCTGAACTTTCAGGACTGTCCAGGCAATACAGAGGAGAATAAACGAGGGTGAGAGGAACAGTACATCTACGTGTGTGGCAATGGAAGTGGCCCACCGAGAAGTTTCTGCTTTGCAGGAGAGCGTGTTGATTGTGCTCTCTAACAGTTCACAGTGCATCACAAGTTGCTTGCAGTAACACCTGAGATGAGGTGAAGCCAAGTGTCTGAACTCCATTTTCCTGGCTCGGCCCTTTCTCCAGTGAGAGAGGTTGACATATCTCCAAGGGCTATCGAGGTTCCAGCTGAGATGAGCTTTCCTCTGGAAATGCTTGTGGCATCCCTAAGGCTTCTGATGGGTCCAAGCAGAAAATGTGCATGTCACTTGGCTCAGCTGGCGTTATGCAATGGAAGAACCACAAAGTCTTCTCCTCCACCTCCCACTCCCTTTGAATTGCTAATGGCAAGGTGCGAATGCCTTTCAGACCGCATATCTACAAAACCTTCTGCAGGAGGTCCTTCCAACTCACACAGAGAGGGTGCATGATGCCCTTCTTGTCAAAAACCCACGTGTTTTGTAATGGCTTTGAACCTTTGACTCTTTCGCACCAAAAAGCAGAAACGTCTGGCTGCTTCCCGCAGGGGTAAGGAGTGGGGTGCTTTCCACCGTGGGCTACGTATTCCTGTGCTTGCAGACAGGTCAACACCAAAAGTGGGGGAAGGGAAGCATATGACTCCAGACAGTGTTTATTATATTTAGCTGTAATCTGTTCATTTAGTGCCTGTTTTTACTGGATCCTTTAACGCGTTCTTAGACGCCGTGTCTGCGTTGGTGGGGCTGTTTCAAGATGCCAGACAGGTTTCTGCTGCAAAGTCCTATCACCAGCTTACGGTGTGTTTTCACATGGTTCTCTTGGATAATCTCTCACTCTTTCTAATAAATCTAACAAACCACACAAAATGCAGCGTTTATTCAGGTCATGTGCTCATGCATATTAATCTCTCCAGCCGGCTTCTCCTTCATTCATTTAAATTCTCCTTCTCTATCAGGCCCAGCCAAAGGCGGTTCCCTGGGGGATGTATTTCGTGTAACAGCTAGCTGGCGTCAAGTCTCACGGATCGATACTGTGCATGCTTTCAGCGTTTAAATTACCACCATGGTCTGTTGGTCTTGGCTTAGGCAAAAGAATCCTGGTGATGAAATGACACTCGATCTGGAGTTTGCCAGATAGTGTAAACAAGCACATTAGTTGGACTGGATAGGCATGATAATTGCGGAGCGAGGCTGTTGCTTGAATGGATCCATTAAAGTCAGGTTCAGGGAGCTGCATCATCCTTTTCCATTGCTGCAAAGAAAGGACCAAAAGAAAATAGTTGTGGCTGGAAGATCTTGCTGCAGAAGAGTCAAGCACCAAATTTATTCTTAATTCTTTGTTGCTGAGCTTGTGTCGCTTGCTTGGTGCGATTTGGGGGGTTGGGACGCTTGGGGATCCTCTTCTTTTGTGCTTTGTGCTGTAGGAGAACTGTGGTTAAATAGGGTTATGTAGTTCTTGCTACTGAGCAACTGCACGGTGCAGAAAATGGGTAGAGTTTTACGTCCTTCTATTCCAGGCCTCAAGTCCCTCATTGATCCTATAGGAGAGGAGAAGTATCCACTTTCTTCCTTCTCCAGAACAGTTCTGTTTGCAGAGGGCGGGGATGAACTTTTTACTTGCTTTAAGAATTTTCATGCTTTGGATCCAAGTGAGTAACCAAAATACTGCAATTTGGAGGGGAGGGCCATGGGAAAAGCAGCGCATGGCATGAATTTGGAAAGGTCTGCCAGAGGAGTGATGGGGAGATCCTGATGTTTGTTCCCTGATAGCCACTCAATGTTGGTTGAGAAACAGCTCTGTCATGGGGAAGAAGGTTTTCAGGAGATGTTTGAGTTATTTTGACTGAAGTTTGAGAATTCAGCTGTAAGAATATATTCACAGTTTTAAGAGCTGTGGACCAGCTCTGACATACAAAAAAAAAATATATATATATACTGTAACAGTAGATGTTAGCTGGCCCGACTTTGTTGACCCAACTTGTGCTTACTGGGTAATCTGTTGGGATGGTGACGGTTGGATTCTGTGCATCACCAAGTGCCTTCATCTTGCTTGAGAAAATCCTGAGTTCATTAAATCTAGTAATTTGGCTCTGTGACTCGGTTCTTGTCTTTTTTGATTAATCGCTCAGCTGTGGTGGTTGGCCAGACAAAGTTTTGGCCGTGGCTTGGTTTGATCAGATGTAGAGGGTACCGAGCTTT
>VYZV01014792.1:75043-88178 GCA_013401275.1 Pandion haliaetus | reverse complement strand
GTGAGAAAGCGATGTTTTTTGTTTCTTGGGTTTTTTTTGTTTTGTTTTTGGTAGCTTCCCATGAACTGTCTGTTTCTGTATCCTCTGGTGGGTACTCGCCTGGGTGGGGCTGGGAGTTCCAGGCGTTGGAAATTCAGGTTGTCTTGGGTGGACACATGTGTCTGAATTTAATTTAAAGCGTGTGTGTGTTTTGAGCATGGGCTGGAGCACCCTGATGTGCTGAATATCATAAAAAAAAGAAAAAGAGGTCTGGCTTTTGTGTTAGGTGGTGTCAGCCAGACAGACAGATAAGGAGCAATATAGGTGTGTACCACGCTAAGACTCACTTGGCGTCTCCCCATCCTCCTGTTCACAGCAGTCCCATCTGCCCAAGTGGAAGAGTAAATACTCCTCCGATCTAATCACGTTAAATGTTCCAGAGTGTAATACCTTAATTTGGTTGCTGACATGAGGGCTGATGGGGAAATGATGTGGTAATCAGGAATGACAGCGATGGTAGATATGAATCTTTTGTTTCAAAGATTAAGGGAACCCGAGTCCATAGTCCTGTCGGGTGTGTCCCGTAACCAGGAATAGTCCTCGCAGGCTGACTCAGAGCACAAAGGCACTCAGGAAAGTGGAGTCTTTCTGCAAATGGCTTGACTTGTTCGCATCTAAACCTGTTATTGGCCTCTGGAAGATCCAGTCCAAGGTCAGAGACATCTGCGGTTGTACGCAATGATCTTAAAGGTCTTTTCCAACCTAAATGATTCTATGATTTTGTGATTCTATGTGGTATTAAGTTGTTGCGAGTGCACTGTAAAGGAAAAAGCAACAAAAAAATAGAATGCATCTTTTCTTCTTTTTTGTGGCAACTTGGAACCAAAGCGTACAAAGTCTGTTATTGCTCTGCTCCCCTTAATGTTTAAATTCTGGAGGGGGGAGGGAATCCTGCCTGGAATGCACACCCTATGCAGAATTGCTTTTCAAAAGTGTTTGAAAACAATCGCTTCTGCAGGAGTAGGAGCTAATTTGAACAGCCAGTTCTGTCCTTGAGATGTACATTCCAGGGTGCCAGAGGAAAATAGCAGGCTGGAATTTGCTTCATGTTTGAGGTTAGTTTGAAAGGAGTCCGGTGCTTTTATTGAGAGTGGTTTTATATAGCAGCTCTCAGTGGAAACAGTTTGTCTTTTATATTTTTAGGTTAAGGGATTTCTTTAAGGTCAACCTGAGTTCACACAATTTTCTCTTCTGCCTTGATGGAGGTAGGCATTATTATTTGAAATGACTGGGGCCCAAACTTGCTGTATAACCTCTTGGGCACGTTATTCTATATGGTTGTGGAAGCAGGTTGATGAAATGAATGTGCACATGTCATTTCCCAGATTGTGGAAAAATGCTGCTTCCATTGTATCCTCTCGAACGGGTGGAAGTTTTCCGTGAGCATCACCTCATGTCCCAGACACTTGTTGCCTTGAAGAGGAATGTTGCTCATGGACTTAATTGCACATTTTGTAATTTAGGGCATTTAATTATCCCTCTGCCTTTCAGCCACTTGCAGCTTTCTCCAAAGGGCTCTTCATAGAAGGCAGAGGAAGCTTCCAGCACAAATTTCTCTCCAGTAGCATATTTTTCCTATAGATTATCCTTTAATATACATGACGAGAATATTCTGCTCTCATAAAGAGATAGTACAGTATGTGTGAGGCTGTATGCATAAATATATATGAAGTTACAAAGTTTTCCAAGAGGAAAAGGTGATGTAATGGACTGTGGAAATAGTATTTTTTTATTCTTTCTCTCATCTGATCACACTTACGATATAAATAGTGGAAAAAGGCATAAACCCACTGAAATGTAAACCACTCTGGTAAAGCTCCCCCATCGCTGCGTGCTGGGTTCAGGCAGCAAGCGGCATCCATCGGTGGTTTCCAGCACATTAGCAGCAATGTGTGGAGCCATCTGTCATGGCTTGGAGGTGTCAAACCGATTCAGCAGTTCATTAGGCAAGGCCAGAAGAAAAAAATAGTCTAGAAAATCAGTGTATAGATGGGAGAAGGGGAGACTGAAGAGCTGGAGGAAGCACGTTCCGTGCAACGCTGTAATCTACCGAGTCATTTGCCATCGCACCCTGTTGTGGGGTCAGGACAGTTCATTTACCAGGTCTGCAAAGGGAATTTGGAGTTGTCCCCAGTAGGTTAAGGCATGGTCAACAGCAGCACCAGCGCTTTGATGGGTGGCACCTGCGCTCTCCATAACCACCCTCAGACATGTCCCAGCACCATGCTTGGGAGGTACCGTCCTGGTGGACACCTCTCAGCTTGGATTAAGTTCAAACAAGAGCTCCAGATAATGGTGTCTGTCGTTTTCAGAGCTGAGTTTGAGTTTTAAATGATTTCTTCTAACAGAGCTGTTTGCCAGTGGGATGAGTTGAAAGAACCAACACCTGCTTTGGTCTCTGCAGCTGCCGGAGGTGGCACCTGGGCTGCTCATGGTGCAGCATCAGGTCTGCTCTGTGGGAACCTGTGCTCAGCCCTCCTCCACGGACCCTCTGGAGATGGTTGCAGAGAGGGCTTCTAAGCCTGAGCTGTCAAGCCATCCATGGCCACTTACAGAACAGCAGGGCTTCGTTGGTTTGCTTTTTCCAGCAGCCTTACCCTGGCTGGTGTGTGGGATCTGGTCTTTTATCTTTCCACCTTTTCATTCCTGTTGGAAGTTGGGCATTGCCTCGGTAATAGTGGGTACAGCTGGCCAAGCAGCTACATGCAGCATATGCAGAACTTTGTTTTTAGGGCAGCTGAAGCTCTGCCTTCATCTTCTTCCTTTGCTGTTAAATCCTTTTTAAAGAAGTGCAGCTCTGGATAACACCAGCTTTTTGTTTCTATTTGGTCCTTGGTTGTCTGAATGGATTTCTTCTCTTCTGGTATGTTCAAAGACCAGCTTCTGTATCTTCATAGGCTGCATTGCCACAGTGACTACAGGGTAGCAACGTGAACTAGGAATGTTTTGGTTTAATTTTCTTGTTTCTCCTCCTCAACCTGTCTGTTTGCAGGTCTGTGTCTCAGCTCTAATGCTTCGCTTACCACTTAGCTGCAGTCAGGCACCCAACGGTGTGCTTGAAGGGAAACCTCAGGTTCTGCAGTTACACTGGGACTTGAGATATACTTGTTTGACTCAAACGATCGACTCACACTGTATTGATTGGCTTTATTTCTAAATGGGCATCACACAGATGCGGTACCTACCAATTTACTGTGCAAGCTGTGCTTTGCTTTGAACATGAGAGTTCAATCTGGGAATACCTTTCTGTGCATTTGGAAACTGCGAAGCAAGTCCAACCATTGTAAAATGTGTGGGAATAATGTCAATTATTGCTTTCTTTGAAGTAGCCTAGTCTGTACACAACTTGCAGACCTTATTCCCAAGCAAGAGATGGACAAGGAAGGGAAAGGAGATTCCTGCATGGGTTTTGTTTCTTGACACGTCACGTTCAGGTGAAGAGCAAGGGGACCTTTGATTTCTCCTGCCTCTATGGGGTGTGGGGATTCCCACCCATGCCAGCTGGAGCACGGGGCTTAGGGTGACGGGACATTCAAGTTGCAGGTCTGAACGGAGCAGTGCAGTGAGTTAATGCAGAAATTGAGCCTTGAATGAAAGCTTTGGGGTTGCTGATGTCCCGTTAAAGGCCTATTTGAAGGACGCATGCAAAGTGTTTGCACAACTATTCTACAAGGCAAAACTGTTTAGATACAGTGCCAAGGTTGGAAAGCTAATTTTTATTTTTCTATTGGATCTGTTTGCAGAGTTTACATAATTTAGTGTGGTTAAATAAGCACTTTAAGAATCTGATTAAAAGAGTATTAGACCTCCTCCAGCTGTGTAAGGTGCATGAGAGACCCCAGCAAGGGCATTGCAGCCCCAAGCAGGAGCAGCATGTTCCCTATTTGCTGTTTTCCGTGGAACAGATGGAAATGCAGGTTTCTTCAGAAATGCATTTCTGAAGGTTTTCTCACCTTCAGTGTTCTGGGGAAGCCTGGATGCAATGATAGTGAGCAAGATTGACGGTAGACTTTGAGTCTTTGCTTAAAGACGGAGAGCTTGAATAGACAACCCGGTTGGATATTTTTTCAAATGAAGCCAATGGCAAGTTTGCTTAAGTCTTGGGCAGGATCTGGCCCTTACAGAGTAATTAAATTCTTGGTGGCTTTTCACAGCTACATTTAGCTACACTTAACAGGAAAGTTGCTATGCTATTTGGGAGCAGTGGTATATTCTCCCCATTCTAGGCAGATTCTGATACCTTTCTGCATGCAGGCATATACCTCTGTATATACATATTTGCTCTTGCTTTGTCTTTTTTATCACTTTCTTCCCCACAAAGATCTCCTTTGCTTACTCTGTCCTTCTCATACCTGTCTTGTTGCCTCTCATTTGTAATCCTTGGTGTTTCCTGAAAAACAGTAAGGAAACAGATTCAGACATTCAATGAGCTGTCTTAAGGTAGGATATTTAAAATAACTCTTTACTTCTTTGGAAAACAAATACTCCAGAACGTGACCATGTAGTGCAGAAGAATATTGGCTAGAAGCGACCCTTGGGTGTCTCTGCCCCAGCCTCTGCTGTCCAGAGCAGGGCTCATGCCAAACGTAGACCAGGTTGGTCAGGACCTTGTCCAGGGGCTCTCCAACCTCTTCGGACCCTTTTCCCGCTGGGAAACTTTTTTTTCCTTGTATGCCATTGTGATTTCTCTTGTTGCAACCTGTGCTGCTGTTTCTCGTCCTTTTGCTGGTCACTTCAAGAAGGCTCTGGTTCTTTTTCCTCTGTAGCTGCCTTCTAGATTGGTAGGTACTAAAATTACTAACCTCATAACCCTCAGCTTTTAGTCTGGGACCAGTGTAGTCCTGAAAATATAAATATTTTTTAAAATACTTTTTTTTTATTTTTACTTTAAATTAAACTAGTGGAAAGTTGAAAGAATTAGAGAACTCTTTCTGGGAGGAAACCACTCACCCAGATGTCACAGAAGAATGGGATTCATCTGCCCTTCACTTTCTGGGTAATTTTGAGGGTTATCGTTGTCTTTGATTTAAAAAGATTTGGGAAAACGTTGCAGCCCTGCTGGCTGGCCAACCTTTTCCTTCTTGGTTTGAGTGTTGCGGTGTTCCAGGATGAACCTCCACCTGCTTTACAGGTCCAGAAACCTTGAAAAGTAAATTATCAGTGTTTCTGATAATTACTTCTCTAAAGAATAGACTGCCCATCTCCCGGCATCCCATCGCTCCTCTTGCTTGGTTGGAGGTTCCCGAAACTCTGAACTCAGCCCCGGCAGCCCTGCTGGGATGAAAACTGAATCACGGTGCAGGAAAGTCCCGTAGTTCGATTCACAGGAGTCGTTCACACAAGCAAAGCGCTGGCCCGAAGGCTTTGCCAAAGCCACTAATAGGATCCAGGTTTCTTGGGTCAGGGACAGAGTCGGTGGGGACCAGCGCGGAGCGGTGCACTGGGCTGCAGCTCTGCAGCCTGCACTGGCTGTCACGAGGTCTTGGCTGGAGTCCCCGTGCCTCAGTTTCCTCCTCTCCTCCATGAAAAGCTTTGCTACATGTGGATATTGAGAAAAAGCCAAGTAGTAATAGAAAAAAGAACAAAGGGTTTTTTGCCTTTTCTCACAGGGAAACTGTCTTCCTGCGAACTCCTGTGGGACCTGAAGCTCCTCTTTTAAAACATACTTTAAAATTTAGGGTGGAAGAGGGTCATTTTAGCTGTTTATGATCATCAACCAACAGTCAGTCTTGCCCCAGAAGTGTGATAGGTGGTTTGCAAAGAGTAGCAAAGACATGATTATTGCTCCTGTCAGCCTAGTCCAAATGGAAAACATGCAGGCGGTGGCTGGAGGCTGGAGCTGACAATGAGTTGAGTGATCGACCCCGAAACTGAGCACAGATCTTGTTAATGCCATCCCTTTTATTTCGATTTTTATTCATATATTTTCCACTGTCTTTTTGAGCAGCATTTTGCGCAAGTTATTGAAACTGTTTGTGGCTAGCACTGCAACGAATGAGCCGGCTGCATCCAGCATTACAGAAATTTGTCAAAACACTCAAGTACAACCAACTCCAGCTTCCTCTTCTCAAAATTCATGGGAGCTCTGTGCGTGGGTGTTACAGACTGTAGCAGCTACAGTAACCTACAAATGAGATTTAGTTTTTAAAGTAGATTATGTTAAGAGGATTTTTTTTTTTTTTTTTTTGGTAATTGATAGGGTTGCAATTGGATCTTTTGATGAAATCAGCTTTTTGGGGGGTGGGGAAGTATTTGGATACAGCAGCCTGACTCTTGCACAGGAGCTTAAATCTGTCTTCCATAAATGAGGCTGGAAATCACCACGTGTGATGGCATTTAGTTTCTTGACGAAGTTTGTCCATGCCATAGGAACAACTGCTGCCCATAGGAAGGCTCCCGTTGTGTGCAGAGCGCCGAGGTACCCCGCAGGGTGCTGCTCTGCCCTGGGATCTCTGGATCTCCTGCAGCCTGTCATCCCTGGGATTTGAGTTCTTGGAGCACGACGAGCTGCACAGGGAGCTGGGGATGCCAAACATCCACCAGCCAGCAACGTAAGGGGAAAAGCCAGGTCTGGGAGGTCGGTGAGGCTCCCAGCATCCTTCCTCCACCGCTCCCCTACACGGCTCACTTAAAAACAAGATGTTGAGTTTCCACACTCACTGCCTGCCACCGTTTTGGCTTTAAAATAAAAAGAGCAAGCTCACAGTAGCGTGGTGTTTTTAAAAGTAAAGGGCAGTGTAACCGGGCTGCCTTCCAGATAAATGAACAACCTTGGAAATTACATGTTGAAAACACATGAAAAATGGTTGATGGGTTGGAGTATTTGTTTTAAAGATAACATATCCTACCCCGCATCCTCTTGCTTTACTCTGGTTTTGCTCTCCTGTGACTCTAGCAATGAAGAGCTTTACTGTGCTTGCAAAATTTATATAATGCACACATTCATTCTCCCATGGGCTAGAGCCTTTAACAACATGTTTTGGTCAGTTTTACAGTTGTTATAGTGACATAATAAAATTTGTCAAGACTATATTAAATTATGTTTTCCCCATCGCCTTTCACCCCTTGAAGGTGCAAACAGCATCTCTGCAAAGAGGTGACATCGAGAGCAGTTTCCTTCTGGTAGAAATGGTCCTGAAGCTTAAAGTTGCTTCAATGGTGTCTTAAAGAAGTCTGGTAGCATTTTAAAACCCAGCTGATTTACTCTGATCTTTAAAGCTGCAAGCTTTTGCCTTAATAAGTAAATGAATAAAAGGAGGCTTGTGTCATTCTTACGCTTTTGGTGGCCTTGATGCCCTTGTTTTCCCCTGGCTTCAATGCCCAGGAAGCTACAACCTAATTCATGAATGTGTTTTCAAAGTCATGGATGCTAATGTGAGCTGTGGGAGCTGCTTTGTGCATGCCTTTCCCATGTAATTACTGAAAAAAAGACTTAAAAAAGAAGTGCAGCAGAAGCAGGGAATATGATTTGCTGCATTGCATGGCAGTGGAGAAAGCTTTTGGTCTTCCCTGCTGGTTAGGAGTCTCGGTGGTGCTCTGCCAACACCTCTTAGCTTGACCATGTCTCTAAGGGGGTTAAATACGTACACCTTTGTTTAAGCCATCCAGTTATATGATCGAACGACATTCCCAGGGGATCAAAGCTATGTATCATCAATTTTGTTTCAGTGAAGACGGTTTTACTTGACACCTAATCAAATGATATTTACTTGCTGCCGCTCCGACTCCGAACTGTCATCTCATAGTTGTGTGATTTTTCACGAGCGCGGTGCCAGTAAAGTTGAGGAGACTGTGGTTTGGTTATAGCTTTAGGCTAAACTAAGCCAGATGTTACGGCCTTTATTTGAAGTCATTAGTTCTTCAGCAGTCGGTCCGCGCACATTCCTTTCATTGCTAGAGCGCTTTGCTTTTCTGAGAATATCGCCTTCTGCAGAGAATCCTGGTCATTGTTAATAAATTACTTCTGGTCATTTCAGGAAAAATTAAGTAAAGATGTAATTTACGGAAAACAAACAACACACTGGCTTCATTCCCACAATGGATAAAGAGCCAGGAGACCCACAACCACCCCAGAACATGCAGTAGATTCAAGGAGAAGAAGAAACGTTGGAGGAACCTTCATCAACCTTGTTTCCAAGAGTTTGTTCCAGGGGTAGTTGGAAGAAGGGAGGAGGGGAATTTCCACAGATAGTTTTGGGAGTTGGAAGCTCTAGGTTTGGCTTTGCCAGTTGATCTTGATATTGGGCGACTTGTGTCTTTGACTTTTCCACAGCTGTTGAACCAGCATATTCTACCTAATGTGGGACTTGAGGCTTTGTTCAAGTTCATAAGTTGGTTTCTAGTTCATAGAAAAAAGGTGGTAGAGAACTCCACAGCTGTGTGCAGTGGTAGTAAAATACCATAATGAGGCCAATTATTGCCAACCAGTAGATATTAATTCAATGATAAATATAAAAATGTTAAGAAATGTATTTTTTCTCCTGTGAGCAAAGAACTGTGAGCTTCAATGGTGTTCCAAAAGTGCAATAATTGCTTAAGAAAACTGCTTAAGAAGCTCATTGTTTTCTTTCCTAGGAGCTATGCTTCTGACCTTGAAAATCCAAAGCGTGAAGTGTGTTCATTGGTTCTTACTGTCCCTGTTATTGTTATTATTATTATCTCCTTACATTGCAGTTTTAGCTGTCTCTGAATATAAAAGCTGTTGCCTGAGATGCTGCCCTGTTGGCCTCTACATTTTGTTGGAAATGTAATGACTTAAAAATTGCTGCGTTTTCATATGCCTTCGGTTTGTCTTAGGGCTGCAGTTCTCAGAAGTTAGTTTTAATTGTTGAATAATCTCCATGACATTTGTGATGAGTGACAATACAATTACAGCGGTGGAACTGCACCGCCAAGGAATTTGGCTGTGGAAGTTACCTGCGTTTCCCACAGCTGAAACCTTACCTCATTTAACTAGTATTTGGTTGTCTGGTTAAGGTTAAGCCAAGAAGAAAGAGTTGAGCAACAGTTCTGGTTTGAGCAAAATGGGTGCATGAAGTGAAGGCTGGAATTTGCGGCAGGTCAATTGTTTCCTCCACGCAGTCCAGCCGAGCACCAGGATGTGCCTGTTTTGAATTAGCTTTTCCGAATAAGCAGCACCCTATGGCACCAACTGCATGATCCATAATCCTAGCCTATGTCGCATGTGTCCATGGTATAATGGTTGTGTCGGTTCCTTCTTTTAAAATGGCCAAGATATTTTTTTGCGTGCAAAAGAAATGTGTTCCCAGCATTTAAAAACATCTTTCTGGGGTAGTTTTGTTATCCTCAGTCAAGACTGCAGCTGCTTGGTTGGTCGTAGGCTCAGTTGGTGGTGGAAGCGCTCCATCAAACAAGTTCAGAGTCAGGATTTACTCCCATGCAGTAAAATCCTAAGGACCACTAAGCTGGTTTAAGCACTGAAAAGATATACGAGCTTTGTCCTCTGGCGAGATGAGAGTTACTCCCAGTGATAAACTTTGCCTGGTAGGGTACTGAATTTGCAAAGTAATTGGGAGTATTTCTATCCCAGCTTTCATTCAGAAGTGTCTCAGATCATTAAAAGCACAAATTAAACTTCCAGACAGCCCTACCTAAGAGGGAGTGGAAGCATTGTGCTGTTTTTACAGTCTAGGAGCTCACATGGAGATGCTGTTGTAGGGCAGCAGAGCTCCTCAATCTCAATTCCCACCACCCAGCTTTTGGTCCAGGCAGGCACGCTGCTCTTTGCAATTACAGTTTGCAAGTGTAAATGGGTTTTGCGTGCTAGATGTGGCGCAAATTAAGGTTTCTTTTCACCTGAAACGATGGCTAAAGCCACTCCTGAGTCCCAGGCTTGGTTTCAAGCTTGGGTGTACATCTGCAGCATTTGCCCGACTCGGATGTTGGACGTGAATTTAGGTCCTGGAGTTGAGGTGTGAGGCCATGCTTTGTTGGCAGGCTGGAGCTGTAACCTGATTAATCTGAACAGGTAAAAAGTAATGCGATCCATCAGCAGCACAACTGGCAGCGCAGCCTGGTGAGTAGTGAATTTTTCATCAGGGGGCCCTTAGAGAGAAGGTGTATGTTACCGAGGGTGGTAGAAAGAAGAGAAACTTAGCCAGGCTTTCATCTGGAGGGATATTGCCTAACCAGTGAGGAATCCTTTCATCAATAAATTATGAGAAGAATGGGAGAATTTCGAAAGATCAGCCTGTTAACGTGCTCTCATCCGGCAAATTTAAGGAACATTATATTTTGGCCTGGGATGCCTTGCAGGAATTGAGAGGCGATAGCGTGCAGCCGTGCAGACCGAGGAAGGTGAGACCCCGTTGCGTGTGTTGGAGCTGGGACGGGCACCGAGCATCCATCAGCGGAGAGGAGAGGAGGCAAATGTGGTGTGACCGCTAAGCCCCAGTATTGAATAACGGGAGGAAAAACCAAGCAGGCGCCCTTTTGTTCCTCCACCTGGCTGCCATCCACGCCATGGATCCTCCCTTGGAAGGGTGGCGGCGGTGGAGCAGACATCTGGTCGGCTTTCTGACAGCTTCTGCTTGGCGCTGATGGGGATCCCGATCCCCATCCCTTCACGAGTGCAATGAGCCCTGGTCCCGCTGCTCTGAGGAACAGGCACGGTTTTATCCATCCAGAGTGACCAAAACACATTTCGAGAAGGCAGGGGTTTAAATGCTCAGTTCAGCGTGATTTTAAATGCTCATGTCTTTAATTTATCGTAACCTCTGTTTGACTCGGGGCTCAGTGAATAACAAAAGATACTTTTAGCGCCTTTACGGGAAGATGTCAGGGTTCTCTGCGGGTACTGGATGATATGTTGAGCAAGAGCCTCTGCTCCCTGGAGAGACCGTCTCCTCGCCCGGGTTGTACCCAGGGAGAAGAGGCAGTGATTGCAGTGGAGCAAAGTGGCTCCTTGATTGCACCTACACATCCCCGTCCTTCGTTCCATGCTGTAACAACGGAGCCGTGCTCCCTCGCTTATGTAAGCTGGCACGTGAACAAGAACTAAGTTATAACAGAAAGCAAAAGAATTCGGAGCCATGATCGAACTCCCGTGGTGTTTACGGGGTGGAAACTTACCCAGAAATGCAGTTTTCCAAATGCCTCTTACTGTCAAAGTTTTTCTGTTGCTGCCTTTTTACTAATTCAGAGTGAGCAGCTCTGCACCAGCAAGATGCCTGCTGATCCTGACAATTGGGCAAATTATTGTAATGTCAATGAAAGGGACTGTTTCTGCAGGGCGATGAGCAGGGAGCAAACCAGAATTGAAATTTACAGTGTATTTGCTACCATCCTGCCTTAATTTCCTCGTATTTACTATGTGCAAAGATTTCTCTAAGTCTAACCTCGAGCGTGTTGTCTTCTCGAGCAGGCAGCTCAGAGCAATAGCATAGGGAGCCTTGGCTTTTGAAGTTTTGGGTGCCTTATGTTGCCCCTACACTGGATGCTAAATGGGAGTTTTTCCCCCTTACACCCCACTACCTACCTCTTTGCAAATTTCCAGAGCCTGTTCTTCTACAGCTGTGCATCATGTGCCCAGCAAAGTCTCTCCAGGGAGAGTTATTGCATAGTAGCTGCTGGAGAAAATGTCCCAGCAAAGCAAATTTCCCGTGACCCACCTATCTGAAGGTCACAAATAGTGAGTTTTCGTATGGCCAAGTTGGCTTCCCCCAGGAGAGAGAAAATTTCAGATCTTTTCCTGCAGAATCTGCTCTCTGTTTGGATGTTGGCAAAGAATGGATGGCTTGGAGACTTGCTAATAAATTATATTTTTCCAAAGCAATTAGCTCTTGGTGCACAACGAGTTGCTGAATTACAACGTGGAGGAAGTGGTGTTGTCAACTTGGAGTATCTCAATCGCAGAGGATCATCACGGAGGACTAGAGACAGGAGGAATTTAAGTTCTTCTGTGTTTTGACTGGCAGATTTTGCCTTATTTTGATCCTTGTCATTGCAACCCCAGTAATCGATGCTACAGAAATTAGTGATTAATATCCTAGTGTCCTTTCTTGCGTGAGAAGGTAAATGCTTCTACCATATTTTAGCAGCTTTTAGTAATCTTTCAGTTAAATAAGACTGGACTCCTCCAGCAAGAGTTTGTCTTCCAGAGGCATCCCAAATCTCCTAAGAGCCCCTGATGAGAAATTTCACGTTGTAAAACCTTTTATATAAATAAATCCACTCTTTGCCCCTTCACCTTTGTCCTATGTTTAAAGCGAGAATATCCAAGTCCCTGCCATAGAGTGGTGTGTGGGAATGGGTCCGTATGGACCGTCCATTGCTTAAGGCATTTTGATACCAGGTCTCTAAATGATGGGATATGTGATATCTGAGTGTTTTGGCCACCCAGTTTCTTACGAGCACAGGCAAACAGGGCTCTTTCCATGGCTTTGGACTGAAGCACTAACTTGCTCTGCTGCCTTTGCCTTGGGAATGTCATTTAAACCTCCTTAGTCTACTCACCCTGAAGGATGATGAGAAACCTTAATGATGTGTAACAAAGTCCTCCTAAAAGCTAGAGTAGACCAAATGAGTTTTATCCTGATCACGTGAAGGGTATTGTCATGGTTTTGGTTTCAGCTCAGTCAGTAACAAAGCACCACGAAGCCTCTCGCTCGCCCCCCTACCCCCGCACCTGGCCACGGTGGGATGAGGAGAAAATCCAAAGGCAGGCTCGTGGGTCGAGACAAAGACCGGGAGGGATCACTCCCCACTTATGGTCACGGGCAAAAGACAGGCTCAACTTGGGGAAGAAACAAAATCCATTTCATTTACTACAAATCAAAACAAAAAAAACCCACAAGGGTATTAGGAAGGGAAACCAAGCCACCTCCCCCCACCCATCCCGCCTTCCCGGCTCAGCTCCATTCCCGGTTCTCTCTCCCTTCTCCCCCCGGCGGCACAGGGAAACAGGGGATGGGGAACAGGGTCAGCTCGCCACACATCATCTCTGCCGCTCCTTTCCTCAGGGGGAAGATTCCTCACTCGTCCCTGCTCCACTGTGGGGTCCCTCCCACGGGAGACAGTACTTCACCAACTTCTCCAACGTGGGTCCTTTCCGCGGGCTGCAGTTCCTCACAAACTT
>VYZV01014792.1:64549-74907 GCA_013401275.1 Pandion haliaetus | reverse complement strand
GCAGAGATGTTCCTCTCACGTTTCCCAACCCCCACACTGCCAGTTCCCCTTCTTAAATCTGTTCTCCCAGAGGCACTGCCACTGTCACTGATGGGGTCGGCCTGGGCCAGAGGCGGGTCCGACTCTTTGGAGCCAGGGAAGCTTCTAGCAGCTTCTTAAGGGAGCCACCTCTGCAGCCCCGTTCCCCCACTACCAAAGAAAACCGTGCCACACAAACCCGTAACAGGTATAAAGCCATAACTGTTTTCCTCCATGTTGGAAGGGATCATCTCCTCCAGAGAAGCAGCTGATTATTTTTGTTGTTGTTGTAGGTTTTGTGGGGCTGAATAGATATGGGAGAGGTTTGTCAGGGTCCTTGGGCGTTTAGCATAACGTATTGGCAAAACTTGGACTTGAGAGGTTTAGCAGCCGTGCAAGTATGTGAAGTCAAAGGCAATGCCAACGGCACGTCTTTGGTGCTGTCCTTCTGGAGCAAGAGCTTAACAGGATCACAAAATGCATGGACACGTTGGGGTGAAGGAAAGGAGGAAGCCAGAGATCCCTTATCGAAACAAATCCTGCCTCGAAGGTACTTCCAACTGTTAGGAGCAGAGCCAAGCTCGTCTTCAGAGTTCTACTGCCAAAATTCCCGCAAGGACTTATCTGATGAGCGAGGAAACAGAGTGGCCCCCAGTCCTCCCAGCACGGTGGGGTGTCTCCGAGGGAAGGCTGGGCTCACACCTGCCTGGAGGAGAGGAGAAGCCAAAAATAGACGCCAACATATTTTGGCCGAGGCGAAGTACGATTCTCCACCTCTGCAGAATGGCTGTGTCTTGGGCTCTGCTGTCAGCTGGCGTCCAAGGCGTCTGGTACCGCTCGCCAGCTGATTTTTTAAGCTTGGCTTATGGGTTTGCATTTGGGAATATCAAACATCAGCTCAGAAACACTTTTGTGGTGGTAATTCCTGGAGCATCCAAGGGTCCCACCGAGGTTATTTCTGTATGGTGCGCTGCTCCCTGCAGCATCGTAAACCTCTTTTCAGCATTAGGTAGGGAAAATGACACTAAAATTGCTTGAATCGGACTCAAAGAGAAGATGGTATCCTGAGGTAGCATATGGTGATGTGCAAATGGAGTAGCAGGCTCTGAATGATGTATTTCTTCCTGGTCTCACTGGTTCCGCGGTGCCCATATTGGATATTGTGTCCTGAAATTGGGCAAAGTTAAGGGAGAATTGGCATCGTTTGCGGCAGTGCAATTATTTCCTTGTTTGGTGGTGGGGATAAGAGCAAGGATGATGTGACGGTGTAGAGAAATTGGGTTGGAAAATAAGTCTCCAAGTTGGTGGAGGACCGCCAAAACCACAGCCCCACCTGCCCCAAAAGCCCCAAGCCCACAAGCAGCTGTCTGCCCAACAAGCAAACAAAAAGGAGATTAGGAGATTTCTTTTATTTCACTGTATTTCCTGAGATGACCCAAGTCAACATGACTCTGGCTTACAGCTCAAGTGTACGAGGCAGGGTTATGGGCGCGGGGGAAGCCGTGGCCTGGAAGTGATGGTGAGCATCTTGAGACAGGAGTTTCTGACCTCCCTTAGCTGTGAAGATACGCATCAATGCTGAGATGTTAAGAGCCAGTTTGCTGAACCGGGAAGGGAAAGAAAAGAAAACAGTGTTTGTGTGTCAAACGTCACATTTACAGGAGCAAATCACTCATTGAAGTGGGGACTGACTGCAGGCAGGGATGCTCTTGGAGCAGGCAGTATCACCTGGAGGTTTTCATGCTACCCGCTGCCTGCAGTCCTGGCAGGGAATTCATGTATTTTTTTACACCTCTAAACAAACAGCATGTTCTAGTGTAAGAAAACCAAACCAACCTTACGTACGCCCTCGTGCTCAGATTGCGACTGATTAAAAATACAGGTATTACTCACCAGATTTTATTGAGACTTTCCATATCCTAAAGGGCCTCGCACAGGCTCCAGATACCAACACCTGAACTGCGGCTGCAGATTCAGTCTTAGCACTACTGAATTTTGATGAACCTTATTTTCTTGTTTTGAGATGTCAGCTCTTAGGCTCATGCCTCAGCCGTCGGCTTGCTTGTCAGTACTTTGCCTTTTGGAGTCTGCCTGCAAAAAAAACCCCAATAAATTAAAAAATCTTAAAAGATGGAGAGAAAGAAGCAGCAAGAGATGCATAATGAAGTGGGTCGTGCTTGCCTGTGTCCACCCTGAATTGCCTTAGGATCTGTTCGGATCAGGTTCGTTCATACCTCAAGCCAACCTAGAGGTTTTTCGTAGCTTAAAAACACTCAATGAGCTTTATCAGCCAGAGGTTTTCAGATGAAGTCTGGGCTCTGCTGTGGTCTGATAGCAGCCACCAGAGTAATTAGTGTTTCTACTGCTGCCAGCTCTGAGGTTTTCTTATTTAATATGGTAAATGGTGACAGGACCCTTCTGTCTTTGCTGTAACAAAGTGGGAAAAATAATCCAGTCTGTAAAACTGCATTAAATGGTGAGCTTATCTCTGTAACAGCAGGCAGACTCTCAAGAGTGTCTACCAGCTGTTCTCCAGCAAGGCCTCGGTGGGGAGAAGGAGACTTGACTTGGTTCTCCTGGTCTTGCTCATGCATCTTCTGGTTAAGTAGAGAGGGCTCTTCTGGAAGACATGCCCTGGTCTAATGTGAATTATTGTCCTAAGTGCATAAGTAATTGCATGGAGCCGTGGTTGGCCAGACCTCATATGAATTAAACTGGGATTACTTTGTTATTATGTACCTCCATCCAAGGAGAGACATGTGAGCCAGCCATGTGCCCCATGCTGCAGCAGAAAATGCAACTGCTGCTCTAGGAAATTAGGGAAAACATGATAAATACTCTCCTAGAAAAGCTAGAGATGTGTTACTGTCTACTGAGGGATGGGCAAAGCTTCGATGTAGCAGCGACCTGGACTAGAGCGTGCCATTGAAAGGTGCAGCTGACCTTCACATGAGTGAATATTAGCAATTAATTAAGAAAAAAATCAAATTTGTCAATAATACAAGATTCTTTACTATACATTTCACCATCCGAAGGGGGGGCACTACTGAGCTTCCAGAGGAGAGGTGGTAAGGATGGTGGGCACGGAGTGCTCCAGGGTTTTTGGGTTGAGCTGTAGGCTTGGCTTTTCCTTGCTGCTTTTCTCTAGCCGTGCTTTGTGGGCTTGCAAGTTGGTGTGCAAAGAGCAAGATCAGCTGAACGTGTTCCCTGTGTTTTCTTTCACAAGGCTACAAACCCATCCAAATTCCCCTTCATCTGTTCAGGGAATGGAAGGTTTTTTTCCTATGACTGTCATCCCTGACTGGATGTATTTTATTTTTTTTTTTTAAATCAGAAAATCAATTCCGACCAGTGCTTCTTCATGCCGAGGGTGCTTCCATTAATATCAGATGGGAAAGTCAGTCCAAACACTGAAAGTGGATATAGTTTGCATTTGAAGGAAGGTTTTGTGTATGAAACTGAGAAATGCTTCCCAGTCTGACACCGGTGATTGATTGCAGTTCTGCTAAAGATTAGCCAGACGTTTTAAGCACCGCAATTATTCATGTTTTCATAGTTAGATGCTATATTTAAACTGTGTCTAACAACGTATGTACACTGGGCTATGCTGCTACACAGGCCCTACTCCTGAGCGGGGAAGGAAAATGCAATTTTTTTTATTATTATTTCATTTTTCCAGATATATCTTGTGCCATGTGTACTCTCTAACATAGCTAGCCCGATGCACACATGATGTCAATTATAGCTGCACCGCCCTTGGCACCAGCACCTTCACAAGGATAGGGGGTGAGAGATGTCCAGCAAGGAGAAGGGGGACCTGGGGGGGGGTGTCCAGGTATCATGGGGTGCAGCTTCCAGGGTTCCCGTCCCTCTCTGCAGTGCTAAGTACTCTCAGTAATTAACGACAACCCCTGGGACTTAGTGGGGATGTCTGGACCCAATGGCTCGGTGTTTGCAAATAAATTTGGTATCGATGGGTGGAAAGATGCTGTAGAATAAAAATGTTTTTTTTTAACTCTCCTGCTGTTGGTGGTAGTGGAAACCCAAGGCAGGAGCCAGTTACAGGATTTCTGGTGATTTCTATAGATGGGCAAAGGGATAATAGTGCAACTTTCTCAGCCACCAATTCAGAAAACAAGCTAAGGCGATCCTTTCTCCGTGCGATTGTGCTCTTGAATGGTGCATCTCAAACAGCACTTCACACAGAGATCTTCAGCCGCATCCCCATCTCTGTTTCCACCTGAAAACAAACAAGGATGCCTTGCAAACGCCAAAATTGCCTCACTTTGAAATGCTTTTAATTTTTTTGGTTGAACAGCACTGTCTCAGTACCCAGTGATGTTCCTGATAAGCTTTTGCTTGCTCACAAGTCTCATTTCACACCAGCATGAGCAAGCAAACTCTGGGTCATGAAGTTTGATTTGCTTGAAGGCTTGTCCCGGAGACTTTGTAGGTGAAAGCTGGGGGGGATGTGTGTCTCTGGATGACTTCTGAGGGGTCCAGAAGAGGTAACTCAGACAGACAAGCCCCTTGCTAGTAAGCTTCAATTAATTATTCAGGAGTCTACGTCTCTGCTGAATTTGGAGAGCTCAGCAGATCAAAAAGAGGTTGAGACCCCCTGGCTTAGGGAGAAAGGACATGAAACACAGGGAAGCCTGGTGGAAAACCCGACCTTATGATGTGTTTTGTTTTAGGAAGGATGGTTGACAGTGTGTTTACTGCTGCGAGGTACTGGCTTTGAGATTCATCGGAGCACTTATCATCCGCCGCTCGTTTAGATTTGTAGTTTATGGCGAAGCTTTGAGTCAACGTTTAAACTCCTACTGTTTCCGCTAAAGAATAGTATTTACTACTTTTCCGTTACTTTCTAGTGCCTTGAAAATTCAGAAGACAAATGAAACCTGCAAAATAGATGATGATCATGCCGGTAATGTGTATGGCTAATGCACGGCAGTGGCCGATCTGACCGGCTGTGAAAGGGTTAATTTGGCGTGCTCTTGCTCTGCCGTGTCTGTGGAATTCTTTGATGGACTTGATGATGTAATTGACTACAGGTGATTTTTATTTTTTTTTTTTAATATGGATATGTATTGGTTTTATTCCATTTTTGGATGATTTATAACTTTGGAGCATTACAGCTGTTTAGACTATAGAAAAGTTTGGCTTCATGTACGCTCACCTCCCACATGTTACAATATTAATAACCCTCTCTGTTACTAAGTGTAATTCATTTTTTTCCCCCAAAAATCAATGCTCTGCAGACAACAGACCACGCAAAACGACTGTCAGGTGTCCCAGAGCCTCGTACTCCCACTGCGGGTTTGCGAAGGGGTGAGGTGAAGCCCAAAAAGCCGATGGCAAAGGAGAATGTGAAGCATGAGAGCGGCTCATACCTATTAGCATCAGCTTGCTGCGAAGGTCGTTAAGCTGCAGTGATGGGCTTGGCACCACGCAGGCGTCCTTTATGGGATCGCTCCTGGTCTGTGTTGCTATCTTCGGCTGCAGGAATTGCCTCGTGCTGTTATGTCTCTCTTCTTGGGAAAAAAGAGAGGGAAAAAAGGGCAAAAAGGGGGAAAAAGAAAAAAAGGGGAAAAGGGGAAAAAGGAAAAAAATGCAGCATAACATAGTAGAAAAAAGGAAAAGGGAAAAAGAAAAAAGGAAAAAAAAAAAAGAAAAAAAATTTTAAAGGAGGAAAAAAAAAAGGAAAAAATGCAGCATAAAGTGGCAGTGCACTACAGTAGCCCCAGGCTCGAGCCTTCCGTGAGCGTTCAAACCCTCGCGTTGCTCACTATTCACTATGGCTTGTCAAAAGAAATCTCCTGAAAGTGGGTACACGGACATTGTGGAGCCTGTCACGCTGGGCTGTCACAGGCGACGGCCGGTGCTGGCAGCGTGTGGCCCCGAGGCCGCGAGTCCCATTCTGTTGGCCATTTATTACTGTTCTTGAAAAGGAGCTTTGAGCCTACCTTAATGCCATTGTGCAACTGCAGATGAATAATTTCCTATTTAAACAGGGTTTTGTGACTTATGGTTACAGGTAACAGGATCAGGACTGCCGAGCTGTTTGCAGAGGATAACATTTGGTTTTACCATGCTTTCTAAAATCAATTTAACCTCCCCTTACTGGCATCACTAAAGCCCAAAATCTTCCATGGAAGGCGTGAATATGGACAGTGGGATGACAAACTTAACTCCAGCCTTGCCGCTACTCCGGCCAGCCGGGCTTCCCTTGGGAAGGTGCTGATCCCTTTGCAAGCTCCTACAAATTTGGTCTTCAGTGCTGTGATTCAGGGAGCATCACCTTGTGCTCGTTTTATACCAGGTAGGAGATGCTTGGCATCTTTTTGCCAGTGGTACCCCAGGCAGTGCATCAAACCCAATCCCTATATTCTTTCATATAAATGGCTATATTCTATTCAAAGCTGAACCCGGACCTGCAGCCAAAGGTGGTATCTGTCTCGTACTGCGCTGCCTGCAGCCGGCATAACCCTGCCTGCAAGCGAGCTGCCAGAAAGAAACTTCAGATCCACGTGTTGCTTTGGCTCTACAAAGGGGACAGGTGTAATTTATGAGGCCGAGAGCCACCATTGTCAGGATTTCAAAATACAGCATATGTTAGGCTTGGAAAATTGTTTTTGTTCTTGCAATTAAAGCACCACATAAATATCCGACAGATGAGGTACTCCAGGCTCACTGAGTTATGGCCACGTCTTGTAGAAATCAGTCCAGCAGGCATTGATATACTAGTATTTTCTATGCTGGGATTTATATTTCTCGGTTTCTTAAAGCTACTGTACGTTCGTGTTTAAGGTTAGGGTTTAGTTCTGGGCAACCTGCTAAGAAATGTGAATTGTTACTGTGAACTCTACTTGGCCTTTCAGCTTTGTTGACAGAAATGTAGTCCACATAGACAAAAGGGAGAAAAAAAAAAATTTTTTTTTAAAAAATTAAGCAGGTGAGGTCATTTGGAGTTGAAAGGAGCCTGAAGCATGCCTGTGTTGGGAATGAAGCTGCGATGAGCCCGATGATGGCCGAGGCGTTCAGTGGAGGAGCACAACCGAGCCCTTTTTGCTCAAAGAAAAGAAAAAAAAAAAAAGAAAAAAGATATTTAGAGAAGGTAAAATAAGAATAAAACTAAGTGCATGCAGGTGAGACCCTCCAGGGTCCTGTCCATGTCAACCCGGCTTGGGTTTGCTGGTCAAGATAAGGGACCGGCTTGCTATTCCTGATGGCGTTGTCCTCATTGTTCCGTGCCATCGTGGGCAGCCCCCTTGGTCCGACTGCCAGGGCAGGCAGCAAGCAGAGCAGGCAACAAATGGGACAGGCAGCAAGGAGGGTGCTGTGAGCTGGGTGTCCACTGGCCAACCCTGCTGCTCGCCAGCCAGGTGCCTTCGCTGCCCGCACCCTGCCCTGGGCCTAACCCTCTGCCTGCCTTCCCTCCGCGATGACGTGGCTGAGGTTTGGTTGCAAATCCTCTCGGTGCGCGCGCAGGCACCGGGGGGAACACAAAAGGCCGAACCCAAACCCCGGCGTGACCTTGGTGCTGGACCAGCACCGGGAAGGACCTGCCAGCACCATGCCAGTGTCGCGGATGGTGTGACGCGCTTCACTCATGAGAGATAAGTAGCAATATGTTTATTGATATAAACCAGTGATTTAGTGAAGTTTGATAGTAAATGCGACAGCATTTTAACAAGATTTGATGGCAAGGTTCACTTGATATTGAATGCATAGAGGACAGGGTCAGACAAAATGTGAGGGAGGCACTCCCGTTGAGTGAGGAGGTTCAGAGCGGACCCTCTTGCATTCTCAGCATCTTCTCAGAGAGGAGTCTAGGTGCAGCTGGATCCACTCCTAGTCCCAGACTTGGTCAGTGGTTTATATCTAAAGGATTATATATGCACAATCAATCCTTGATGTCACCTACCTAAGATTTCAAAATTTAGCACGCTATTTATTAATCACTTACTGAGAATCCGTTGTGGCAAGGAATCTCTCAACTTCGAGGAGTGACCCTGAGAGGTGTCCCTACTCAAGGGGAGATCCTGGCGTGCAGCCCGCTGCCGTGCAGGAGAGCCCAACAGGCCCTGGGCTGTCCACTACTTATGGAGTAAGTTAATTGAGTCGTAGTCATATTTACATACCAACTACAGGTCTTAGTTTCTTCCAGATTTGGCTTGAGTTGGACATTGCCCAGCACTGTGGTTAAGTGGGCGCATTGCTCAAATTAGCCCTTGGCTAGTATGTTGTTATCTGTCTCCCCCGAATCCACTTTGAGACAGATGCAACCATCACGACCAGACACATCCATTATGATCGCCACTGGTGGTTATCGCTTGATCAGGATTATGGGATCCTGATCAGGTTGGAGTGGGGGGGAGCACACCGCCACAGCCAGCCCTTGCCCTGCTGCCATCCAGGCTTAAATGTAGGTCCCTGGGTGCCGGTGGCTGCAGGTCGGGCTTTTGCTGGGGATGCACGAGCTGCTGGAGCAAAATCCATCCCAAACTGGGTGCTCTGGCACCAGCAAGGCTTGGGGTGTCCCCTCGGGGGTGTCACCTCGGGGGACTTAGACAGTGACTGGGGCTGCTGGTGGGATGCAGGATGGTGCTTTGTGCCGCCTGGTCCCAAATCAAAGGGCACCGTTAAGCAGCATCGATTTGTAGCCGGGGGGAGAAGGAGCTGGAAAACTGAGCCGGAATTTGCTGCTTCATGGCCATATTGTGTTGTCTCAGCGTTAGCTGTCTCGGAGCAGACCTGGCACTCCCTGATATTGCTTCCAAGAAGGTGCAAGAAACCTGCCAGGGAAGAAACATCTCCTTCGCCCCCAACTCTGGGAGGGTGACTTGTGCCCTGAAGCGGCTAGTTTGGTAATAAAAACATTTATTTTGCATCTCCGTGATACATCATGCCCAGCTGTGGTTTGTACAGCGTCACACGAGTGTGTTACTTCCATAGACCTAACAAGAACGGGAAGATACATATATATAAAATAAAGTTATAAAAGCTGTGTGCTGAAAAGTCACCACTTTTTATATATTGTAAAATATTCTGTAAAACTAAAGCAAGGTTTAAGTGATTTGATCCAAGCCCCGTTAAACTTCAGTCAAGGGCTCTAATGATAAACTGCCGAGGAGCCTGAGATTTTGCAGTTCGTCATCAAAAGTCCGTAGATGAAAGCGTGGTTTCATGCTGTATTTCAAATCCTTACCTGTGCCAGAGGAGAGTGCTGAGGTTTGGGGTGAAGTTTTCCTGGGAACTATCTTTAAATAAGAATGTTCCCCATTATTTTGAGTGCTGTGGGTATACTTGTCGCTGAAGCAGGCGAGTGGCGAGATCCCTGCTGTCAGGCTGGCATGCTCAGGTCCATGGTGGTTTCCCACGACAGTCCATACCTCCTGTGGCCACCTCGTCAGCAAAAGCTCACGAAACCGCCCCATTCCACTGGCTGGATACACGGATGGTGAGAACGCTTGGTGCAAACTAAGGATGTGTCTTCTCTGTGCTCCTACATCCACCCCTTGAGCCTCAGGTCCACCTGGTAGGGTTTCTTCAGCAGGAGATGGAACCCAAAGTCTCCACATCTTTGTTGATACGCGGTGCAAATACTTATTGCTTCTCTGTTAGGTTTGAACGGCTATGCATAAAGAAGATTCCACACCCTCAGCATTACCCAGTATCTCTGCCTGCCTCATTCTGTTCAGGATTGCTGGTAGGGCAAAATACTTGGATTTTCCTTCAATAGTCACCTTTTGCACTGCATCAAGTAGCTTGTGGAGACTTTGTTTTGTACGGGAAGAGGATGTTTCAGTTGTGTTTTCGGGTTTCTTTAAAAAGGGAAAAATAGAGCTTGGTATCTTTTGGAGGCTGTTGTGGTTTCGGTTTCAGCCCAGCCGGTGAAAAAGCACCACGAAGCCTCTCATTCACCCCCCACCCCTGCCCCTGGCCACGGTGGGATGAGGAGAAAATCCAAAGGCAGGCTCGTGGGTCGAGACAAGGACTGGGAGGGATCACTCCCCACTTACGGTCACGGGCAAAAGACAGGCTCAACTTGGGGAAGAAACAAAATCCATTTCATTTACTACAAATCAAATCAAAACCAAGGGTATTAGGAAGGGAAACCAAACATCAGAACACCTCCCCCCACCCCTCCCACCTTCCCGGCTCAGCTCCATTCCCGGTGCTTTCTACCTCCTCCCCCTGGCGGCGCAGGGGAACAGGGGATGGGGGTTGAGTCAGCTCGCCACACATCGTCTCTGCCGCTCCTTTCCTCAGGGGGAAGATTCCTCACTCGTCCCCTGCTCCACCGTGGGGTCCCTCCCACGGGAGACAGTCCTTCA
>VYZV01014792.1:6535-55736 GCA_013401275.1 Pandion haliaetus | reverse complement strand
TTTTTTTTTTTTTTTTTCCAAAATCTTGAGCTGAAAACACTCTGCACCCTTTACTACTTGATTTCTCCTCACAGTTACAGCTTCTTCGTCTGTCTCTCCATCCTGAACCTTTTCTTTTTCTCTTTTGTGATGCCCCTTGGCAAGAAGGATGCTGAATTACCCGTATAGTTTGCCTGGGATATACAGCATATAGAATAATCGTAGAATGGTTTGGGTTGGAAGGGACCTTTAAAGGTCATCTAGTCCAACCCCCAAATACATTTCATATATATCTCTGTATGTATTTAAAATACATATAATTATATATAATACATTTTATTATATATTGTAANTCCTCCCAACCCTTTTTGAATTCGTCAAAAGAAGTCGCTGAAATTTCTTTTTCTCTTTTGTGATGCCCCTTGGCAAGAAGGATACTGAATTGCCTGTAAATTTTGCCTGGGATATATAAAATCTATAATATAGAAAATATAATATCAGAAATATAACAGGTAGTAAGCATTATAATATATAATATAAATTATATATAACCATGTATAATTTTTTTATATAATTTTATCTATATAATATAAACCTTTATCTACTCTAATCCTTTGCAAAGAAAACCAAGACCCAGGCGATCACATTGTCTGCAAGTTTTGCCCATGTGTTTCCTCCTCCGCCCCTCCCAACACCTCCTGAACTCATGGAAAGAGTGCGCTGAAATTTCACGCGGGGTGGAGGGTTATTAAATTACTTCCAGTTTCATGGAAATAGGATAAGAGGGGAAGTCCAGCAAGCGCTGTCCCTCGCAAGGGGCTGAGCCGAGAGCTCATGCTTCGTTACACCCAGAGAATCCAGCGGGAAGGGGGTTTATAGATGGGATACGGTTCACGCGGGGTTGGCCCATCCTTGTACCAAAGTCGGTCAGTCACAAGACATGAATTTCTGTAAAGCCACGCTTGCTTAATTTGGTGCTCCCCGAGACACTTGTTTAGGACTTCAGACGTGGTCCTTTTTACGAGCCCCTGGCTGATGCTCTAAATGACCTGACGCTTAAGTCTTGTGTGGTCTAATTTTTTTTTTTTTTTTTTAANTTTTTTTTTTTTTTTTCAAAGGAGCTGCCAATTTTCAGCATCTCTGAAACCGTGTCTGGGCTTTATTTGCTCATCTTTATTTCCTGGAGCATGTTAGGGCTTAGCTCACCCACAATAGCATCATCTCTACGTATGATAACGACTGTGCCGCAGTGTTTCCTGCGGCTTCTTTAGACTCTTTGCAACTGCATCACAGCTGCTTCTCCCGTGCGGTGTCTTCACCACCGAAGGGTTTTGCAGTGGGAGTACAAACACCTCCTCCAAGTCTGCAGAAAGCTGATTTTTTTTTTTTTTTTTTTTTTTCTTTGNTTCTCCTTTAGTTATTTGCTATGTCCCTCCAGGGTGAGAAAGCTGTGCTGCCCTGGACAGAGCAGCCGTGACCACGAGGTCACTTCAGGTGAGGAGGAGAACCTCTGCTGGAACTCCTCTGGTGCTCCCTGCGAGGGGCAGGCTGGACATGCCCCGTGATATTTAACATTGCACGCATCCACGGTGCAAGAGGAAGAGAATAGCAAAAGCCCCAGGATCTCTGGGCTGCTAAAAGCAGCATTGTTTTCCCTCTTGCCCATCACATGTCTTTTCACTTCTGCTTTAGGCATTATATCAAGCCTTTGAGCAGGCAGATGATTAATAACCATCTCCACTGGCGTTTCTTTCTTCATCTTCTCGATCTACAAGTATTTTTTTTTTTCTTTCCGTTTTTACTCAGCTCAGTAGTCCTGTAGATCAGTTGTACAATCAACTCTTTAAATGTGCTTTCTTTCAAGCGGAGCTGGGTTTTTCTGGGGGCTTTGCTGTCTCTTCTGGGGCTGGGTGAGGGTGTAGGTGGGCAGAGGTGTTACTCGTCTGTCAGTGGAGTACAGCAATATGCAGAAGGTCACGGACCCACAGACTAAATAAGTGATGAGATGTCATGAAAAATTTGTATTTGAGCACAAGGAAAGTTCAGCACATGCCATGAGCTTGCTTGGCTTTTATTTATTTTTAATTTTTTCTCTCTTTTTGAATTCGCTGTCTTAATTTATTCATGCTTCTGTCTTGGGAGACTGGGAGTTTTCTGGGCTGTTCAGAAAACAAGCCCTTTTTAAAGAGAAAAGAGCATCAGACACAGCCGGTGGTTCAGAGAGGAAAATCTCAAAGCAAGAGGAAGAAATGTGGGAGAAAGCATTAAGGCAGGAATGAAAAATGAGGCTCAGAGAGAGGCTTGTTAGCAGCAAAGAGGGATGAGCAGCAGCATATAATCAGGAATTTCTTTGCAGAGTTTTGATGTTGCATGCAGGTTCCAGG
The DNA here is from genome assembly GCA_013401275.1 of Pandion haliaetus. Taxonomy (NCBI): domain Eukaryota; kingdom Metazoa; phylum Chordata; class Aves; order Accipitriformes; family Pandionidae; genus Pandion; species Pandion haliaetus. The sequence goes on along the minus strand of VYZV01014792.1, from coordinate 53,373 downwards.
GGTGCAAGAAGCTCTGTGTCCCCAACTTCTCTTCTCCTGGGATTGTACGTCCAGGTTGTCTCTGCTGGATCTGCTGTAGGTGAGGGAGAATTGTGTTAGAGATGGATCCTGCTCTTCATGTATGATTTACAGCAAACCTCTGGGGAGACAGCAACTGCAGACTCCAGGCTGGTTCTCCAAAACTACGAAGTTCACCAAAGGGTGAGAGCAATCCTGCTGAGTGGAAATTGTAGTATCGCTGGCAATTGGAAATGAAACCCTGCATGCAATTGCCTCCGGGGATGTACGAGTAATTCTATCCCATATGGATCAAGAGATGGGAAGAGGTTGGGTGTAGAGACAGCCAGGCAGACTCTTCTTTCTGACTGTAAATTTTCAGGTTAAGAGGCCTCTCTGCTTTTTCTGTTGCAACGTGCTTATATCCCATTCTTTCCTTTTCTCTTAATTTATTGACATTCATGTATCACCTTTGATAGGGTCACTCAGGCATCCTCTGGCTTTGCTGAACACCCTGTTAGTGATTTATTTCCTTCCCATAATAACGCTGTCAGCATTCCTTCGCTTTCTTTTCCCAAATCCCTTTTCTTATTACCACTCAGTGCTTTAACTGCACGGTGCCTTCTGCCATGGGTGCAACTGGTGTGGCTGCAGGTGGAAGGTTTTGCTGGAAATAGCAGTCTCCTGAAGGAGTTGGGTGGAAGATGGCTGAGGCCATCAGCTTCATCTGCTGGGAACAGCACACAAACCCAGTTAAACTCTTTTCATATTGATCAGACCTTCTCTTCATAAGTACCCGGTTGCAGAATTTCTTTCCTTCTGGACCCAAAGCTTTGCAGTTCTTGGGAAGTATTAAAATATCTCGTTCGCCCGCAACGTGAGCCTTCACTTGCAAACCTCTGTATCTGCCAGTGGGAAACCTCGTGCTGGTATTTGCTCAGGAGACGAGCTGCCTTAATGCCATCAACCTCTGCTCGGTGACTCGGACATGTCCTTGGGACGACGTATGGCTCTTGCAAAATTCCTCCTATTGAGGAAGAAGTAGAGTTTTTCAGCGTTGTTTTTGGGGGATAAAAAGTCTTCTGAATCCCTGATGTAAGTGATTATGAGATACATGACTGTGATAAATGACTATCACACTGATGCTAATGGTTTTTCTGGGCAAGTTTGAGTGGAGGACAGAGTATCTCATGAACCATCTGCTGCCCTTCCAGTGCTGTCTCGTGGACCCTGGAAAGGCTGGGATTGCTCTTATCTTGTGATACCATGTCAAGAGATTGGAAGGGACAGTATTATTGCCACCAAAAGTTCCTCTTTTCTCGGCAGTGACCCTCAGAACTGGAGTTGAGATCTCAAAATATGGTGGGCTTTCTGAGTCCAGGTTTTTTCATCTTAATAATGTGGAGAGAGTGGCTTGGACTGGCAGATGGAAAGCGTGTGCAAGACTCATGATTCTTTGATGGTTTTTGCCATAGATTTTGCCGTGCACTGCCTCAGTTCCCTTTTCTGCAGAGCAGCTTCCACTCTGGCTGTAACATTACTCTTGCTTTTTTATTACTTTAAATAATTTTTTTTTTTTTTTTAGCTAACAATGACCTCAGCTGTTTGTTTAAGGAGTTCATAACCCCGCAAAAATGTTACAGCAACCGAAAGGAAGTTTGCAAGAAGCCCTTTGGTTGGGAGCCTCTGGCATTGATCTGCTGGGCTTCTGCTTTATGTTCCTATCAAACAATAATAAAATTAAAAAGAAAGAAGAAAGTAAACAGTTTGGTGTAAAAAAAGACAAATCCATGTCGGTTTATCCTTCCTCAAACACCGCCGTTCCAGCACAGGAAGGGGTGAGCAGACGGCTTGGCCCGGCTGCCTGCTCCTGCCTGCCGGGCTGGGCGGGCAGCAGGATAACGCGGCGGAAAGGAGTGAATGAGGCAGCAAAACTGTAAAGGAAATGCACGTACCTACGGGTGAACCCTGACGTCTGAGAAACCTTGAGAAAAAGGAATGCTTTCAATAGAAGGAAATCACGCAGCGTGGTATTGTATAGTGCCAGCACCCGGCTGAGGCAGCCCCCTCGTTTTGGGCTGAAATTGCCCAGAAAAAGGGATGCTGGGCTTCAAAGCGAGGCCGCTAAAGGCTGGACTTAAAGCTGAGCCATGTTTAGGTTAGCCTTGAGTGCACTGACGTCGTGTGAGCTGGCTGAATTCTTGAGGGTCTTGCTGGTTTTGGAGGGTTTTCACCACCTATGGCCACGCTGAAATAGTTGGGAGTTACATTAACTGTCAGACCTGGAGCCAAAAGTCTGGTGCCGAAATCTGGATGGCAGTTCCCCGATCAGATCCGAGTTCCATATATGAGTCTTTATCTGCTCTGGCAAATCCCCCTCCTCTGAAATTACTTCTACATGAAATTTCTCTGTCTTTTTTTTATTATTTTTATTTTCTGTCTTCTCTTTTTCCTTTTTCTCTTGTTTTCCTTTTTTCTTTCTTTTTTCCTTCTTTTTTTCTTTTCTTTTTTCCTTTCTTTTCATTTTTTGTCCTTTTTTTTCCCCCCTCCATATTTACTTCTAACTCACCGGAGCAGTTCTCTCCTGGCGCATGTAAAATTCCCCAAAGTTTAAAAAAAAAAGAGCTGCTTTTGAGATGCTCTTGATTGTTGGGACTGGCCACTGTGGGATGGGGGGGAGCGTCACGTTTGGGCAACACGCTGTGCAACCTGTCCTTAAACAGGACAGCACCTTCTGGGGTCCCATCTTGGCCATCAGGAGCAACTCCCACCTCAAACCCTCCCTTTGCAGCCCTACTAGTATGCTTAAAGAGCATATTTAACCCCGAAAGGGACTTTCTGCAAAGCCTCATGCTGCCTCTCCATTGCCACCCCGGTCGCGGGTGTCGAATTCCCCACTCTGCCGGGACCTCGCTGTCATCCGCTGTCACCTTTTTTCCCCACAAATTGCTTTATAATAGGGCGATAACTCTGCATGCACATTGTAAAACATCTCTTCCCGGGATTTATACCCTAGATGTCAGCGCAAAGGGGATTTTGCAGCAGCGGTGCCTCTCCTTTGTCTCCTAACCCAGCTCTTGGCATCCGAAATCTGCCTTTGTTTATACCTTTCCAAGGCTGTGACAATAAGTGCAAGGCCATCCAGAGGTTAGTGTGACACCGCGTAAGGAAAAGCCTTTGCTTTTGTTTTCAGATTCCTCCGAACGTGGCGGTTTGGTTTTTTTTATCTACAACAAATAGCCATAAATCCTTCTGTGTCTCCCTGTGCCCAGGGCTGCTCGGCTGCAGCGCAAGCCTGGTGGATGCAATAGCAGGATGAAATGCTGCTTCAGCTTGGATCCCTCCTGATGCTCAGCCTCTTCATCGCATCATATTTAGTTACAGGAAAGCATGCTCTGCCAGGATTTGGGGGTTTGATTAATTGGAAGCTGGGCTTTGATCACCCTGGGTATTTTCAGGAGGTTTTTCAGGATGCCCAAAGCAAGTGTTGCATGCTTTCCACACAAGAATGCTGTATTTTTTTTCCCCTACACATTATTTTCCTGCAAATCTGAAGTTCCCAAAATGGTTTGCACCCAACAAAAATGCAACAGGTTCAAGTAAACTCAGTATTTTCTCAAAAGGAGAGGGTTTCTGTAGGGCGAGAGATGCCTGGCCAGGCTCCCAAACAAACCTGAAGTGAGTGTGAATTTTAAATCCTCCTCTTTTAACCCTTCTTTGAAGCACTTTTTGGGGGGCTCACCTGGAAGTCTGGGATCTAGAGCATGCAACCCCCCAAAAAGCATTGGCTTGCCCATTGCCGTCAACTGGAGCCCAGTGATTTCATGCGTTGGCGTGTAAAATCTGCTTTATCCTGTAGATGCTAAGAGGAGTGATGAGCTGTCCCAAGGGGAAGTTTGGTGATGTCCACTCAACCAAAAAAGAGACTTTTTTATAGTGTGGATGGAAAATATGAGGTGAAATAATGGACTTTAATCTTTGCATTTTCTTTGGTAATTTATTAGTCTCTAGAAGCTGAAGAAATAAAATTATTTTTTCCCTGTAGTCAGGCATTACCAAATTCACTGATTTCTAACCTTCTGCAAAGTTATTTTATTTCTGTGTTTTCTTTTAGCCAAGTGTTTCCTACCAGTCTTGTCTTCACAGATGTTTTAAATATCCATTTGCTTGTGCGTCTGCCTCTCTGTAGAATACGCTAAATGGCTCTAAATGGGTCTCGCTGTTTTCCAAACACTGTTTCAGACTCTGGAAATATATATCCCGCGGCCTTATAAAAATAGTTCTAATCAACCACCCAAATTGCCGGCTTATTTCACGGGCCAAATTAGTTTTGCAGTTGACGCCACTGGGAAGCGGGAATGATGGTGCCTTTGCGGGGGTACGTCTCTGGAAGTCTGTGTGTTTGCAAAGCCGAGCAAACCTTCTCGGTGGGAGCTGGCAGCATCTGAGGCCACCTCCTCCGTCCCCTCCTCCCTGTCCTTTGCATCCCCTGCCTTGGGCAGAGACACCAGTGTCACCGGTTTCTTCTGCAGTGATGCTGGATCCATCTCCTTTGGACAGGCTCCTGCAAGCTGTGCTGGAGTAAGTCTTCTCCTGGGAGGCTGGTGCAGGTACCAGAGTGGAGATGAGCCGTGAGGACAGCAAATGAGGGGGGGGGAAATGCTCATTTTGCTCAAAATGTTTTCTTTGCGCTGCAGCATGAGCAGTTCTTGCATCCCTCAAGCTCCCCCTTTGCTGTCTGCTGGGGCGAGGACGTTTCTCTGGGTGAGGACCAAACCCATGACAAGTACATGATGGGAAGCATGAAACCGCATCTTGGTGCCCCCAACACCCACCCTTCCCAAATCCCCATCTCCTGTTGCGTTCCTCGAACCATCCAAGATGCGTTCCCCTCTGCAAGGGTTTTATTTTGATTTTATATTTGTTCCCCGTGTGCCACCCCATCGAGGGGGATGCTGTCTGGTGGCTTTCTTGTTCACCCTGAACTCCTCAAAGAACTTCATGCCACCTCCAAATGATGCTGCTTACCCCCTCAGCCCCTGCCCCTAATGAACATTGAAGAGGTCTATAATTAGGAAGCTGGCATGTTTCTGGCCTTGCAAGCAGAAAAAGGCCATTTATCCAGCAAAGCAGCAGCAGAGCCAGCGCTGGAGCCGTGTGGTCCCCGCTTCGAGCTCGGACCACCCGCGGGTACCGCAGCCGTCCTCCCGCATCTTGCAGGTGTTTGAATCCTTGAAGCAAGCAAGCCAAATCTTTTTGTTTCCTATATAAAAAAAACCCAAAACACAAAAAGAAGTAGTTCCAGGTCTGAGCTTGCCTCCTGCAAAACCAGGCAAGGGCACTGCAGTGTGTTTTCTGTTTACAGTAGAGCTTAAAGAAATAAGCATCAGTTACATAGGGGGAAAAATGAGAACACAGTCAAATTGGACCCCAGGGCAAGGCTCGCCGAGAACAATAGATCTGCTAAACAAAACCGCCAAGGATAAGGAGGAAGTTATCATGAAAAACGGGGGATATATTAGTTGAGTTTTGAGTGTTTTGTTTTTTTAAAAAAAGGAAGGTATTTCAAGCACTTGAACTTGAGCATATCTATTTCGCCGCCCAGACTCTCTCCTCTCGACCGGCCGAGTGACCTCTGCGGCAGGAATCGCTGCCGCCAGCGCGGATGCTGAGCTCTCCCTTTCCTTATGTGTCAGCTGGGAGATGAAGAGGCTGCCTCTGCCTCCCATCACGCGTGTGCCTTGAAAATAAATGGGAGGACGGCGACAGGCTGCACCGCTTCGTGTGAAGAGGGCAGCCAGAGTTTAGGAGGCCATGGCCCGAGAAAGGTTTCATGCTGGGTGAAGGGACTGTGGGACACATTATCGCACCTTGTTGCTCTTTTCTTTTCGCTTTTTCTTGGATCTTCTGAGCAGAAAGCCGTGCAAGCTCTCCACGGGTCGTCCCCGCTCACGGTGGGCACCCGGAGTTGCTCGCTCCTGCGGGAGCTGCTGCAGAGCCCGTACACAACTCATTGCATGCACAGGAGCAGAGGACAGCACAGGAGCTGCTCTGTCTCTCTCCTATTCCCTCAAACAGCTGCTTCTCCATCTCCTGCCCGTGCCAGTACACGCCAGGCTGGTTCCTGGCAGCTCCCGGCACTTCCATCGCTCCCCCTGCCCGAGGACGATGGGAGGAAGCACGCCGATAATGCTCATTAAATTTATAGCCGTGTTGCGCTGTAATGTTTAATCAAGGTTATGTGACTGTGTGCTGCCACGCGGGGTACAAGTTCAATGCAAGGTGAATCTTGTCTGAGATAATCTGAAAGTTCATTCGGAGGTGAAGGCAGCGGCAGCTTCTCATAGACCGGCTGGGGTTAGCGAGAGGTCACCTCTTGTTTTTTTTTTTTTTTTTTTATCCCCTTTTTTAATGTGTAAACAAAAGAAAAATGCAACTTTGCACAGGGCTTGGCATCAGCTGAGCAACAGGAAAAATAACTGTGGTGTGCTGGCCCCGTGGTGCGATTTGGTACCCAGCAAGTGCCGGGCTGTGGGGCTTGGGGAAGGTGATGCCGGTACCTTTTAGGGGCAGCAGGAGTGGTTTAATTCAGGACGGACCCTGATTGTTGAGCTTAGGAAGACTTTGCTGGCTCTCTTGTCCCAGCTCCCTGCTGCCGGTGGGACCCCCCCCCACGGGGAAAACACCACGCAGTGCTCCTCACCGGGGTATCTGGGCATCATGTCCTGGCTGCCGATGGCACCAAGCGGGGCTGTATTTCTCTTGAAAATGTGGCTCGGTTGTCTTCTGGGCAGACCCTGATCACACTGCAGGTACCTAGATTTGCTGCTGAACTGTCAGCAGATGGGGATCATTAACCCCTCCTGGCCCAAAAGCTTTCTGGCTGCGAATACCTGCTCTGTCGATGTATTCGGAACATTTTCCCCTAGAAAGGTGGCGTTTAAAGTGCTATTTTTCCCCTCTGATACTACAAGGTCGATGACGGAGGAGGTTTGTCTACAGGCTTATTTAGAGGACTGCTGCTATTCTCTCCTCTCAACCCACTTTCCTGTGTTTAGGGGGTTTTGTGCTTCTTTTGTGCTCTTGTTAACTCTTCTCCTTCCTTACAAGAGCGTCCTGACCTGCCACTGAGATACTGGGATTTTCCATGTTATTTCTTCATGTTTTTTCTGGAGCCACTGATTTTGAAGTGTGGGTCAGGTAGGGCGAGTCAGATAAATCTGCCGACCACAGAGCAGGGCATCTTTTACCATTAGCAAATCCAGTTTCTCCTCCCGTAATAGCTTCAAAAATGCTTCTAAGAATAATTATCTACAAGCTGAGCGCTTTTCAAGCATTGCATCACAAATTTGATCCCTGTAACCTTGGATGCTGACCCCAAGTATTTAGCCAGGCTCCATCTTTGCCGGGCAGAGCGATGGGCGCACCTCCTGGCTGTGCCCACCAAAGGTCTGAGCCGGAGAGACTACCGGGGGGATGTTCCTAGAGGAGACATCTTTGCTTTGGGGATGAATCCCCCTTTGTGATGGTTAAATGGAAACGCGAAGTGTTACTCAATAGCAGTCCCTGGAGAACTGGCTTCCAAGGCTCTTTCATTTCTTTTGGCCGCTGCCCAGTATTGTCTCTTTGTCTTACGCAGATTGTAGGATCTGGATGGTAGAAATATGGTCGTCTTCTCTGGGCTGAAAGCACCATGCAAACTTGTGAACCTGTGCGGAGAATTTGATGAGGCTAAATAATGCTTTTTATGAGTGCAAATCGGCTACTAAATCCAGCAAGGCAGAGTTTCCTTTTGTTCTTTTGGCCATTCATAAAATCCCCCATCTGGGCAGTTATCACTAGAACTGACTGATTTGATTCTGAAACATTGGATTCCCAGTGGTTTTGTACCAAACAATTTTCATGNTTTTTCCCCAAGTAGCATTGCACGGTGCTTTGCGAAGGTCAGAGAAACTTGGGTTTTCCCTAGAATTCAGTTTAGCCTTCCCTGTGGGCAAGCCTCCAGTGAATGACGAGAGCCGTGGCCCTGCACCATCAAAGTCAGTAGAAGCATGAACAAAGCCGGTAGGGACTTTCCAGTCGTCTTCAAGACTGTCACCGTAACACAACAATCCTCAGCGTCCCACATCCTTCGCTCTTGGGCTGCTTTGCATCACTTCTCTTGAAGCCTGACAGCCTTTCGTGGCTCCTTCACGTGGTTTCGTGTCTCAGGCTGGGAGGAGAAGGTGGATTCCTCAAAGCCATGTTTAACCCAAAAGGGAGTTTTTTTGCCGTAAGTGCAGAAGTGACCTACAACCAGAAATACAACATTTTGGGGGTGAAATTATGTTTGTTAACATTTTAACGAAACCCTTGGAATAAATATCTTCTGATCCTCCTCATAAATGATGAACATTTGCAGATGGAAAACCAGAAGACCTTTCTGTGCACACAGTGCAGGCAAAAAGCTTTCTGGAGACCTTCCCCTGGAAATCCGATGTAACAAATACAAAAACCTATAAACAGGCAATGATACAAATCTGACAATAATCCAGACTGGACAGATTAGGGGTTTGTTGGTCTCAAATCTTTCTCCGTTACATACTGTCCCATCTGCTGTAAATCTTTCCAGATTCTTTTCCTGTTTTTTCCAAGAACTGTTTCACTTTTACAGATAATAGTAAACAGAAAAAAAAAAAGAAAGATAAAATGGCTGCCTTAACTTGCAAAATCAATCCAGTTAAAATGTGAGGTGAGGAACTTGGCATCGGTTCTCCTCCCTCCAGCATGAGTGTTCAGGAGGAAGGACAGCCCCGGGTGGGACATCTGCCCAGGAGATCTGGAGAGGTCTAAGCAGGCTGGACAGCACTCTCTGATCTGCAGTAACTCCTAGAAGTCCATCTCTCTCTTGCAGGCAGGTCTGGTAAGCACCTAAAATACAGTTAACCTTCCCTGCGCTCCATGTGTGTCAATCCCTTGGCTTGTGCATCGTGTTGGCTTGTGCAACATCAGCTTACTGCGGGTGCTATCCACCCCCTTGCGCAAAGTGTGCTCAATATGTAGAGAAAATCTTAAGTTTCCAGTGAAATTGGTGACAAATCTGCTACTGCTTTCATTTAGGCCACAATTTTACCCTCCATGTCTTTCACAAGTAAATGAACAAACATCGTGTTCCAGTTCCTGGTGCCTTTTCTGCTTGGTAATGCTATTGTCCAAACCCATGTCTCCCCATGGGTTAGAGTATTTCTTTCTCTTTCAGTATTATTTTCCCATGAGGCATAATTGAAGCCTCACCAAAATAAATTATTTTGAATGTACTTCTCTGTGGCTGCTGATGTTGGAAACTCTTTGGGCTTTCGTGCGCCGTAACAATTACCATTGGCTGGCGGTAGGGGCTGCTCCATTGGTGGTGGGGATGGGTTGTGAGCAAGCTTAGGCATGGGCAACCTGGGAGTTGGTACTGGTTTGGATTCAGTAGTTTCTTGCGTTTTTGTGGAGGTACCCAGCAGGATCAGGTCTTACCTGTGTCTTCTCTGGTCCCACTGGAAGCGTCTTGTCCCTTGGTACAGGTGGGTTTAGGTGGGACGATGGTAGGACCCAAGTGCTGCCTTTCTCTGAGCCTCTTGTTGTCAGCTTTATCAAAGGAGCTGTGGTGTTAAGTCGGTGAAATGAGCTTTTTAAAGAAAAGATCTCAGTAGATTTGTAAGCTAACAGTGTGATCTCTTGCAAACAGAAGCACAGCTGGTTTGTAGAAGGTGTTGGGTCAAAGGCTGTTCATTCTGCATGCTGCCCACAACAAAGGCTGGGGAAAGAGGTTATAAGGATACGGAGGGATAATAGAGCTTTTTAGAGCCGGGTTCAGCTTGGTTATGAAAATATTCCCTCCTTCTGCCCCCAGAAAGGAAGAACAGTTGCTCAGGAACATGACCCTCAGCAGGTTTCGGGGCAGAAGTGCTGCCTCCCGCTGGGAAACCCCCAAACCCGACTTAATTAACACTTCTCTGCACCCTGGCATCCAGAGGACATAAAGCTCATCATGAAAGCCTAGCTGTAACCCTGTGGCATAGCTGTCCCTTCTGTGTTGATCTGAACCTCCCCCGAAAACCCATCGTAAGGAAGATCTCCTCCACCCACTGTTGGCACCACTTAAACCCAGGCCAGGCTCCTCCAGATGCCTGGCTGTCTCCTGCTTTAAGATGCAGCAAGTTAACTCTCATTCCCTTAGCTTGATTGGATGTGAGAAATCCAGGATAATTGTGTTTCAGTTTGTTGAAACAGGTTGCAAGATTTGCCAGCTAATGGTCTTGGGTTGTCTTTCTTTTTCGTCCTTCGGTGTGTGTGCGCGTGTGCTGATGGTGTTTGTTTAGGGGTTTTTTAATAGCAGTTGGTGCTTTGCAGAAGACATGTCAGGCAGTAACACCTCGCAGCCCAACTCTGGCCAGCTCCAATGCGTGGTCCCTGAGCACCACAGAAAGTCAACAACTCCTAGTAGAGAGAGTCTGTGTCCCACTGTACGTGTACTTTGAGGAAAAAGGACTTAAAAGGGTTATTAATAGCTGCAGGGACATGAGAATTCCCTAATTTGGGCTTTTATGAAAGGGAAGGTTTAGGTCTTTATGGGATGTTTCCTACCAGTCCTCACACTGTCTCATCGCTGGTGGATCTACTGATACTGTGATGGTGGTGTTAGGGGAAAGTCCTTTTCAAGCCATCTTGATGCTCGCTCTTGTCACTGGAAGTAAATATGGTGGATAAGAGGGGAAGGGATGTTTGTTTCTGGGATAGAATCACAGAACCATAGAACAGCCCATGTTAGAAAGCACCTTAAAAGATCATCTGGTCCAACCTTTCATGGGAAAGGAAGCCTAGATGAGATGATCTAGCATCCTGTCCAATTGTATCTTGAAAACCTCCAGGAATGGGGACTCTACCATATCCCTGGGAAGGTTGTTCCAGTGAACAGTTGTCACTGTAAAAAATTTTTTTCTACAATAAGATGAAACCTCTCCTGGTGCAACTTGTACCCATTGCCCCTTGTCTTCTCCATGTGGCTCCATGTGAAGAGAGAGCCTCGGTCCTCCCTGTAGCCACCCTTTAAGTACTGGAATACTGTGCTGAGGTTCCCTCTGAGCCTTCACTTCTCCAGGAAGAAGAGACCTAGACCTTGAAATAAAGTGAGAGTTAGTCTTCAGGATGGGATTGTTTCTCCTTTCACTGTACGGTTACTGTGTAGCCATGAGGCTTTTGTGCCAGATAGCCTCTGGTGATGGGTCTGTTATAAATACTGATAGTTCATGTGGGATTTCAGCCCCCAAAAGTCAGGATATTAAAAAGCAAAAGGGCTGGGGCATGGGGGAAGACACAGACGTGAGCACAGAGGTGATGACGGCTCTTTTGGCCTTAACAGGACCGAAATGCATGTCTGTTAGCAACTGAATCCCTTCAGCAGGGACTGGTAGAAACAAAAAGTTTGCTTGCTGGGGAGCAAAAAGATGTTATTTCCATTTCTGGCTGGACTGCAGGCTGCCCTCGTGTCTTGGAGCGGCTCCGGTTGTGAACAGTTGCTCTTCGCTTTTAATTGGATGAGTTTTGCTTCCTGCTGCAGTGGATGTAACATCATGTCTGGTGTGGTGGCGATTCTGTCCTGGGAAGCTCTTCCCTCTGCTAACAGGGGATGATCACACTCCTCTTCCAGTAGACTTGCCCATGAGCCCAGAGCATTTGGGGAATCTCAAGTTTCCTGCAGGTCCAAGCATTTGGGTGCAAATCCCTGTTTGTCGGTGTTCAGAATGGCACTGCATCAGTTCAGAAGAGGGAAAAGAGAAAAAAAGAAAAGCCGGCTGTTGCATGAAGTTGGGGAATTCAGGAGTCTTCATCTGTCCAGCAGTAAGACTTGGCCTTTATCTCTTAGGCTTGAGGAGGGGAGGAGAGGTCCTTTGGGACCGAGAGGATGCTGTATGTAGAGCTATCCCTGCAACATCATCCTGACTTCTCTGAGATAGGACAAAGGATTTTTGTGTTTATTTATTTTCATCTTAGAAAACATGGGTCTCCCTTTCCTACCATCTTCTTTATCTTCAGCCACCATGCATCACCTCCCAGGTTTGTGCAGAGCCTGCTGTGATGCTGGTGCAAGTGGGCAAATGCTGGTGCTTTCTCTGATCTTGTTCCAGAGCTGCTGGCAGAACTTGCAAACTGTGTTTTGAATCAGTTTGGGTTCACATTACATTATTTCTGGCTTGGCTGAAAGAATTTTAACCAGATTCAGCACCATCATCTCATGTCAGATGGAACATACTGCCCTGCTTTGCTGTCGTTCTGGAGGGAGAAGCTTGCAAAGTCATTGCGATGCCACCATTTCCTTTGCAGTTAAGTTGCAACCATCTTTTCCCTGTACTTGATGTGGGCGCTGTAAAAACATGCCTTTGCTTTGAAAAAAATAACATTTCTAAAGAGTTTGAGATGGTGGTATTACAAGGGGAGTGAAAAGGAAGTGTTTCTCAAGGTGGAACTGAAGGAAATGGGGAGAAAGTGCTTCTCGGGCCCTGCCAAGGGGAGCCTGGGGCAGGGCTAGGAACTGGTTCCCAGTTTAATTCTTTCTTTCTAGGGTGGCCCTCTCCTGCATCACCATTTGAGTAAGAGCTCATATACGTGTATAAAAACAAATTTTTTTTTTTTTCAGTACCTTTCTTTTGGAGGCATACTCAAAGCATTCTCCATTTCTTCATTTTTGTAAATATATATGTGAACCTCTCGCTGCCCTTGCAGCAGAGATGCTTCTCGTGCCCCAGAAAGCTGCAGGTTTGCAGCCCTGCTCTGCGCACGCAGCACGTCTGCAGCCTTCTGAGCCAGTTTTTCTGCTTTCATATCATCGCGGTAAAAGCTCCTCTTTTTCTTCCCCCCTCTTTTTTTCCTTTCCCCCCAGTGTATGTGCTGTCGAGTTTGATTTATAGCCTTGAAAAGGAGACTCTAGTTTGAAGAATTAATGGTATTTGCATATTTTATTTGGAATCTCCCCTGGCAGGCCTGCCGCAGCCCAGCGCCGCTGTGCAGGCGGGCTTTTTCTTTCCTTTTTTTTTTTTTTTCGGTCGTTCAGATTTAGCAGCAGAGGTGAAAAGTTTAAACAGTAAAACCAATAAAACCACATTTATGTGACAGATAAATTGTTTCGAGACAGCTTGCCCTGAGCCGTCAGGCTTCCTCCTGCAAGACCTCTCTCCTACGGAGCACAACCCACGGCAGAGCCCTGCAAGCACCGGCAATGCCCTGTGCCGTGCGGCAGCCGGGGGCCAAAGGTGCCATCCCCGGCTCTCCTTGGACCTTCCTTGCAGGCAAGATGGATGTGGGCAAACAGCTGTAAAATACACAGGCTATCTGTCACTGTCGTGAGCCGGCTGGGGGGAGTCTGGCTCTCCCAGTGCTCGGGGAAGGTCCAGCCTGGGGTGGGAGAGTGTTTAGGCTGGGGCTTACTTAGAATTCGTAGAATCATTTAGGTTGGAAAAGACCTTTAAGATCATCAAGTCCGACCACTAACATAGCACTGCCAAGTCCGCCACTAAACCATGTCCCTAAGCACCGCATCTACATGTCTTTTAAATACCTCCAGGGATGGTGACTCCTGGGCAGCCTGTTCCAGTGCTTGACAACCCCTTTGGTGAAGAATTTTTTCCTAATATCCAATCTAAACCTCCCCTGCCACAACTTGAGGCCGTTTCCTCTCGTCCTATCACCAGCCACCTGACAGAAGAGACCAGCACCCACCTCACTACAACCTCCTTTCAGGTAGTTGTAGAGAGCGGTAAGGTCTCCCCTCAGCCTCCTTTTCTCCAGGCTAAACAACCCCAGTTCCCTCAGCAGCTCCTCATCAGACTTGTGCTCCAGGCCCCTCACCAGCTTCGTTGCCCTTCTCTGGACACGCTCCAGCACCTCAATGTCTTTCCTGTAGCGAGGGGCCCAAAATTGAACACGGTACTCAAGGTGCGGCCTCCCCAGTGCCGAGTACAGGAGGATGATCACTTCCCTGCTCCTGCTGGCCACACCATTTCTGATACAGGCCAGGGTGCCGTTGGCCTTCTGGCCACCTGGGCACACTGCCGGCTCACATTTGGCCAGCTGTCGACCAACATCCCCAGGTCATTGGGGTTTCTCTCAGATGTGCCTGTTGCACCCCTGTAGCAATGCATGCAGCTGGAGCTACCTGTATGGTATGATGGATGAGAGTAAAATCATAGAATCACAGAATGGTTTGGGTTGGAAGGGACCTTCAAAGGTCATCTAGTTCCAACCCCCCTGCCATGGGCAGGGACACCTTCCACTAGACCAGGCTGCTCAAAGCCCCATCCAACCTGACCTCGAACACTTCCAGAGATGGGGCAGCCACAACTTCTCTGGGCAACCTGGTCCAGTGTCTCACCACCCTCATAGTAAAACATTCCTTCCTTACCTCCAATCTAAATTGATCCACTTTCAGTTTTAAACTATTGCCTCTTGTTCTGTCCCTACAGACTCTGGTAAAAAGTCTCTCTACATCTTTCTTACAAGCCCCCTTTCTATATTGAAAGGCCTCAATAAGGTCTCCCTGGAATCTGCTCTTCTCCAGGCTGAACAACCCCAACTCTCTCAGCCTTTCCTCACAGCAGACGTGTTCCAGCCCTCAGGCCATTTTCATGACCTCCTCTGGACCCGCTCTAAGAGGTCCATGTTAAAACAGGTCCACAAATCATAGAATCATAGAATCATAGAATCCTTTAGGTTGGAAAAGACCATTAAGATCATCGAGTCCAACCATCAACCATGCCCACTAAACCATGTGTTGAAGTGCCTTGTATACATGCTTTTTTGAAAACCTCCAGGGATGATGACTCAACCACTTACCCCAACCATCCCTTCAGGCCGATGCCTGCACAAGGGAAGGTGTGATGGTGCACCTTCAGTGCTGGCAAAGCCTGGCAGCCTCGTGTGGGAGAGCTGCACTGCTTCAACCTGGTTGAGTTGAACTGAGTTGGAACAGAGCTGAAGCAAAGCTGTGGGACAGGGATGGCTGTTGGGCCGAGGGCTGTGTGCCATCCCAGCCGCTTGTCACCTAGCCCTGGTGGGAATGGCAGGTGTTGGCTTGAGCTCCTGAGCTGGAGAGCAAGGGTTGAGCTGCTCTAGATGGTCATTCACCCAACTTTTGCTTAAAAATCTCCCCATGCCGGATTGGCTGTGCTCTTTCAGAGACACGCGTGGGAGATTTCTCTAAGGCCTTTCCTTACCCATCCTCTGAGCTCCTGCACGGTTCCCCGAGCCTCTGCTGTCCCCCCCCCAGCCTCCTTTTATAACACCTTCTGATGCTTTTCATTTCATCTTCTCCAAACCCACTTCTAATCTTTGCCTTTTTATGTTTGTTCTTCTTTTGTCACTTTCTTCTGGGGCTTTATTTCCACTCCCCATGAATGGCTACCTGGCCCCTCGATGGTCCGGCCGTGCACTTTCTATGGCAATAACTCGTGCTGCCATGCTCGTGGTTTGCCAGAGGCACATTCAGCCCCCCCAGAGCCACCAGCAAGAGGACTTTGGTGCGCTGGGGGGGATCTGATTTAGCCTGTACAACCATGCAGCTTCCCCCAGCAGCCAGCAAGCCCCATAGAAGAGTTTTGGCCCCGCTGTGCTGTATGAAAAGAGCCTGTGAAATCATATTTAAGGTTGTCTCTTGAAGGTGCCCATTGGAAAAAACTCCTGCCAATGATGTTCAACTCGGGTTTGTAGTTAACACAATGGACCCGCCGTACAAAGCCGCGCGGGACCGAGGGCTGGAAAAGGCCTCTTAGGTCCCGGCTAATCCGTCCCCCCCGCCAGCCCGGGGGATTGTTCCTGACAGCTTGTTTTCTTTGCCCTGACCTACATAGTCAAAAAGAATCTTGTTGCACATTTTTGTTTTGTACCTTGAGGTCTCGGAGGAGCTAAATCCCCTTCTTGGCGGGGTGGGATGTGTTGTTAAACAGTGCTGGAGCCTCCAGGAAAACCATGGAGACGCGGGGACAATGAGCCCTCTATGGTCCTCTCTTGGCCACGGGATGGTCTTCCTTCTCCGGGCTTCAGTGGTGGGTGCCAGGACGCGCAGACGCGGGCGATGAAGACGTCCACGGGCTTGGCAGCCTGTCCTGCAATAGAGTGGTCACAGCAGCTCTCTGAGGCAGATGGTTGCAGGGGGAGAAATGCAGCCGCTCTTAATTAATCTGTTTCAGATGATGGAGATGAAGGCAGCATCTCATACGTCCTCAGCTGTGCTCTTTTGGGTAGGTGGAGAGGCAAGTCCTCGTAGGGGCGAGGAGGTGCTTGTGTGGGAAAGATGTGGGAGCTCCTATTTGGGTTTTAAGGAAAATAAGGATGTGAAAGGTAGGGTGGAAGAGGGCGTTTAGGAAACCTGGGCTGTAGTTTGCTTGTCCCTCATCTGAATCAGCTGGGGATCTTTTGCGGAGGTGAAGGGCTTCAGATGTGAATTTTGGGGGTCTGGAGCAAGGACTGTCACAGATGGCTGAATTAATCCCCCTTTTCCTTCCCCCGCATCTGGGATCAGTGGTAGTTTCTCTAACAAACAGCTGGAAACCACCTGGGCCACCCAGTCTCCCCCAGCGTTCACCTGAAATAAACACCTGAGCTCCTGGATGGGTCCCACACCTCCCCAGGGAGCTCCCGGCATTAGTGATGCTTACAAAGCTCTTGGAAGACGTTGAGATGGAGCAAGTGTGATGAGAAAACCTTGTGGCATGGTTCAAACGATGCCAGGGGTTATTTGGGGACAGAAGAAATTTGCGGTGACTTTGACCCCAAAAGTGCCCTCCTGCCGTAGCTGAGGGCATCAGGGCGCTGGGGACCTTTGCCACCCACCTCCTTGGGGTGTCTCGTCCTCATAGCCCCTGTACTGCTAGTTCACCCCCAAAATAGAGATGAGCTAACAGGAGTGTCCTGTGGCTAAATTAATACAGCCATACATAAACTAATATTAAATATTAATAAAATTAAATATGAATAAGTTAATAATTAATTATTAGCAGAATGATATTAAATAAATTAATAAAGACTACAAACCATTTTTTGTGGTTAACAGCACCTGCCCAGGATCTTTGTCAGCTTTCAGATAAACCACCTGCTCTCTTGCCAGCTTTTAAAAATCTTATTTGTTTGTTTTTTCTTTCCTGTGGCTGCTGCAGCTCTTAGATCTGTTCATCCAGTGGGACTGGTCGACGTATTTGGCTGACTACGGGCAACCCACGTGCAAGTATCTTCGCGTGAACCCGACGACGGCTCTCATCCTGCTGGAAAAGTGAGTGTGGGTCTGGACACCTGGGATAGTTTTCACCCCCATCTCGCTTTGGGCAAGCGTGTGTTTTAGCAGCTCGTTCCATCACATGCAGTGCTGGAACAGGGCAGCCTGGGGAGCAGGAGGCTTCTTGTGATTTCACCGCTGGGTGGACAGTGGGAGCTCAAATAGAAAAATCCTATTTTATCCCACTAACCTGAATTCCAGGTTTTATATCAAAATGCATTGATTTGGCTGAGGATCTGTCTTTTTGCTTCACTCTTAAGTAGAGTTTTCCTTGTCTTACAACAGACTTCCACTGTATCTCAAGCCCCCAAAATCGTTTCAAATTTGCTAGCCTGCAAGCATGTGTATCTCCCTTCTGTTGGATCCATGGAGGGGATCGAGTGCTAAAAGCCCAGCTGTGGGACAGGGACAGTGTCTTTAGGTGGCTGTATGCTCCAGGGCTTGCCCTTAGCGAGGACGCGCTCTTTGATAAGGCTGAATCTGAGCCTCTTCGAAGCCTGTAGCTCATGTGCTTTGCACGGCTTCAGCCCAAGCCCTGGAGCTGTGCCGAGGAGCAGTGCCGGGACGTGCCGGGCAAGCGCTGCGTGGCCTCTGCGGGGCTTTGGGATCCCTCCTGAAGGACAGCGAGGAGGCTTGCGTCAGTCCTACAAACCAACAGCAAAGGAGGCAAAGCCCATGAGTTTGCTGCAAACCCAAAGAGTGGGATTTGCTTTGCTTGTAAACCCTCTAGCATGTGGGAGAGAAGTGCCACCAGTCACCCATTGTGCCTGTGGTAGGAGGTGGCCCAGGTGACTCTTTCTCTGGTAGACCTCCGGGCCCTCATTGGGAGGATCAGCCCTACTCCTGCCCTGTTGCTACCATCAGACCTCACAGCTGGTCTTCCAGCCAATCTGACAGAGAAGTGGCCTGCCAAAAATAATAATTAATAATTTTCCAAGCAGCTCAGGCCATGGGCACTCCACTGCTAAGTCTTGCATGGAGGAGCGGGCAGGATAAGCGAGCTGCAGTTAGATTTGGTTAGGTTTACCATGAAATCAGACCCTGAGGAGGAGTTTGAGTTGGTTTTTGAGGTTCCTCTCTTTCTCTGTTGCTTGTAGAGGAGGAATTGACTAGTTTAGAGTTGGGACCAAAACTTCAGAAGACCAACCTTGGTGTGCTTCTGAGCTTTGGAGTTGCACCTGTATTATCTGTGGTCCACATGAGCACACCGCCTCTTCTCCCGCAGAGGAGAATAGCTAATTTCACAGCAACTCATGACATCCAAATGTTATCAATGCGGTACACAGGGACTAAACTTAGGTAGTTGCTGTGTGTAAAGCACTTTTATACATTATAGCATTGGTTTCATATACATATTTATACATTCTGTGTAATACATTGTGTTATTTGCAACATATTCGCAACACAACATCAATGATGCAAAAGCGTGAGATATATTCAGAGCTATCAACAAAATGGTAAAATAAAACAGATATCAAAAATCTGAGAGCTTGGACATGAAGCAGCTGGAAGAGCCAGGGAACTGGAAGCAAGCAGTGAACTGGGATCCGTGGCAGTTGCTGGGAAGGCAGTGGGGCAGCAGGAGGGCAGCTCCATGCTCCTGGCCATTTTCCCCAGCTAGTACTCGAGCGTGCAGCATCCGTGCTCGGTGGTGGTATTAAAAAGCCAAAACCCCAGCTTGGCTTGCCAGCCTTCTCCCTAAAAGGGCTCTCATTTGAAGGGCAATCTTCACGTATCTGATTTGCTTTCCGGAGGCAGCCCCCATGGAGTCACCGGGTTGGCACTTGCATCTCCCACATCCTCGTGGCGTGGCATCGCCGGCGTGGCATCGCCTGCGTGCTCCGGCGGGCTCTGCCCTGTCCCCGCTTGGGCTTCAGGCCCTTTGGGGAGTCTCCGTGCATCATCCACCATCTCCAGCTCCCCCAAGACTCTGCAGTGACCTGGCCGTAGCTTCAGGCACGTCCGCTCCCCTCTGCACTCTGAGCCCACCTCCCCAGCCCTCTCTGTAGGCAGCCGAGCTTTGCCGACAAGGCGACGTGAAATTCTGATCCGCTGGTTCGTTTTGTAACCTGTTTTCATCATTATCTCTTTTCCTAATCACACATCTCTCATAGGATATCACGAGTGTAAGTATGCTGCTTGCTTGGGCTTTTACCCTCACCTTGCAGTGACTTTATTGTTTGATTTAAATGGAGCACTAAATGATCTAAATGCAAGCTGTCTTTGAAACGGTTCCCTTCGGTAACTTCATCGTCTCAAATGCACTAATTAGAGCTAAAAGAGGAGCTTTTACTCTGTTGCTTTTTTTTCTTACAGATTAATTTAAACAAAGCTTGGCTCTATCGAAAGGGGTGTTTGTTGACAGGGGTGGGGACAGCGCTGAGCTCTCTTTCCCTTCCTCTTACTTTTAATTCTTGCGCTAATGCACAGGGACCACCTTACAAAACTGGACTCGGTTGTCCCAGGGCTCTGCAGGCACACACTTAAAGAAATAAAAGTGTCAATCCTCCAAAGAGCTGCTTAGCTGCTTGAAAGCATTGCCTCCCTCCTTCAAACCTGATATTCTTGGTGTCTGGATGCACCGCTCGATCAGGGACCAGGTGCTTCCTATAGCCAAATGCTAGAAGATAAACAGGCTGGCGTTTCTGAACGCCTTTGACACCGACCACATTGCGTCGGCTCGGTGTTTGTCTGCAGGGCTGCGACAGCAGGACAGGAGCCGGCGTGGTCTCCTCGAGCGGATCTGCAAGCTCAACCTCTCCCAAGGATGCAGCCGCTCCCGACACTGCCTGGTCCCTGGCACAGCACAACCCACATTCTGCAGGATTTTGTGTCCTGTAGGCAACTTAATTCATTAATAATACTTAATAGCTTAGTGCCTCTACCTTCACATGATGTCTGAAGATAGCAGCAGCTCCCATGTGCCCCCAGACACTCGTCCCCAGTTAAACAGATCCACTTGTGTGGGTTTGTTGTGGGATCAGTGCTCTGACTGCTTCTTCAGCCTGATCCGGTAGTTTTATCCATGCAACTCCTTTCAAATTGTTCCAACACTTGCAAAAGTTTTCTTGCATACAACATGTTACTTCAAAAACATTTCCTGGAGCCTGAACAGGTCCCACGGGATCGGAGGTGGCTCCGAGGATGCCCAGAATGAGAGGGCTCTTAGGGCAGAGGATGCTCTGCTGTAAATTCCCCACGCGTTACCTGGGGGTGACTGCAGCAGGCAGTGATGGAGAGTGATGGGTACAGCTCTGGGTGGCAGTTTCTGAAGGTATAGGTTTACTTTCAGCACCTCTGATGTCCCTGCATAGCCTGTGAAATAGAAACAGAGCTCTCAGCCTTCCTGGTAAAGTGCTTTGAGACCTGCTGGAGCTGTACAGCGCTGCCGACGGTGTCCCGCGGGAGGAGGGTTATTTCCAAAATTCATGACACTGTGACACTGCTAACCTGTGTGACTTGAAAACCCCGCTTCCCGTCGTGGTGGAGCAGCTGGCAACCTGCTTTGGTTAAAAAAAAAACCAGAGAAAGAAAAAAAATAATACTTATTTTGCTGAATAATAGTGCTCCAAGCTATCTTGTTACTGTTGGGAAAGCAGCTCGATGGTAATCCTGTGTCTTTGGGCACTTACAACTTTAGCAAAACAGCCTTTGGGATAAAGTCGTTATCCTTGTTTCCAGTTCCAAGCTGGATGTTTTTGGGAGCATTTCAGATTCCCTTTGGCTCTTTTTAGGAAGATTCAAGCATGAAAAAACTTTTTTTTTTTTTAGATTGGTTAAATAAGTTTCAAGAGGTTTGATATGTGCTCAGTTAACTCAAAAAACCCCTGGTTTGATAAAGTGCCAACTTCCCAGGGACTCTCAGTGCTGTGTCCCAGACACTTTAATGCTTCATTTAGGTCCCCAAAGCCAAAAACGCAGGCTTATGTGGCTTGTCCAAAGCCATCAGCCTCTGCCAGACCCGATTTAGCGAGAAAATAATTTACAAATTGTGGTATTCTAAAAGAGCAGTGCCGGCTGAGAACCAGTGGGTTGGATGTTGAGGCTGATTGATACCTTCAGGAGCTGTTGAAGGGTTGACCCTTGTAGGGTGGTTTCCCTTCCCAGCACATGCCTTGCCTGCGTAAAGCTCACGCTTGGAGCGTGCAACAAGACCTGCCCCCCCCCAAATACGCATCTGCGAATGCAAGCATGCTCGAATCCCCAGCTTTGCATGGCGGAGAGAGATGGAGCTGCACCAGCTTTGCCTTCAGGTCCCATCCCACCACCTGCTTTTCTTGTCTCTGGCTTTTTGGAGACCTCTTGGAGATGAGTACGCTACTTCATGTATTAAATGTAGTTTTTAAAAAGTAAAAATCTCAAGAAGATTTTATACGGGGGAAACCAGTGCTGGATTCCTTCCTTTAATATAAATTATATTCTATAATATTGTATAATATTTTAAGTTCACAATGCCAAACCCTTCCGGCTGCCACAAAAGCTGCATCTCTTGGCCGCATGCAATGCACCGTTTCAAGTAAGAAGCCTTAATGCTGTGGATTTTATGTTGATTTTTTAATTTCCTCCTAATACTACAGCACTGTCATTTACCACTTCAGAAGGTGACACGGGGACGTAGCAAAAGCTGTTTAGAAGGGGAGATCAAGAGGCTTTAGGGTTTCATGCATTGTGGCATTAGAGATGGACCCTACGGTGACATTGATTGGGATTTGTGGGGTTTAAAGCAAAAATGCAAACTGTGTAAAACCTGCACGTGGCTTGGTATGCCTGTCTTTACACAAATACCTGACAAAAATTGGGGTAGAGCCTTTAGATGCAGTCACCTCCTCTCTCTGTCAGAGCCTGAATACGGGCACTTTACACGCAATTCCTTCGTGGGGCTTGGGTGCAACGTTGAGCAGCGATACCTGTGCCATAACCTGTTTCTGCTCTGCGCAGGATGAGAGACACGAGCAGAAAAAACAACGTTTTTGCCCAGTTTCGGAAAAACGAGAGGGACAAGCAGAAGCTGATAGACACCGTGGCCAAGCAGCTCCGCAGCCTGATCAACAGCCATCACTCGTGAGGGGCTCGGGGACCTCCTGCCCGTGCCGGTCCCTGCACCGCAGCCTTCCACATGCCTGGACTTGGGATTCTTGTTCAAAGAGAATATATGTATTTTTTTATTCACCTGTATAGTATTCATGAAACCTACCCGGATGACAAAACGTTCCTTGTTAAACAATCCCGGGGAAGATAGGCAGCCCTGCTTGTGAAGGTGGTGTCAGGAGTCTCCTATTATAAACTCCTATTTTCAGGGGTTTATAAAGTGACGGTAAATCCTGAAGCCTGAGAGAGAAGTTCACACCCAGACTATTTTCTTTTTTTTTAATAAGCCAAATTGAAAGAATAGGTCTGACCTCCTTTTGTTAACTTATTCAGTTGCAGAACAAATGAAAACAAAAAATACAGGGAGGAGTCATGGTTTCGGGTTCTTCTCACGGGCTCTGGTAAAAGAAGCACACGTGTAGAAAGAGGGTCACCTGTTAGCTTGTCTTGCCAGCTTGTGTATTGGATTTAGGAGGAAAAGAGGCAAACTGATTTCCCAACTTTTCTTCCCTTTTCCCTGGAAGGGCTGATTTTCACCTTAGGCTGCCGTTGGCCGGAGCTGCAACCCTTTTGCAGGTGTCTGTAATCAGCGCAGCCACCCCCTGAGCTCCACCCCTAGGACCTGCCAGTGTCTTTTGGACCTGCACTGAATGTAGAAGGGCTTTGAGAGCTGCCTTGTTAATTAGATTTGGAAAAGGAGAGCCAGAAGGTAATCTGGCAGGGTGTCCTGCGGCGCTGGCCTGGTACTGGGATGCTGCTGCTCGCATCTAGCACGGTCGGGTAGCAGGAGGGGAGGGATGCTCAGCAGGGATGGTGCAAAGGCAGACTGGGCTCTCCCACTGTCCAGGGCATGCTGTTCAGGGTTTTTTCCTCTCTTCACACTTCTTTTCCATGCTGATGTCCCATCTTCCCTCTCTTCCTGACACGGTGCAGTGGGGTAAATTTGCTCTCTGCTTCCCACGAGTGCCCTGGCTTGTGCCGCGCAAGGAGCAGCCCTGCAAACTCCTGGAGGTCCCCAAAGCAGAGGCGGCAGGAGATGCCCCAGGGAGCAGCGTCGCTCAGCTCCCCCCGGTTCAGAAGTGCCTACGGACAAAATTTCCCTCTCTGCTCGGAGGTGCTCAAACATCCTCTGCTCAAATCAGGACAGCCTTTGAGGAGGACGGTAACGCTACCAACGGGACTTTAATCCCAGGGTTCAGGTTACAGAGAGAGGGAACTTTCACCCTTATCTTCTCATTACCCTTCTGACTCTAATTACTGCAGATGAAAGCTTATCCAGCCGGTTCCCCCACCTCCCAAACCCTGATTGTTAAAGGGCATTAAAATCTTCCTGGTGGATGTTACAGCCCTGGCAGTGCTGCTTCAGCAGGGACACAAGCTGTGCCCGTTTCCTACCCTCGTTTGAAGGCAGTGGGTGCTCAGCCCTCAAACCGCTTCTGGAAGCGGAGGGGTGCTTTGCTGACTTGCAGAGCAAGGTTCTTTCTCCTTCCCCTCCCTCAGCGCAGACTCCCGAAGCTATGGAGGGGCAGGACTTGTTCAAACGTCATCGCATGGCACGTGCAGAAGGGCAGCAGCGCTTTCTTGGTGCATTCAGTCCCTTTGCTCTCTGACCACGTGCACTTTTTGCCCTGTGTTTCATGCCTGGGGAGCTCTTCTGACACTCAAGCTCTGGAAACACGAAGGGGATGGTGCTTTATCTTCCCTCCTTGTTCCTCAGCAATACTTGGGTTTTTGTTTTCTTTTTGATAAGGGTACGTGTTACTTAACCCTGAAAAGAAATAGGCACGTTGTCAGCAATGACCTTCTGGGGCTGTCGCCCTGTCCCAGCAGTCTCCAGCCACGAGGACCAGTGGATTATTTTCATTAATTAGAGGGAAAAACCAAATTGGCTTTCTGGTTCTTGCTTTTGGGGGGGATCAGAGGTTACTTTCTTCTTAATGCCTCTTTGAAGTACGTGTAAGAAGGATGGAGGGAAAAAGAAGGAGCTGAATGACAGTTGGTGTTAGCATGGCCAGGAAAGGATCATCTTCATAGATACATCTACATACAAGCCAGCAAAGGCTTTCAGAAGGACAAGTGAAAATAAACTTGGTCCATTCCCTGCTGGTGACGTCTTTCTTGCTCTCCGAAATGCTGGACCTGAGTGTGAACCAGCCTGGGGGCTTTGCCACAGCCCCTGTGAGCCCCAGGGGATCCCCAGCTTGATCTTGGCATCCCAAAACCTGCACAACTGGGAAGGAAAAATTGCCTAGCTTGCCGGACTCCGATAGGAAGCTCTTCCTCGCCAAATTGCTGGGGAAAGGAAGCAGACTGGTCCTTATGGATCTGGCAGCGACGGGAGAGCCCTCAGCCCTCCAGCCAAGACGTGTCCCATGAGCCGCAGGACCACGGGGCGCTTTAATTCCTCCTCCCCGTCCCTCGGCAGTGCCACCGTGGGAGAGATGAGGGGACGAGAGTGCGAAGGGGGTGGCAAAAGCAGGTGGGATTGGCTGGTTCAAGCATCAGACCTGAGCTCCTACCCAGAGGTTGGAAATCGAAACAAAAAACGCAGCTACTCAATGGTGACAGTAACAGGGGAAGCTTCAGTCCACAGGGCACTTCAGTCAAGGGCCACTAAATAGTAACAAGCACTTTAAAATCCTTCAGAATCAAGCTGCTACAGATGCTGGCAACGGCGTCATTGAGCATCAGCAAGCATGACAAATAGGGCACTCTGGCATTTCCAGTTTTTATTAGCGGGAGGCTAGACTGTCAAACACAATTTTTAATCGCTTTTGTCAGCCGCTGAGGTGGTGCTTTGCTTTTGCAGGTTTCTCTCTCCTCCATGCTAGGTGCGGGATGAAGGGAGGAGGAGCAGGCACCGCCGGGCAGCGTCACCTCCGGTCCCCGAGACACGGGGAAGGGGCTTTGTGCTGCTGTCGGTGTGCGCAGAAAAAATCATCCAGCTCCCGCTGCCGCCTTGAAACTCCATTTTTTTTCCCCCAAGGGGTGACCGCTATATTGCATTGCACAAGGTATTCCCTCAGAAAAACCTCAAAGCAGCTGGGTCTCGGGGCAAGACCTTGTTTCAGATGCTCCAGAGAGCTCCCAGCCTTCCCCATCCCACATCTGGGCTCTCTTGCCCATCTCCACCGAGCTTTAGTTAAAGGAGGAGCAACGCAGCATTGCCATGCCTGCCCGGGATGGATTTCCTCCCTCCTTTAAGCTCTGCTCGGAGAGGTCGGGATTGGGAATCTGCAAACCGGCTTCTGGCGCTCAGGACTTGCTGCTGGGAAAGTCAAACTCGGCCAAGGGAAAGATTCAGCAAGTTTCTGATTTTGGGAGGTCAAGCGCCTAACCGCAAGTCACAGACCGGGATGAAAAATGGCATTTTGGTGCTCTGGTCCTAATTAACTTTTTGTTCTGAGAGATGCAGTTCTATCCCTTCAAAATAAAATTAATCTTTTAAACAGATTGCTTAAAAAGCCCTGGAAGACATTTAAAATCCCCTCTAAATCTCTTACTAATGATTGGTATCCTCCGATACGGATGGTATTGTTTATGAGGGAAAGGTTGTTGCTATAAATTTATAAGCAGGGTGGGAAATGGGGGCAGAACCCGCTGCTGTAATCGAAGATTTGCAACCCCCAACACAAATAATGCTGCTATTAACGCCTCCATGTACATACATTGAACCTTCCTCAGTTTTTTTTATAAGCAGTGGCTGTAGAAGAGGCTGGGTTATCCCCCACCTTTTCCCCGACACAGCAAACATATTTCAGCACCAGTGAGAAAAAAAAAAAATACAAACAAAAAAGGCAAGTTTGGCTTCCTGAGAAGCATCTGCACATCTTATCTTCTTTATAATCTTCAGGGGTTGTGCAGGCAGCCCAGGGGTTGGGAATAATTTTATATAAGGTCTCTAAAGTGCTAACATGCAGCCCAAACCATACCTATACATGAGGAGGGTGGTCTCTGTTAGACATTAGCATGTGTGTATGTGTGAGAGAGAGAAGGAGATTTTTTTTTTCTGGTTGTTTTTTTGTTTTGTTTTGTTTTGTTTTTATTCCTAGGGCTGGAGTTCAAGTCAGATGCTCATAGCAATTTTGCACTTTGTTCTACATCCAACCGCAACTCCAGGCTCTGCTGCAGGGCGGGGGGAGAAGCTGGCTGATGCTTTGTTCGAGGGGCTGTTTTGGTTTTGTTTTCTTAAAAATTGGCTGCTTTTGTGCTGCTACGAAAATGGATGTTTGGGCAGAAGGCGTGGGTGTTTGCATGCTGGCCCCAAACTGTTTGCAAGATGCTGGGAGACAGCGGGGAAAGCGGAGGCCGAGATGGAGCTGGGGCCATCAGCTGCTGTCGGCACCTCCTGCGCTGAAGCTGTTTTTAGGGTAAATTCTTTTACCCCCCGAGGTAGCGATGATGGGAAGCGGCAGGTGAGGGAGGTTTGCGGTAGGTGTCCCTCCAGCATCCCTTCAAACCAATATTCAAGCCCCAGGCAGAGAAATCTTTGCCCTTGGTTGTTTCCTACCTCTCCACCACACCCTGATTTGGCTTTTCTCTTTCATTCTGGGTTGGGTTTGGTGCTTTTTTTGAAGCATCAAGTGGTTTGGAGCATCGCACCACCCTCCCACGCCCTGGCTGGATGCATGTCCTGTCCCTGGATGCCGTAGGGCTGCTGGGGTTTCTGCACCCCATTTCCTACGGGGTGGGTGGGTGTGTGTGTGTGTGTGTGTCCCCAGCAGTGCGACTTGTGTGTTTGTCACACTGCTGGGGAGCTCGAAGGGAACACAACTCACAAACAAATCTCATCGCAGATGACTTCGAGATGGCCCCGGCTCTGCTGTCAACCGGGAAAGTTGGGCATTTGAGGGAAGCCACCCAAATACACCGTGTTTTGGGAGGGATTCACCCCAAAACCGCCATGGGCTGTGTCCTGGGGACCAGTTGATTTGCTTCATCTCCAAAGCTGCTGCTGCTGCTCTGCCCTCAAGCCTCTCTCTTGCCCCCGGGGCTGGGTTGGGTCCTCGGGGCCGGGCTGGAGGAGCTTTGGCCGGAGCCGGCATCCATCCCACCCGCAGCTTCTCCGACTCAGGGGGAAGCACCCCAAAACCTCCGTGGACCGCTCGAGGTTGGGTTCTGGAATCTGGTCTGCACCGAGTTGCTTTCTGCCTTGGCTCATCCCTCTGATTTTATTTTGACGTGAATATACACCCACACCCCCATCCCTCCCTGTCCATTGGCTGCTTGTGTTGCCTTTTCTCTTTTTTTTTGGGGGGGGGGACACGACGTGATTTTGTAAACTAATGTGGTGAAAACAGCTTTTTTTGCACAAGTCGTTGCACAATAAGGGGAAAATTTAGTAAATTAGGTTTAACTTTAAAGGGAACTTTTTTTTTCCTTAAAACTCACTAGCAGAGCTACTGATTAAAAGAAAAGAAGAGGTGGACTGATTAAATAATGGACTGCATGGTTTACAGGTTAAATTGCGTTAGAAATTAGCATGTTGATTTCGACTGTACATTTATCCTATTGTAACTTCTATTAAACAATACAGCATATAACTGTTTAAATAAGTGCCTGTGCTCGCTGTGGCTGTGTGCATTGCTGCGAAGGCACTGCCTTTACCTTCACCTCACCGGAAAAAAAAATCCTAAATCCCATAAAAGACAAAATTCAACATCTCTTTTGTGCAACCAGCAAAGATTTGCTGCTGAAACACCCAGATTTACGGCTTGTCCCACAGGGAGGTGACCCCTTAACGGGCGCTGGCTTCTGCACCCCGTGTTGCATTGCCATGCTGTGAGCTAAAGCCAAGTTTTGCCTAATTTGGTGGCTATTTTAATTGGGTTCTACCATAAACAAGCATTATTAAACCCAAGCCTGGAGTTGAAGAAGTAGCCACCTTGCTCTCATTGATTACATCTCGGTTTGCAGATGGGGAAAGTAATCCTGAGTAGGAATTAGGGCTTTGGAGGGCAGAGCAGAGATAATAGGCAGTTCATCGAGGCAGGGTTGCATTAGCTTTCTATGGGAAATCTTTTTTGCCTACTCACATTGTGTATTTTCTTTCATGGTCTTTACCATCCTTTGCAATTCGATGATTAAATTAGCCTGTTGGGGTTTTGATTTTTTTTCTGGCCCTAACTCTGTTAGGCTATTAAATTCCCCAAATACCTCCCAGCCCTGGCACTGAACATGCAGTAGACTTTGGTTTCTGTAAGATGTTTGACTTGGTACCACACGGCACGTTGATGAGGAAATTAAAGTGATATAAAATCAACATGACACATGCTAATTAAAAACTGGCTAACTGGGATATCTCAGCATTTAATCCTAAACAGAGGAGCGGCACTGGGGCATCTGCATGGGGCCGGGTGATGCTGAGCATGCCAGCCTGGGGGGACGACGACTTGGGGGTCCTGCCCCCCTGGTAGGGACGCTGGGGAGGTTTGGTGGAAGGGCTCAGGTGGATGACGTGGCTTGATGTGTAGAAGTGAAGGCTTTAGGAAATGTTCATGGGCTGGGGGACTCCCTCCTGGAAAGCAGCAGCTGTGTAAAAGGATCCTGGATGGATTGTATTCCAGGAATTCCTCTAAAACCCTTTTTGAAGCCATTTATCCCTTTTGGTTTCCATCACGTCCCAGGGCAGGGAGTCCCCCGTGTTAATTCAGTGCAGTGGGGAGGAAAAGTACTCCCTGGTGCTTGTTTCTAGCTAAACCTCACAAGGGGGGTTTGCACATGCACAAGGGGCAGAAGAGGATAAAAGGAGGATGGGAACCTCCCAAATTCAATCTGTCCACCTCAGAATGTTCTCGGGTGCTGTCTGGTAATGGCAATTATGAACAAAAGGGAGGGTGCCGTCTCCTCTGACAGCAGGTCCAGGTGGGACCCCAAAAATGCACGAAGCCCCCCAAGCCCAGCCAGCCCACCCTGGGACCAGCCTGATGTCTGCTCCCACGGGGAAGCTCCGTGCAAAGTGCCTGGGCTAAGGGCTTTAATGTTAGCTCCAGTCCCCTTGGCCTGGTGTATTTTGAGTGCTGAGCCGTGCTAAGAGCACACTGGATGCTCCAGGTTCAGGACCGGCGCTAAAACGTGGTCCAGTAGCGTGGGGCTCTGGTGGGAGATGATGGGCAGAGATCTCCTCGGACCATCCCTGTCAGTGGATCAGTGAGCCGCAGCCGCAGGTACGTTTTGGGGCACGGCTGTGGGATGCTGCAGCGTGCAGCGAGACACCAAAGACGGAGTGCTACCGTGTGGCGGGCTCTGCCTGCACCTAAACCAGGGCACAAAGCAGGGCCAAACCTCACTACAGCCACTCAGCTGTCCCTGTGCCACCAAGCCTTTCACTCCAGGTGTCCTCAGGACTTCTTGTGACTCCCACCCCCCCAAGCCCATGCAGGGGGCTGCCAGAGCAGCAAGCCTGTTGTCCCAGCCCCGGGGACATGTTGCAAGCCCAGTGTCGGATGGAGGATGGTGCTGGGCGTAGCCCCATCCATCCAAGGAGCAGTCCCTGGAGCAAACCCTCCCCAGGAACATGCCCAGGCGTCTCTGGAGAAGAGCAAGTTGGGACGGTGCAGCCGAGGGGGCGAGACGTGGCCCCACACCTCTGCTCACACCCTGCCCCGATGCCATGTCACTGAGTAGATGCAGGGAGCACACTGTGAGCCCTTGGGTTGCTCCTTTTAGTTGTCCATGCCTTGCTTTTCTCATCTTTAAAATAAGAGTTTCTCATTTTGACATCTTCTGTGGGGTGCTGAATTTCTGCACTGGGATTTAACATCTCCATGCAGTAGCTTGCTGCCTTGGGTTTCCCGCACAGATGGGATGGAGGCCAAGTGGCAAGTCTAGCTGGGTTATCGCCATCAGTACTGCTTTGCGGGGTCTTCAGGAGACCACAGCGAAGGAGATCCAGCACAGCCTTAACATGCTTGGACCTGGAGATGCTCCTGCTCTCTCCAGTGGGACAGGACCTCTGGACATCTCTAGGCCAGTCTCCTCCTCAAAGCAGGACTGTTGCTAACACTAGATCAGGATGGCTGTGGCTTTACGTGACCGAGTCTTGAAAAACCTCCAAGGATGGACATCCCTCACCTCTCTGATGGCCTGTCCCAGGGCTGCATCACCCTGCCAGTGAAGACTTTCTCACTTTCCATTCTGAACACAACTCCCAGAACGTGGTTTGCTGTGCTCACAAGGACAGTAACTGGGGGCTTACGTTCAACCTGGTTGTCACTGTCACCACTAGGTCCGGTCCAACACAGCTGATACACTCAGCCATTCACTTCCACCTCTGACTCCTTTCTAGGGTGACACCGGGCAGACGATTGTATCAGGAGTGCTGAGCATGCAGAGGGATGACTGTCCTCTACGCAGGACATGATGAGATAGCAAACCCACAGCTTGATGCAGGCATCTTCCAGTCCCAAGCCATTATTCTGTCCCACGGCAGCTCCATTTCTGGGACTGCTGAAGCTGGCTCCCTTAAGGAGGAAAATCCTATGGGCTGGAGACAGGCTCATCTGACAACTTCACTTTCCTGCAACCTCAGCCAATCTCATCAAGGAAGGAGGTTAAGAGGTAAAGCAAGGTGAAGGCAAGAAAGGACAGAGACAGGAGGAAATAAATGCTCAGGAATATCTGTTGAAAAGTATTTGTCTGGCCTGCCTCGAAGAAAATAAGGAGGGGAAAAAAACCTCCCTGCTTGTGGTTGCTTGTGGGTTTGGGATTCAACTCTGGAAAAACGGCTACAGCAAATGCAACAAGAAAGAAAACCTCATTGGATGATCTTTGAACTCTGAGTCAAGGTGGTGGCTGCAGGCAGGAGACTGCAGGGGAGCCAAAAACCTGCCCGACCAACCCCTAAATTGGTTAAGAACCAGATAGTGATGGCCCAGACATCCCCTTCTCTTCATTGCCTCCAAAGGTTGACTAGGTTGGATGTAGGTCCCTGCACACAGGCAGAGGAATATTGCCCAAAACACCTGGGCTCATATCAGACCTCAAAGCCGCTGTCTGGGAATCTGCTTCTTGGAGGTGTTGCGCTGATCCCATTAGGTCTTGTGGTGTTAAATTGTTATCAGTCGTGTTTAAATCTGCGCTGTGAACGAGTGAGGGTTTTGTTCCCGGACACCTATTTGGAAGCCTTTCCAGCATCTCACTTCTCAGATACTTAAAAGTCTCTGTCCCATGTCCCACCAGTGTTCATCTGAGACCAGTTTGCACTTGCTTGCTTTTGTGTCAGCTCTTGTTCTTCAACTTTACTAGCTCTTTCCCCTCCTTGGTATTGTCTCGATACATGTAGAGAGAGAAATCACCCTGTCTTCTCAGCTGGGGTTTTCCCCGCCTGGCAAAGCCCAGGGGCTTTAGGTTCCCTGTCCCTCTCCATTTTCTGGCTGCCATTTCCCATACATGTTTCCATCTCCCGTGCATGTTCCCATCTGGGCCTCTCTGTCAACATGGTGGACCAAAAAGGTGCGTGCTGCAAGCAGCTGCCAGGACTGACACATGCACCGGCATTAATGCTTCACTGTCTCAACTGGAGACGTCTCACCAGATACTAAATGCCCTCTTTCAGTGCTGTGACAAGATTGCTGTGTCGTAGGCAGTGACCATTGCATCCCGGTCTTTCTTCTCACTGGCCATTTTGAGTGAAGGGCTCTTTGCTTGGTGCATGACCCTGCACTTTGCTCTAATGGCTCTCACCCTCCTGCCTTCACTCTGCTCATCGTGGTTGTTCAGTTCTTCCCAGTTGACATCACCATGATCCCTCTCGGCAGTGATGTTGTTGCAGTGTGGAGGGTTTGCCAGATTTCTTCTACCATGGGTCAAAACCAGTTCTGGTAGGATAGGGAAGACTGTGAGATGGACTAGAGAATACGGCCATCTTCAACAGCCTTCTTCCCACCCCTGAGAGCAAGGAACGAGTGGGCAGATGGACACTGGACCAGAAGGACCACCAAAGTTTGCAGGACTGAAGAGTTTAAAGCAAAAGTGGAGGAAGAAAGCTGACAGAGACAGCTGTCATCACATGCCCAGAGAGCACAGGTGAAGGGTGTTGTTAGAGCAGATAAACAAGTATGAGAAGGGAGAGGAACAGATAGCCCAGAGATAGCACAACCTGCGATAAGGATGGGTGAGGGAGATGAAGCAGCTAGGGAAGGGTTTGCCCCTCCCCTGGCAAGAAGACTGGATGAAATCCAAGAGGAATGAGTACAGAGCGTTACATACAGGGGAAGAAATGTGGGCAGGGAGACACAGGAGGTGGAGCAACCAGATTTGGGATGTGAAACTGGGTCATGCAGGGAGTAACAGGGCAGAGTAGTTGTGATACCAAGCGAGGGCAAGGATGGTCAAGCCAGATGGCGAAGGCAAGGGTGGTGGGAGCATCGTACGGTGATGCTGTGTGATACGGAAGAAGCAAGATGGAACTGCTTGGGGTAAAGAGGACTTTTCTCCTTTCCTCCTTGATGCATCCTTAGTGTTTTGTCCAAACGCACCACGGTGCATCGGATCCCCAGGTGGGACTGGCCGGCATTCCTCCTGATGACAGCCCCTTCATCTTCACTCTGTGCCATGATTATGAGGCCCACGTGGCTTCGCGGCCCTGCTAATTGCATTCTGTGGGGCAGTAATTGAATGAAGGCTCACGAGAGCCATGGATCAAAGGCAGGCGCCCATCAATATCTGCCTGCCCCAGAATCCGATTAGCAGGGAGAAGGCATAAATCACAGCTGCCCCTCCCTGACCCAGCAATACTTAATGCAGGTACGGCGCCCAGGCCGGTGTCAGGGAAATCTGATTTGCTCACGAAAGGTTAAGCAACACTGCGGATGAAAAATTATTGCGATGCCGTGTCTTCTCGGCAGTCATTCATCTCCGCGCCGCTTGCCGTGGGATGGAGGGGCTGCCCGAGCAGACTTTGGGAGATGATTACTCAACGTCGCTGAGACGTGTGAAGTGTTAAAGACCCCCCGGCAGGGCACGGGGCAGTCGTTTGTATTCATTAGCCGGCCCGCTGCAGATGTCGGCTCACTCTTTGAGGGGACGCAGAGACGCACGCTTGCTGCCCGGGTCCTCGCTTACGGTCCTCGGTGAAGCGGCAGGACCTGATTTCTTCTCCCTTGGTGGCCCCGGGCACTTGTTGCGCCACCGTACAGGGGACTCCCATCTGAGGAAGGCAATCCTGTTTCTCCTCCATCCGCAGTCCTGGTAACAAAACCATCCCAGCGGGGCCAGGCAGCCACTGCCTGCGGGGAACAGGTCATGTGGAGACCTGGAAAGAACCTGAACTTCAGTCTTTTTCACTACTGTCCCATTTTTAGGCTCAAGCTGCAATGGCCCCCAGGACTGTGCATAGTATAGGGGATGCTCTACAGTCCCATCCCACCACTGTCATTTGCAGCTCTGGTAACGTTTCTCCACCATGAAGTGCAAAAGCCCTGGCTGAAGGCAGCACTTGGCTCTTCTCCTGCCCAGATCTTTGGCACTGAGCTTTCACTCTGCCCTACCAGTCTCTTAACAAGCCAAAGCCACGGGTTTTCCAGGGCAGAGCCTGGTGGGTGACTGGATCTCTAGGTATGTTTCTGTTCCCATCTGTCCAAGAAAGGATGGGCAACAGCCTCTAAGCTGTCATGTTTGGACAGGTCTTCTCTACTTTCCTGCCTTATGCTCTTCCACTTCTCCACAGCATCATGATTCAGATTAGAAGGAACCCACAGAAGAGGGGAGAAGTGTCCTTCAGGAGAATAGCCTTAATATTGCCCATGCTGAGGGATGGACCCTCTGCAAGGCCAGCAGGCAGTGGCTCCAGCATTGGGTGCTTCTCCCTCAGCACCCCCAGCTCCACCTGAAGCTGCAGCTTCTCCTGCTAACTGCAGCACAGCTTTGGGGCTTTCTGAGGCAGTGAGCTTTGCTTTATAAGGTAGAGATCACTGGGAACCTGATATTTATTGTCCACATTTGCTTTTGGTGGGTATTAGACACATACCAGTGGGCTGTAAAGAGGAAGACCCTGGCTGACGTTCCCCCGGGGTTGAGATACGAGCGTAACTTTATCTCGGCTGGGTCCTTTCCTGACCTCAGCTGCTCTCAGCTCCACCAGTTCATGAGAAAGCAAAAAGCTGTGAAGATCCTGAAGCAGCTCTGCCAGGGTGCGCCTCGACTGGCTTCTGTGGAAACCATGGCTATAGGAGGTGGAAATCCCTAGTTTATCTGTTGACTACCTGCTTCTGGCCTCAGCATCGCAGCTTGTGCTATGAAACCCCTCCAGCTCTTGTGTGCACCTCTTTCTAGGTACAGACTGGGATGTGTCCATTTATAGCCATCTGCTCGGAGGGCTGAGCACAGGATATAAGGTAGCCTGCAGTCACTGCGGTTGGAAAAATGTGGGGTTTGCATCAGACCATTGTCAGGAGGTGGAGCAGAGCATGGTGCAACAGCCTGAGGCCCTGAGCTAGGCATTCACTGTGTGTCTGTGATACTCAACCCCATCCTCCCTGTCCCATCATGGTCTGTCATGTCCCGCTGAGAGATATCCTGCTCCAAGGAGTCTTCCTTCCTTGCTATGGAAAGGCAATTGCTTAAGAGATGCAAAACTTGGCTGGGGCATTGACTCCCTCGGTGGAACTGGTTGGGAGTCTTTTTGCTTGATGGGCAAAACATGCCCAGCATGGGGCTGGCGAGGTGATTGAAGCATCTTTGTAGCTGGCATATGGGTTCACAGCCCTTTGGCTGAGAATATTTTGTTCATCTCAAAGCAGGTGGTGGAGGGAGGGATCTCAACAGCACTTACAGGTAGGAGGCTGCAGTAGCACAGCTGGGCTTCAGGTTGCATGTGCTGTCAGAAGCATGAGGGTGTCACCAGGTTAAAGGGTGAGTGCAGACAGCCAGGGGTGACACAGACCTGCAGCCTGTATTTTGTTACAAAGGACCTGGCCAAAAGTCCCCCAGAGCTGTGATGCAGCGTGGAGCAAGCCTTTGGTGTGCAGAAGTGATGTGAGCAGCATCGGTCAGGATGCCCTTCGTTTTCCGCAGGAACTGCCAGCTTCCCAGGAAGCGATGGCCCCAGAGCTGTAAAGCTGCAGCGAGGCTTGACTTCCCACTCTCCTGAGCTGTTCCGTCTCATCAGCGGACCCAGGAGAAGTCAAGCAGCTCATCAGCACAGCCACACATTGTGCACTAATTTCTGCTTCGGCCAAAAATCACCTTTCTCCAGCATTGCTTGGGAGAAGACAATTCCACTGTCAACTTGGCGGAAGGGATGCAAAGCCAGCTCATCCCCAAGGGCAGAGTGGGCTACACAAAGCCTTCAAGGTCATGTCCTGGACATCTCGGCATTGAAAGCTTCGTTGGGGTGACCTACACAGGCTGAAAATCCCCATCCCCCGGGGATGATCCTGCACATCCAGATGCCAGGAGTGGTGAAGTCGCAGCTTTCCTGCCTGGCTCCAGTGTTCCCCGACTTCAGGAGAGGTTTGTGAGCTTTGTCTGCAGGCAGACCAGCCCAGGGCTCGTGCACGCCTGCGGTGGCATGCAGGGGTAGATAGCATCTCTCTGGGGTTTGGCCCCAAGGTGCTGTAAGGAGTGCATGAAGGTGCTGGCTTCATTGAAAACCCAGTCTGGTGTTGGACACCGAGCACAGTATATGTCAGGACTGGCCTTTTGGGGTTACCAGGGCAAGATTTCCCCGCCACTGGCTTCAGCTTAAGACCAAACCCTTAGCCCTAACCCAGGAAAACATTTCACACCTGCTCGAATGCTTTCAAGCCTCTGGGATGCTTTCCCGGGGTAGGGCTGCAGTGAAAGCCCTGAGGCTGTGTCTATACCAGCAAATTAAACAGTTCCAGGGTTCAGACACCAATTATCCTCACTGTTAAATTATTAGCACTCGCCCAGGTAATTCTCAGGCATGGTTCAGGAGTGTGCATGGCCCCAGACCCTTCCCAATAGACAGGTTGGATGTGGCCACCCTGTTTTGGCAGGTGGGGGAGGTCAATTCCATGGGCAAAGGCTTGTCCCTGGCAGATGGCCTCGGGGCTGGAGGATGGTCCCGGACACGTCCATTGCGCCCGTGCAGGTGTAGCCTCCGTCCTTCTGCAGCGCAGACACAGTCAACCAGGCTCTCATTTAACAAACCTACAGCTCAAGTCTTTACAGCTTGGATAGTTACCAAACATGCAGCTGTGAATACCTAAGTGGTAGTAATTAATTATAATTGCAAACATTCATATTAATTTACAGTGGCATCTTTTTTTTTTTTTTTTTNATTTTTGCCGATTAAGGCCGTGTCTGCAGCAGCTGGTATTGTCACCAGGAAAGGCCTAATTCCTAATTCCTGGCAGCAGAGACAAGAAGAAGCCTTCACCTTCCCACCAGCTGCCAAGACACAGTCTGCTCCTGCTGAGCCTCNCCCCCCCCCCCGCACCCTGAAACCGGGACACAGCAGAGCATGTAGCAACTGGCACCAGAGAAATCTCCGTCGCCATCCAAGGCTGTCCAAGCTGCCTGCTCCTCCTCTCCTCGCTCTGTGCACCTCGTAAAAAAACCTCGTGCTTCCCTGGCACTTTTGATCTGCCTATCTGCTGGGGAGGTGGGATGGGCAGGCGAGATTTGCATGCTGGAATTTGGACGAGGAAGTTCCCTGGCAGAGAGGGGACTGACTTCTTCCTTGCTTTTCGGCTTATTATATTGTTTGTTTTTCTAGTCGTCTTGTGGACAATCTTTTATTATTTTTTTCCCCCCCAAGGACTACTAGAAAGCAGGTGAATGTGACGTGGGACATCCTTGACCCCGGAGTCACCCTGAGCCTGTTCCCATATAGATAAGCCGATGACTAAAGTACGTCTCGGGCTTTCTGAGACACACCTAGTTGCTTGGCTCCCTTCTAAATATTTTTTTACAGCTGCTCTCCCCACCCTGCTGGGGAAATTGCACCCAAGGAAAGCTGAGTTGCGTCTGCATCTGGGTAATGCTGTGCCCAAGTAGAGCCGGGGAGAACTGATGCTCAGGGAAACCATTTTCCTCGTCAAAAAATGATGGAAGAGGGAAGGCAGGAGCTTGGTTCTGCCGGGCATGGTCCAAGCATCCAATCTCCCTCTCCTCTCCCAAATCTGTGGGCTGCAGTGCCAGAAGGACACAGACTGGTTGGAGACGGTCCGGAGTTGGACTGCAAAAGAGACCAGAGGACTGGAAATTGTGGCCAAGGAAGGAAGATCAAAAGGCTTGCAGTTGTTTAGTTTAGGAAAACTTTATAACAGCCTACAAATATGTAACAGGCTTCTGCAAAGAGGAAGAGAATGAACTGTTCTCCTTGTTCACCAGGAATGGGACAGGAGGTAATTGGCTTAAATTACATCCAGAGAGGTTGAAGTTAGGAGGAGCATTTTTCTATGGTGAGGACAGGCATTAGTGTTGGAGGCTGCAGCGAGGCAGCGTCTGCATCCACGGAGGTTTGAGAAGAGGGAGGATCAACGTGTGTTGGGAGCAGTTTGTGCTGGAGCAGATGTTGCACGGGGAACCCTGCACAGATGTGGGGTCAGCAGTGGGCCGAATGCCACGCCGTGCCAGAAAAATGCATCTGGAGAGATTTTGAATTGTGCTCAGCACTGCGGAGCAGCATGGGAAGGAGGCAG
Organism: Pandion haliaetus; assembly: GCA_013401275.1. Lineage (NCBI taxonomy): Eukaryota > Metazoa > Chordata > Aves > Accipitriformes > Pandionidae > Pandion > Pandion haliaetus. Next base: position 15,390 of record VYZV01014792.1, on the reverse strand, counting down.
GTCAGGGCCCCCAGCTTCAGGGTCGGGAGGTGGTGCGAGCTGCTGCCTTGTTGGTAGCAAGGATGCAAGCTGGATTTTTGAAACAATCTGGTAACAAAGTGGTTTTAAACACTGCTTTCAGGGTTTTCTTTCTTGTTTGTTCAAACCCAGATCTTTTCAATAATCCTGTGGCTAAGTCAGCTGGGAACAGGCCTTCTTAAAGCAGTTTTGCTGCTGCAGACATAGTAACATCATCACCTCCTCTTCCCTTGAGTCTCCTCCAATGTGCATTTTTCTTTCAAAAAATTAGAAACTAAGCAGTTTGCTGCACTGCTCGTGAAATCTGGGGCTCCCTGAATGAGATTGTCTTTGATGTCCTTCCACCCTTATCACAGTAATGTAAATGAGGGTTTCGCCTGTCCCCGGTAAACGGGTTCCAGCTCCCAGACTCCCACACCTAAATGTAGAGGTGAAATTCGGTTGCAGACATCTCAGAGGCCAGTGCCAGTTGTTGCTCAGGGAGGATGCAATTCTTCCAGAGGTGCTGCGGTCTTACCATCATCGGCTCTGTATGGACAACTCGGATACCCTGAGCACCTCAAACACCACTTTGTATCTCTGTGTGGGCAACTGTGACTTGCCTCGAAGATGTAGTCTGTGTAGTCAATGCAATGGAGAGCTCTCATCTGACCAAGCGTAGGTTGGCATGAGCTGAAGACCTCCATAGACTAGGAAATATCCCAGGACATAGGACAAGAAGGAATTTGCTCTTATCCGCTGCAATGCCCATGACTACGCTCACCTGTAAGGCAGCGGGACCTGCGCGTGGGATGTGGAGAGCCCTCCCGCGTATTGTGTAGCACATGGAGGGTCACCACAGAGCATAGTGGTTTTCTGAGCAAGGTACAGACACGCTGGCATGGAGATGCACCACGCTTGGGGAGGTTGCCAGGGCTGCCAGCAAGAGTGTGAACACGGGGCTGAAGGTCATTCTTGGTTAGATGGCTACTCCCAGCTCTTTACGCGTTGTCTGCAAAGCAAATGCCTTGTTCAAACACACTCCTCCATCGGCAAACAGGAAAAGAAATGCAACAAAATAATGCTGCTTGGTGCTGGGGGTGGAAAGCTGCTATGGCTTGACCTAACTGAACTGCTCTGAGCTGAGGTGGGATGGAAGGCAGCAAACAAGAGTAAGCCTTCAGATGCGTTGAGTGGTGGCTAGCATGGAAGTAGCTATACATCCTTGTATCTCTGTCCGTCATCCCTCCTTCCTTGTAGCACACACAGTTGCAAAACTCTTTGTTTCTGTGAAAAGCGTCTATGGTGTGTCCTCATCTCTCCTGCAGGACTTTGTGAAGCAGAGAGATGCTTGAGCCAGCTCCGACTGCAAGGGCAGATGAGCTGTGAGAGAAAGAAGTTTGTTTGCTCTGTCCCATTTGGGAAGCCCTGAGGTGGGGCTTTAGGTAGAAGCAGTAGTTTCTGCAAGTATCTTCTGTGAGTAGAGTTGGACACGTTTTCAGGCACGTGAACCTTCCTGTGGCTCCAGAGCAGAGCACGCTTCAAGCTATGTCCTGGCCGAGGATGACTGAGTGTGACTTAATGATGTCAGTTGGGCAATTAGGCAAAAAAGGTGGTTGTCAAGCAGAACGGTAGGTTAGGAGGAGCAGAGGTGGTATGGTTGTTAATCCCATAAAACAGAGAGAAAATAGAGGTAATAACTGCCTGTGAAGCGGGGACGCTGCTGTTGGGGAACCCTGTAAAACGGTGTGAGAGCAATACTGCTCTTCGATCCATCATCTTTAGTGCCCAGCAGTCACAAGCTGTATTCTTGTTTTTTTCTTTCCAGGGTGTTTTTGCTGGTGGTGAGCAAGGCTGAGGTATGAGTGGGGATGGTGAGGCAGAGGGGACCGTGGGGATTCTCGTAATGGCCAGAGCAGGGGCTGGTCCTCTGGTCACCCAGCCATACCCAGGGCCGAAAGGGAAGAGATCACCCCTTGCTCCACGCTTTGTGTCACCTCTCTGCTGGGGCTGGTGCCTAGTGTGTGGCTTAGGATGACTGAAGCAAAAACAAGGGAGAAAAAAAAATCTGAGAAAAATGGTCCCCAAACTGATGAGAAGAAATAATATCCAATTACCTCCCTGCTCTTGGGAAGTTGGTGCCCATGCTATGGGGACTCCGAGTCCTGCTTTCTCATCTAAACATGGGAGAGGGTTTCATCCTACCTAACTTTAGATGCCTGGGGTCTTTCTAGAGCTGAAGGATGAGGGTAGGCCCTCCCACCTGGGATTCACCTGTCTGATTTTAGGTGGCTAAGTCAGGATGAGATGACTTGTATCACTCTGGGTACAGAGGAAGCCTGAACAGATGCTCTTGGGTGAAATGTCTGTGTTCAACCAGAAGAAACATATGTGATGTGAATCTTAATGTCTTCCTAGTGAATGTCTTTGCTAGACCAGAGAGTACTGCAGTCTCCTGTCACGCTTCCCACCCCAGAGTGTATCATCGGCCATGTTCCTCCCCCCCCACCTTACCTTCTTTTAATTGCCTTCTCTCCTCTTGCTGAAGTGGGGCTCTGCCAGGCCATGAGGCACTTCCAGGGAGAGATACATCCCATCCTAAGCCATGGGCACTTCCATGAGAGGACAGATCCTGCCCCTCTGAACCACTAGTCCTGGGAAGAGATGCCTCCACCTCTGAAAATACCAGGAGACCTCAGAGATGGAGCCTGGAGGAGATGCCTTGTTTGTGGACAGCTCTATGTGGGTGGGATGGCCCGTACCCACTGTCAGCAGTGGGTTCCCGATGTGACTTTTCCAGGGTAAAGTGATTCCTCCAGCTCATGAAACATGTTGTCCTGTGGGCTCCCTCCCATTTCAGAGGATGTCTTTTAGATGCCAAGAGGACTGCTCTGATAGACATTGGAAGAAAACTTACAAAAGTGGGAAATACCTGATGAAAGAAAGAGATTTCTTTTTAGGTGTGATATTCTTACTCTGGACCTCCATCCCCAGGGATGTCGTGAGAACGTAAACACAGCAACATTAAACACCAGACAGCACAAAGCCGTGCAAAGTTGTTTTAAAAGTTTAATCTTGTACTATGGTGGTGCAAAAAGGTAGGCTAAATTTGACATCTGACATCTCTTAAAGGCCTGGTCCTCCTGGTTATTCTTCAAAGTGTTACTGGACAGCAGACCTTGCTGCCTCTGGAAGCCACCAAGGCTGAAAAATTTATCAAGGTCAAAGAAGAACTGGATGTCTCTTGAGGCGATCGGGTGGAGAGCTGGGAGAGCTGATGGTGCATTTCAGGAGGGGGTTTCAGAGAGCTGCTGATGGGTTTCAGGAGGGACATGGAACCCAAACCTGAGGTCTCCATTCACTCCGTAAGTACTTGACTGCCAGTACTTGGCTCCCAGGAGCATCCTTCATGGGAAGAGGTGGGAGAGCATCCAGTGACGATTGCACGATGTCCGTGAGCACAGCAGGAGGTGGCTGTGCTCCTCAGCGTCCCACCAAGATTTGTAGAGGGCTTTGAAGGAGGGGGTCTTTCAGTGTGTCCATGGGAGGAAACCTTGAGCAGGGCAGGGAGGCCTCTCCCAAAATGATCCCCCTTGTCCAAAGCAGGAGTGGACCTCTAAACAGCTAGTGCAAGTAGGTAATGGGGAGACTAGTGATGGGGGCTGAGCTTTCAGGCCACATATCACCCATTTCATCTTCTGCCTGTCTAATAGGGTTCCCCTCCTCTTTAATCTGCCTCCACTGATAGATATCTCATGACATTCATTTGCTTTTTCCTTCACTCTCCTCTCACTGCCCACTCTTCTCCTGGAGCTCGGCTTCTGTGAAGGAGCAGAGAAAAGAGGAATACCCCCCAAATCCCCTTTTTCCCTTGGCTGAGGGCAGGTTCTGAGTGGGGTCCCACCACCCCGTGCTGCTTGCAAGCCAGTGGTGGGGTGTGCATGTGCGGGCAAGGAAGCCGGGGAAAGGAACAGTAGCTTTTTCTCTTCCCGGCGACGCCGACGTGGTGATCAGAGGAGCTGGCCAGAGTCCTAATGAAGATAAATGAATATCCCCTCTCCTCCGCTCCTCCGGCTTTTATTGATGGGCTGCGGGGTGAAAGGCGAGAGCCTGAATGTTCATTTAAGCAGACGTCACGAGTTTCTTTGGAGGGGAAGGTGTAAGAAAAACCGCCTTGTGCTTGAAAGTTACTCCAAGATGAGCACGCTCGGCTTTACAAGCCTTTCTCCATTCCTTCCCCATCCATCACTTCCCAGGACCCCTTTGTAAATGCAAATTGCACTTTGATAGAAATAATGCACTGAGCCTCTATTAGTGTCTGTGTAATGGAGAGGGCTATTTTAATGCAATCATTCTTAAAAGAAGCTCCTCTGTGCCTTATTTTAGGCTGTGTATCAAAAACCAATCTGAAAACACGCTCCTCCCCTGCCCTCCCGTCTCTGGCCTTTGCAGCCGCTGGGATACTTTTTATTTTGGGCTCGGGATTCAGTGGGTAGCCTGGGGGTTTGGCTGCGTGAATGAGAGCTCAGGCGGACACCCCATCTGACCTGGTCCCCAGGACAAGGCTTGTGTCCCAGGCTGGGACGCCTGGACCATGGGATGGTGACGGTGAACATAGTGGTGGGACAACCTTCATCCTTCGGAGCCTGGCGTCTGGGGAAGGTCCAGCTGTGATTTTAGGGGGATGAGATGCCTCATCCCCCTGAGCTCTTTCTTCTGCAGAGCAGCCCCTGAGATCCCTGGTGTGTTTCTGCACTCAGCAAACTGATTTTTCTCATGTCCTAGCCTGATCTCTCCCTCCCAGGGTGTGCAGCAGAAGCTCCAGCACTGAAATCAGTTTAAGCTGCTTTAAGAAAAAAAAGGAACATTTTAAGCCATTGAGATCCCCCCTCCACACACACACTTTGGGAGGTCAGAAAGAAACTGCTTTGAACTGTTTAAAAACAAATCTGAGGCATCATTCATCTTCATTAATGAGATATTTAACCAGTTCCTTTTAATAACTTTTTGATGCATATGCCAAATGAAAAAATGTATTGTAGGCTCAGTTTCTGATTAAAAGACCATTATGCTCCATGGCCCTTCCCACCTTAACTCCTAAATCCTGCTTTTTTCCTGGTATCGTCATCACATTCCCTCAGATCAGCACAGGTTCCTTCTCACGCTCTCCGTGTGCACCACCATGATTTGTGCCAGCAAGGGTCTGCCCACAGGTCAGGGAAAGGAGGTGATTTTACCATTTCTCCTGAGTCTTCTGTAGTGCTGCCATGCAGGATTTAATCTCCTGGAGAGGTTAATCCCGATGTATTAGTCTGTCAGCCTCCTTCTACCTGTTTGGGTATGAATTATACTGGGTGCTGGAGTGGATTTTCTCCCATTACTGGAAAAAGCCATTCAGTAGCATAAATTTGAAGCACCCTCCCAAAGGATAGCTCCAAAGGTGTGGTCCTCCAGCACCTTCCCAGTGGAGATGAAATATTTAGTGCCAGCCAGAAACATCAGAGCAAGCCACAGAGCGGTTCTTCTGAACTCCGGGGTGGGGACCACCACTTTTTGGGGGTCCTCAACTCTCAACAAGAAAGATATAGGGAGAGAAAAGTCCTTTCATAAATCAGAGAACAAAGGGAGGAAACATAGAAAGCAGAGGGGGTACTTTCCTGTTTCTCGAAGAGCAGAAGAAGAGGAATGGGGAAGGCAGCATCGTTAAAGTGAAATCCCCGACTGAAATGACAAAAGGAAAAGAAATTAAAGCCAGATTTGTTCCCCTGGGCTGAAGGAAGGAGGATCCCTTTTGGTTTGTTCCTTCTTTCTTGTTTCCTTTAAAGACAGGAGATCAATTGCGGGGCTTAATGAGAACCGTCTAGTGCGAGAGGTAGACAATGCGAGACGGAGAAGGATGTCCCAGCGCCCTGGAGATTTTACAGCAGCTTTGAGCATCGGGATCTGTCCCTGTAAGTCGCAGCCCATCTCCAGGCCGCGCCGTTGTGCAATGCTCGCACCGCGCAGCGCTGAGCCCGCGTTGCCCGAGCGGGGACTGCCACCGGCAATCCCGGTCCTCCTCCTGGGGGACCACCGCGTCCGCGCATCCGTCCTCCAGCGCACACCCACGTTGCGAGCCGGCGATGTGGACACGAGGCGCTCGTGGCCGGTGGTGAATCGGGATCCTATAGGGCTGCTGTGGCTGTGGTGGCATTTGCAGGCACGATCTCCCCTGAGCTACCTGCAGCGTTGGTGCCCGTGATCCCTCATCAGGATCCTACTCATTCTCCTGGTCAGGAGGCTGTGCCTAACTGGGCTCCAAACGTAGGAGGTTTTGGGGCACTGATTTCCCATTGAAGGTAATCTTGGGTGCAGGGTTTCTACCAAGAGGTAAGGAGGACTTGCTGGGATGCTACAAGGATGTCCCCTTGGAGGGAGAGGAGAGCTTCTCCTGGTGAAACCTCTCTGGGAGAGTGTCACAGAGAGCATCTCAGCACTCCTGGACACCCTCAAGGGAGACGGGGGAGGCCTGCAGGAGGCAGATGCAAATAAACCTGCTTTTGGCATGCTAAACTCATGCCAACATAGACGCCCCATCTCTCCTAGGTTTAAGCCCTATCGCCCATTAGAAGGCAGGGAAGGATGCAGCTGGAGGGGATAAAATCCCTGATCATTCTCTCCCTCATCCTGGGAATGGCCACCCCCTTCGCCGGCTCCACGGGCACCAGCGAGAGCTGGACACACTTGGACTCATCCGTGCCTCTCCTGGCAGAGCAAAGCCTCCCAAATCGGTGCGGAGCCGCCTCTTCGGAGGCCTCAGTGCCCGGCCCTGGGGATGCATCCTCTTTCAGAGCAAATTATTTTCTCTGTCACTTGATAGGTCTTGAGCCCAGGACGATCCCTTGAGCTTCAGCCAGAGAGAGGGACCTTTCACGGGACAGGTAAGGGGGACAGAGAGGAGGGGGAGCAGGTCTACGGTAATAGCTCTGAACTTGGCTCGGGACTGTTAATGGATGCAAATGAGCTTTTAGCTACTGGGTCACTCTGCGGTGTTTTGTGCAAAGGTTTTGTGCTCTTAACCGTAACTGTTCACGTGCCCGGATTGAATGGTGGGGGGCACGGCGGAGGCTGAAAGGATGATCAGGTACCTTCTCACACCAAAATGTTAACAACTTCCTCCCCACGCTGCTTGCCAGCTCCGGAGATTTGATACGGTTTCACCCAGGCCTTGAAAAACCCTTTGCAAAGGGTTTTTTTCTGGGGCCTCGTCACCCTGGATATTTAATACTCATTTATGGATTTGCTTGCTGTCATGCAAACAGGAGCAGAGGATGCAGAAGGGGGGCAATGCCACCCAGTTGTCCTGTACCCCCTAACCATGCCAATGGGGAACCCCACGAAGCACCTGGTTATTGCTGAAGCTACTAATTTCTGTTCCCATCATAAATCCAGGCTATTTTACGCAGGAAGACGGGTTTTGCCTTCTCATAAAACCTGAACGTGGTTCAAACTGATTAGGAACTTCTTTCTCTGATTTCTAACTGGGAGCATGGATTGATTCTGGTTTTAAGGTGGTTTTCCTTAAAAGAAAACTGAATTCTATGAGGGGAATGGGAAAACCTCCTTGTGACTCAGCGTTCCCAAAGACGGGCTAGAGAAATCATCAGTGTGAGTTTCAGGAGACGGAGAAATACTCGGAGCCAGCATCACGCCACCTCGTCCACGACTGAAATACCAATTTGTTCTGTGGGTTTCAGTGGGGCTGTTGTGTTTCCTTTTAATCAGAAGGTCACATAAGCAGTTTGCAAGATTCAGACTGGTGCTGTTTGAAAGGGGATGAAGCATTTTTGCAAGACAATGAGCCGTGTTGCTTTCAGCTTCGTTCCCTGTCTCCTTGAGGGAAGTGGAAAACTCCCCCAAACTTCCCAAAACTAGAAAGACTTGTTCTGAAAAATACTGTTTTCTTCCTCTTCCCCAATACCTTTCATCTCTCACGAACCTCCCTCTCATTTTCTGGACACAGAGAAGAAAGATGTCTCTTCTTCTTGCTTCGCTAAAAAAAAAAAAAAAAAAGGCACATTGAAAATTGCTGAATTCTGATGGGGGAAAAAGAGCTGGTTTATGGATATTTTTCTTCTTTTTTGAAAAAAAACCAAAACTCTTGCTTGTGCCTAACTAGGATGCCAGCCTGGTGCTTTCCCACTACGGCGACAAACACCCATCCCTCCTCTACCCTGCTTGTCGGTGCCGCCTCTTGTCCTCAAGGCTGGGTGAGCTCCCAGCACCATCCTTTGGCCCAGGGGCACCATCCTGCACCCCTTTCGAGCAAGTTGCCAATCCAGGAGCCCCGAGTGGGGTTTCTACCCCGGGGTCCCCCTCTGTGCCACCAGCAGGTGCTTGGGTGCTTCACCCCAAAGCTCTGCACCGAAGGGGTGGCCCCATCCCAGAGCATCTTCCCTCTGTTTAAGGCTTTTTGGCCCGGAGGGATGCAGGTGGTGCAGGCTGGGAGGGGGGCAGGGTTAGCGGAGGGGGGGGATCCCCTCAACTGGTGGGGGCTCTGCTGGGTGCCCGAAATGCTGGGTGCCCCAACCGCTGGACACACGCACCCTAAACACTCTGACCACCCCGGCTGCGGGCGAGCTTGGGAGCCAGCCGCCATCCTCAGCTATTTGAGCCAAAAGAAAAGAAAATTTTAAAAGGTATGGAGGGGACAAGGGGGGGTGAGGTTGGGGGTCCTTTAGAAAAACACCTCCTCAGCGGGGAGCCCCACTCCGCTGCTGGACCGTGTCTCTGGAGGGCACTGTGTGCCCGGCACAAGCCGAGCCCTTCGTTTCGGCGCTCGGGGAGACAATGAATCCCACGCTGAACTTCCTCTCATT